>JBAMMX010000003.1:3665030-4245030 GCA_037126225.1 Dillenia turbinata | reverse complement strand
GTTAAATCCAAAAAATTCATATTCATAACCCCTATTACTTCAAATTCTTTTAATCTTTTTACCAAATTGACTTTCAACTTCAAGGAGGTAACCTTTAAAAGTCTCAAGCACATCACTTTTATTTTTAATCAAATACACATAAGTATATTTAGAAAAATCAATAAAAGTAACAATGTATCTATTTCTTTCTTGAGTCAAAATTCCTTCAAATTCACACAAATCAGAATGTATTGATTTGAGTAGTTCAGTTTTTCTTTCAACACTTTTGTGAGGTCCTTTTGTTCTTTTTGTTTTGCTACAAATTTCACATTTTTTGAATTTTTTGTTTAGTTTTGGAATTAATCTTAACTTACTAATCACACCAACATATCTAGAATTGATACGACACAAACAAGTATGCCAAAAATTAATGCGAGACAACATATAAGCTGCATACTTTATTTTCAATATTCAATTTAAACATTCCATTATGAGCATAGCCCTTCCCAACAAAAATTCCCCTTTTCAAGATTACATATTGATTAGACTCTATAGTCTGTTTGAAGCCAGCCTTATTTAAAAGAAAACTTGATACAAGATTCTTTCTTATAGAAGTTACATACATCACATCTTTTAATAATAATACCCTTCCAGATGTAAATTTTAGTTCAACCTCATCACTCCCCAAAGCTTGAATACCGTGAGAATCACAAGTATAATAATCTTTGGTTCTTCATAGGGAGTATATTTTTTGAACAATTCTTTGTCAAAGCAGAGATGCCTATTAGCCCCAGAATTTGTCCACCACCCTTCAGAATTTTCTACTAAAAATATGTTTGTCACCATAGCTACAAAAGACTTTTCGATAACGTTAGCTTAAGTTGAAGCCTCACATTTATGAAAATTCGAGCAACGTGCCCACTCTTACCACAGACATAACATATACCAGGTTTTTATAAGGAGGGTGGTCATGGTTCTTATTCTTGTGATTGAAATTTTTCTTTTTGTTGTGAGGCTTACTATATTTTTCTCAAAATTTTTATTTGGCTTCAAATATGTATTTCGGGAATTATTGGCGAAACTATTTGAGAATATGAGATTTACCTTAGTGGAGTCCACATTTGTATCTTGAACCATTGCATCTTGGTCTCTTGCCTCCTCCACACGGATACGTGTGATTAAATCCTCCAAAGTGATATCCTTCTGTTTATGACGCAACGTCTTTTGAAATTCTCCCCAAGTTGGTGGCAGCATGTCTGTGATTCCACGGACTATCAAGTTGTCGACAAAGTTTACTCCTTCAAATCGTACCTCATGAGAAATCATTTGAAAGTCTTATACTTGGTCCACCATAGGTTTTTTATCCGTCATTTGGTAGTGACAGAAGCGACTAGCTGCATATTTCTTTGCACTGGCTTATTCAGTGTCGTACTTGAGTTGTAAAGCCTTCCATATTTTCTTGACAGTAGGGTAAGTGTGTTCATAGTAATCATAAAATTGATCAGAAAGACAATTCAAAAGATAACAATGACGATTATACTATCTATTTCATATTGTGCACACTCTCTGAGTATTCGATTTGTTCATCCTCCGACATGCCTTCAATGTTCTCCTTGTTGGAATTTTTTTCAGTGAGAACATAAGCCACCTTAAGAAGATTGAGGTAGAGCAGTACTTTTCCCTTCTATCTCCTAAAGTGAGCACCATGAAACGGGTTTGTTGAGATCTCCAACTTAGTTGACAAGTTTTTCTTGTACAATTTCTATTGCGAAATCTCCTTAAAATTGTTAGAGAATAATATAATAAAAAATGATAATTTATTACAAAGTGTAGAGAAATTGCACAGAAAATCACGGGTCGAGACGCGGATATCTCGCTCTCTTTAAGGAGATTCGAGCCTTTTATGGTTGCCAAAGCTCAAGAACCGGTGCAGTAGAATTCACTTGGCTCGTCTCCTCTAGGATACAACAACCCAACAATTTGTTGTTTGATTCAAAACAATTCTACACAAATATTTAAACTCAAAACTCCACCAAAAGAACACCTCTCTTTTTCTAATATTCTCTCTCTAGATTGCTTGTCGGATTAGTTCTATTGAAAGTTGAAAATGATACTCCTATTTATGGATAAACAACATTCTATCTCATTAAGTAGGGTATTAGTAGTGGAGAGAATTGTAACCACCACTCACCCCACTACTAGATAATTTACACCCCCACTATACCCACTAATACATGAGTTACACTCAATTATTCAATATTAAATGTGATCATTTGTAACTGACTCAATTACACAAAAATAAAGATATCTACCACACTACTCCCATTATTTACATTCCATCAAAGTTGTACATAATTTGCATATAAGTTACAACAGTATTAATATTTATGGCTATATAAAATTTTCTAAAAATCAAACTTTTTGATGATATTGTACTAGATATCTACTCATTTGGGTTAGTATCGAACCATAGAAAAAGTGACCTTACAAACAAAATCATGGAAAAGGAATGGAGTGGCATCCATGGATATAGGCAGGTGGGAAATGTCTTCCGGTTGGTAACAAAGTGCGGCGCAAGTGCAAGTCGTTGGCATGAATAATTGCACTTGTAGTGAAACCTATACACCCGAAAGGTAATCCAAAAGCTTCCTTGTAGAGCATCAATCGCTGTTGGTTAAACAGATTACCTGTGGCACAAAGTGAGAAAACAAAGTTTCCTTGGAGATGGCGACTCCGTAGCTTTTTGCTGTCTTACAACAACCAAATGAATGTGACATTTCATTGAAACGAAATAAAAATCTGGGTGGGCCATGCTTAACAATAGCTACTTCCAAATAAGAATGTATTATGATATGAAAAAAAAAATTAATTTGTCTTTGTTTTATTTTATTTATAGTAATATTTGTGAAAGTTACCAAAAAAAAAAGGAAACCTATTGTTTTATATATAGAAATCAAGTTATATATATATATATATAAATATATATATATATATATATATATATATATATATATATATATATATATATATATATAAATATATATATATATATATATATATATATAAGCTATCATTATATTAATAAAATTTTATAATAACTAAATCTAATCGAGTGTTTTCTGAATAGGTCTTAATCAGACTCACAACTGAGACCTGACCATTTGTTTGAGTAATAAGGTAGCATTGAGGGACGTGAGCAAAATTGGGAAGAGCCCAAGAGCAACTTGATAAAATAAGTGGCCATAGGCAACTTATGTTGATTCATTACATGTTTTGGATTAGATCAAGAATCAGCTTCCAATTAATCTGATTTAAATGTTTATAAAGCCTTATTTAGAAAATGATTCTTTCAACTAGTCTTTTTTTATTTTTAAATATCGATCTCAATATTTGATTAAAAGATTTAATATCTCATTCTATCTTCGGTCAGACTTTCCATTACAGTGATCACAAAACTAAACAAACGAAACCATGATTCGACAATTATAAAACCATTGATTCGTTCAGAATTCAAGAACTGAAATCGTACCTAAAAATTTGATTCTAATTCTTCATTTTTAAAAAATCAAAAATTGATATTTTTAATTTGAGCTAAAGAACCATCTATTTCAATCAAAAAAATTTTTAAAATATTTTTTAATTTGCTAACTTTAAAATAAATGATATTAAAAATTAAAAATACTTATTTTAGTTAAAGTTAAATTTAATATAGTTATTAAAATTCAATTATAAAAATAGATTAGTTATGTATTAAAAATTAATTTAAATAAATTATTTTACGAATTTAGTGAGAGCGATAAATCTATTACAAAGCACCCACCAGAGATGCAGCAGCAGTGCACCGTGAAGCTGTCACATGGAAACTCAAAATTCTGTCCTTGAGCAAGAGAAATAGAGATTTCTGCGTTTAGAGCTGAAGGTGCATATGGCATGCGTGCAAACACTGCATACACCAAGCAAACCTCTTTGTTCTATGGGACGCAGCTTTTCCTTGTTCCTACACAAACATGCATGCGTGCGAACATGCAAAGAACCCCCAGCATATCCTCAGCATATTTGCCCCATTTGCCGACATGCATGACATCTGAATTCGATTCAATTCAAGCCCTATAAAAATCTATAATCCATAATATCAACAAACTCAAACAAAAGACATGAAAGCACATAAACAAGATCATCCCCTAAAACAATTATAACTCGTAGCCATACATCACACCAACGAATCTCAAATACTTGACAACTACTCGACAAACCTTGTAAGTGCAATAACTGCAAATGGAGATAACTTTGAGTATTATTACCAGTTGTAGAAACATCAACAACAAAATAGGACAAAAAATAAATAGTTGGATTGGAAACTTGGAAATCACAAGAGAATTCCTAAGTCCCAACTAACCTTGTTTAGGAAACGGAAGATCATTGAAGTAGTTTTGGAAGAATACAAGAGACTGCCCGAAAGGAAAAAGAGTTGCATTCCTGTCATTTATGGGCCCTAAACCTTGTGACCAGCCAGAAAACATCTCAAAAGAAACACTTTAAGCACATTACTAGCCTCAACTTTTAATAGATAATACCAAAAATGACTAGGAATATTACTCTCCTCATTGATACGTGCACCCACCAATGTGCTTTTGCATGGTAAAGAAAGACAAGAAAAATTCCTAGACAAAATGACAGCACTTAGACAATAGCTTGTCCGAGACAATGTAGTAGACATTAAAAGAAAGAAAAATAGAATTTCACTTTTCAAGTTAGTTAAGGAAAAATACATAATTAATATAGTTACTACTTATACACTCTAAGTAATTACAGTTGCAATTAGTAAAAAATAAATTTTGAAAGATTTAGATAAATTCATTTAAGTCATACTTAATACGGAGAAATTATTTATTGAAAGAAATCTAAATGGACAAATAGGAGAGAATAATGAGAGATTCAAAATCATATATGAAAACTTTAGCTTTGATAGTAGGAATGAAATGAGAGATACCATTTTAGACTTTGCCACAATATTCGATTTGATACTCATAAACATTTTTTTCAAGAAAAAAAAGTCGCACATAATTATATATAGAAGCGAATCGAATGTTAGTCAAATAAATTTCCTTCTCACCAGGAAGAGTGACAGAAGGATCTGTAAAAATTGCTAGGTTATACCAGGGGAGAGTGTAACAACTCAACATAAACTTTTAATCATAAATGTACAGGTACTGCAAAGACAAAAGGAATTTCGCCCATTGATGGAACCAAGAATTAAATTGTGAAAAATGAAAGAAAAAAATGTAACGACTTTTAGAAACAAATTAATTCAAATAGTAATCTAGTCTCCTAGTGATGATTCGGAAACTATGTGATTAAAAATATCTAATAATATTAAGAATATTGGTAGTAAGGTACTTATAGTTTCCAAGGGACGGACTCCATTAGGCAAGGAGTTATGGTGATAAAATGAGAAAATCCAAATTGGTATACGAACTAAACATGAGTGCTATAGAAATCTTAAAGGTAAGAGAAGTAGTGATACTTTTAAAAAATACAAGGATGTAAAGAAAGAGGTAAAAAAGATTATTCACAAATCGAAAAATAAGGTATACAATGAATTATACAAGAGATTACAGACTAGAAGAGGAGAAAATGAGATTTACAGAATTGTTAAGTTAAGAGTGAGGAATGGAAAAGATCTAAAAGGGATTAGGTATATGAAGAGTGAGACCAATAATATAATTATAAGGAATGAGAATATAAAAAAGCGTTGTAGAGATTATTTTGATAATTTCTTCAATGTGAAGAGTACAAGAGACATTGACAATATCACAATACCTGTATAAGAGATTAATAGAGACTTTAAATATAAGATTAATAGAAACTTTAAACATAAGATTCACCCTCATGAAATAAAAGAAGCCTTAAAGAGAATGAAGGTTAATAAATCCATAAGACCCGATGACATCCCTATTGAAGTGTGAAAATATTTAAGTGAAATTGGCATAACAATATTAACAAATCTTTTTAACAAAATTTGGCAAATCAAGAAAATGACACAAATATGGAGAGAAAGTACACTTATACCACTATATAAAAATAAAGAGAATATACAAAATTGCTCTAATTATAGAGAAATTAAACTTATAAATCATACTATAAAATTGTGCGAGAGAGTGATCGAACATAGATTAAGATTAGAAATAAGTATATCACAGAATTAATTTGATTTTATGCTAAGTCGATCCACTATCGAAACAATTCATCTTCTAAGATATTTGATTGAGATATTTAAAACACATAAAAGAGACTTAAACAGAGTATTTATTGACCTAGAAAAAACATATGATAGAATTCCTACAGATGTATTATGGTAGGCGTTGATAAAAAAAGGAATTTCTATCAAATATATTAATCTCATCAAAAATATATATGAGAAAGTTATTACAAATATTAAAAAATACGATGATGTAAGTGACAGCTTTCCAATTAATATTAGAGTTCACCAAGCTTAATTGGAGTTCACCAAGCCTCAGCATTAAGCGTCATTCTTTTTGCAATAATGATAGATGAAATCACAAAGAATATTCAATATGAAATACCATGATATATGTTTTTTTGCAGATGATATAGTGTTGATTGATGAAACTAAAAAGGGTATTAGTGCAAGATTTAAATTATGGAGAGACACACTAGAATCCGGAGAATTTACATTGAGTCGATCAAAAACCAAGTATATAAGATGTACGTTTAGTGACAATTACCAGAATGATGAAAAAACGATCAAGTGAGAAAGAGCAAGATATATCAAAAAATGAATATTTTTGATATCTAGAATCTGTCATTCAAAACAATATCAATATAGATGGAGATATGAATTATAGGATCCAAACGGATTGAATAAAGTGGAGAAGCGTATCTGAAGTTCTTTGTGATCGCGCAATGCCACTGCATCTAAAAGAAAAGTTTTATAAAATCGCAGTAAAACTTGCACTATTGTATGATATCGAGTATTGGGCTATTAAACAACAATAATAATATAAAATAACTGTAAATGAAATGAAAATGTTTATGTGGATGTATGACAAAAATAGGAAATATAGAATTAGAAATGAAGAAATAAGTAATAAGTTGGGAGTGAACTCAACCATGGACAAGATGCGTGAATGTTGACTAAAGTGGTTTGGACATGTGTAGCGAAATTAAAAAACACACCAATCAAAAGGAGCGAGAACTTAAATATAAAAGATTTAGTAAAACGTCGAATTAATCCGTTGAAAACCGAAATACAATGTATTTATAAAGATATGATAACTAGAGAAACAACTGAGGAGATGACTTTAGATAAGAAAAAGTGACGTAGGAAAATTAGAACATATTAAATCATCCTTGTGTCATTTGAAAGTTTAACTAACTCATATATATATATCTTCTTCCTTTTCCCCCCTCAAACCTATATTTATCTCTCACATGGCCAACTCCAGTATTGGGATTAAACCTCAAGTGATTGTTGTTGTTGTTGTATCCATAAGAAAGGTTTATGCAAGGGACAACAAACTATGCAGATACAGATACATCAACCACCAAAATAAATAAATGAATAAAAGGAATCTACCACTAAATAAAAATATTATATAGCAGTGGTGGGGAAGAACTAATTTTTGAGATCTACTATGAAGATTTCCAACAATAATCAAGAAGAGAAGCTGGTCTGCATGATTGTGGATTGTTAGAATTAGGTTGATAGTGAGATGGTCTGATCAACATAAGAACAAAATATATGTCTGGGCAGGCAGTCGATAAAAATAGGGCACTCTATATGGTTTAGAACTGAACAAATCAGACAATTAAATAAAAATCACTCTTGGACTCTTGGTGGTCAGCCTGTGAGACATAATAAAATCTTGTTCAAAGATCTAAGATGCAACTGAGGGATGTGGATTACATCTAGGAATCCCTAGTGTGAGATGGCGGGAATTTGAGAGCTTCATGCAAAATGCCTCTGGCCCAAACAACTAATGCGCCTCAACTAGAATGTCTCAAGTAACTTGCATGCCCTGTTCAATAAAACCTGCTAAAAGGGATGCCTAACAACTCAATAAGCATTTAATAACACCACCGCATAGATCCACAGAGCTTTACAAGGTGAACCATGCTTACTAAATACCAAGACAGCCTTATAGAATTAATTAAAGTGACACAAGTTCCATAATTGGACAAACGACAATCTTAACTTCTATTCGAGAAATTCAAAATAAGGACAACAAATTTATCAACTGCACTTTTCTATGATAAAACACCAGGCTCTAGAACATAGATTTTCTAAGGAAATGCAAAACCACCATGAAAAACATTTGTAGATAGATAAATCCTACGGGTCCAGCAACAATTTACATTTAAAGTGAAACAATAAACGTGAAACTGCTACTCTGAATGAATTCATCAGCAGCAAAACGATATTTAAAATTTTTTTTTCCACAATTATAATCACTAAGTCATAGATAAGAAACCATTTATTACAGAAAGGAAAACGGGACCGAACAGTTGCATCACACCTGATCTGGCAGTTCTGCTCATGAACTCCTACAATCCATCTGCTCAATGACTCTTTGTAAGTGTTAGAAGTTGAGTATCAACAACGGGGATGAAAAATAACAAATGCTGTATCATCTCCACCAATTCAAAGCTCAAACTCCTCATCCCTAAGAGCTGCTTCTGCAGCCTCCTCTTCCTCCGCATCAAGAACAAAGTACTCATTCCTCTCCGCAGGTCTAAACATATAAAATATAACCAAATAAAACATCAAACTAGCAGCCTCCTCCGCTGCATTACTAACCCACTGGTACTTATATGAGGCAATGGTCCTCAACGCGAAAACCACAATTCTTGTGAAGTACAAGTACCCAATGACCACAATATAAAACTGCCTAAAAAGGGTCAACTTGGCCAAATTCCTCGCAGCCTTCCCATCAGTTTTCGATGTTTCCCTCAATGACCTAATCGACCAAACAATGGGGAAAATGATTGCACAACAACAAATGATATCCACCAACAAAAACACCTGGTTCCAAGTCACCCAATCCTTAATAAATGGACCCGTTTCACCGATCACAACGGACGCAACATTAGCCAACACTTGCAATGGAATCACAATCATCAACACCTTCTTCTCATTCTCTTGCAAAAAGGGTTTCAAGAAAGACCAACCAGTCCCAATCAACACAATCACAGTGAACAACAAGACGACCCTAATGAACTGAAAGATATAAAACAACACATCCCAACCGTGGGGTGTACCAGTAACCTTGACATAATGCTTATCCTCGGCAGCACAGATCAAGTTCAGTGCTTTCATCAACAATAAACAACCCATCAAAGCATGTATTCTATGCACAGATCTCTTATTTTGCAGACAATTATAAACCCAAAACCCGAAAAACACGAAATAAACCAAGGAAAACATAAAATACAAAGAGGGTAATTGAGTCTGACCAGCAGATAGATAATCCTTATGGTTATTCGGATCTAAATTGTAAACCTCTGTCCTCACATTCATCGTTACGTGACTTTCCGGCGCGCAATTCGCGAAGAAAAGACTGTATTCATTCGGAAGATTCACTGGATACGATTGATTGAAGTATGTTTGAGGAGGGGGAGAGAGATATCGGAAATCGAAGAGCTTCTTGATGTTGACGGAATCGAGGACGCAGAAATTAGGGGTTTGCTGGAGTTCGAGGAGGACTTGGATGAGGGATTCCTCGGAGAGGAGGAAGAATCCGAGACGAGAGGGATCTGGTCGGGCTCGGTTAGAGTTGACGAGGACGTCGGAGACCTCAATGGTGACGTGGCCAGTGTGGGTAAAGCCAAATTTCTCGAAGAGGATCATCGGGCGGTTGTCGGAGACGAAATTTAGAGCTTTGATTTCCGCCGAAGAGAGAGCGAGGAGGAGAGAGAGGGAGAGGATGAGAAGGAGAAGATTTTTACCGGCCATTTCTACGGCGGAGGTGACGACGGTGGAGACGATGACGGAGATAATTTGGAGTAGAGCGTTTCTACAACTACACTTTATGAATTTTTGAAGGAGAAGGGAAGAGGGAGAGGAGAGGAGGAAGAGTCTTTGATTGTTGACTTGGTTGAGATTGCACTCTTTCTACGTAAAGTGGTCGGTTATAACATATCAGATCTAGAAATATCTGATGGGCAGTCATGGGTAAGACCTACCCGGCCCGGACCGGCCCGAGTCCTACAATGGAATACTACTTGTGCATTTGGGCTGGCCCACCCTGGCCTTGTAAAGTGCAAAAAATAATTAAATTTGTCACGGAAAAAATTAATATTTAAAATAACAAGATCTAACTTAACATTATTTTATTAAAAAATTGATTATCTTATCAATAATTATTATAATCAAAATATAAACCAAATTTTTGTTATTAGAGTATTAGTAAGCCTCTGAAATGCATTCTTTGGTCTTTTTCTTTTATATTACGTATTTTTTTGCTGACAAAAAAAAAATATATGGAATTTTTTCGAATGTCATCATATAACAAATTATCCTATGCTTAAATGAGTCAAGCTTGCTTATTTTTTTTTTCTTTAATCTATCGATATTCGGGTTACCCGATTAATTCGATTCGAGTACTGTAAGACCTAATTCATGAGTCAATTCTCCCAATATTATTTTTTTATTTTCAAAATTCAAACTTGAAATTTTAATTAAAAAATTTTAATATCCTATTACTAGTCGTGAGTCAAGCTTTTTCTTTTTCTTTTTTTATTATAAAATGAGTCAAGCTTTCTTTATGAAGTAGGATCATGTTCAGCAGCTTACCACTAATTGATTTAGAATAAAATTTTAATAAGGTCAAATTTGGGTATATTCTTTTTAACAGGGGCTGCATTTTTTTAAACATAATTTATTTCTTTTCACCATAACTCATTTTATATATTATTAATCAAAAAAAAAAATTATCGATTCTAAAAGGAATTTTATATTTTGTCCAGTGGAAAGAGTCCAAATCCCAGGCCAACTGGACTGGGACAGACCATCTGACCCATTTAAGCCCATGAGTGGTTTTTCTCGTGTTTAACCCAAATTTGAGGGCACGAATGGAGAGAGAAAACTGAAAAGAACCAACACCTGCCATTGATTTCAAGTGCCAAACCAAATTCGTGAATTATGTCAAGTCATGATTCCCATCAACAATCTTCAGTTCAACATCTGATGACTCGTGTGACTCGGAACATATAGATCAGGGTGAACAGTGTACTACAAGAGGTACATGGTTGAAAATACAAAGCAACCACAATCTGCACTGGTTTCTGGCAACATCGTACTATAAGTTAAAAGAGGGGGAAGGGGTCCAAAAAATACCAAAACTTCCAACTGAAAAATACCATCTGGGTCCCAACCCTGCAAATGGTGAAAACTGAAAAGGGCCAACGGACAAAACCATGTCAAGGGTGGAATGATGATGGGTCACGAATGAGAGACTTATAGATCCTTGAATTCTCTGAAACAACTGTCCACCATAATTTGCTGCTGAACACCACTCAAATTCTCCGATCTCATGATTGCATTCGACACCAGGATGATATTAGATGGAGACTCCGCATTCACCTACAAGTTAATGAGAATTCAACCAAAAAAAAAAAAAAAAAGAGAGAGAGAGAAGAAGTCGGTGTCACCTACAAACTGTTGAATGTGCGACAAAAAATCAAATTCTAATTCCAGAAAATGTCCCATGTAAGGTCATGGATCCAATCAATTCAAGAAAAATAAATCAGTGATAACAACAGGTGACCTAGACGACCAAGAAATCCTAGTAAAAGAGAAGAGGTACCCAAACGCGTCCGTTCAAACCAACTGCTATCTCAAACGAGACCTTCTTGCCAAGTGCCACAAGAATTGAACATGTTGGGGAACCGAGCAACCTAGAGAACGAAAACACTATATCAATCCATATGGCTGAAAGAAATCTCAACCTTGATTTCTAGATGTTTGAACTTTAAACTTCATAACATCTTTACATTTAAAATGCAACACAGTAACAGAATAAGAAGAGCAAAACAGTTCTCACATTTGTGCTAGCCCGGTTGATGACTCAAACATGTATCCATCTTTAAGAGGGCCAAACTCTGCAGCTTTACCACTGGCTTTCAAAAGGAAGAAATTTCTTTAGGTGCTATTATCAAGACGTGGCAAATCCAAAGTTAGATATATACTGACCATCCATGCATAACAATTCTGGATTCATGCCAACATTTGCCTTGACTACACGAACATAAAGCAAAGTGCCCACCTGCAAAGCAATGAAAAGAAGCAACTCAGTCATGATCTAAGGCAGCAGGCAAAAGCATAATACATATTTTTTCTTCACCAATATTACAATTACCAAAAGTGATCTGACATAAGTGAAACATAAAATGTGACTTTGAAGTACAGATGGTGCCAACTCTTTGCACCCAAAACAACAGGTTCATGTGAAATTTACCTCAAACTTTGGAATGTTTCTCCTAGTTCCTCCTTCAAATGCAAGTACGGGTAGAAATGCCAGTGCAGGTCCTTTTATGTCAACAAGAAAATTCTACATATAGAAATAAAAAAGTACCAAGATGAGTGTAATATATAATCCAATAAAAACTTTTAGAATGACAAGAAATGCACATCTAATATCTCTCTCAGAAAATAAGCATTCTAATACAGTAAAAAGAACTGAAAACATTTAAATATCATTTAAATTAGAGTTTGCATATCAGCTGATGGGAAACTGCAAGAAATTCACAAAGTGGTTTTAATAGGACAACTGAAAACGAACTACAATATTGGTGTTTAATTTCAGTTCCATTTCTTTTCCCTACTAGTATTGCACTACTTAACCAAAGCAAAGGGGGACTTGAGGTTATAGCAAGGATTCAAATCTAAAAAGCTAGAGGTGTAATAAAGAATCAAATGGAAGTGTATAAAATAAAGATTAAATTGTTATATAAACTAAAAATAAATACATGATTTTGGATCTTCCTGCATTCCACCCTTGATGGGACAACACGGAAATTATTTGGAACAACTTCTAAACGCAGCATCAACAAGCACAGTTTCTACAAACAAGAACTCAGTACATTTGACATGGGACATACTAAACTGATAATCGAATTCTAAATGCGTGCATTTTCCTGTAAGCCAATCAACTTCTACCTTCCCAAGGCTTGCCTTGCTCCAACATCTAAATGAAGGGTGGGCTGGCTCATTGTTTACTATAAGCTTATAACTATACTTTGGATTACTTTAATTTTCCATTGTCTGATGCGCTCTACATGCACCATGTTTTTGTCTGCCATTACCTGATGACAGACACAACTTTGTATTCCCTACTAAACAAAAAGGTCCCTAATGCATCAACAGCTACACATAGTGAGACTAAATTATGTGATCCCAAAACTGTCTAAACAGTTTTCATCTGTAATGGCACTAAACTTCAAATACTTACATCTGATCTGGAATCTACAACAATTCCAAGAACATGATCCTCCACGCATGGTACATACTGCACAAAAGAACAGAAAAATAGGTTATCAAAAAATCTACAAGTAGTTTTGTGGAAATTGTTGTGGTCCCATGCAATATAACTGAACTAAAACAACTTCGAGGCACGTTTATTCTCTCATTTACAATATGCAACTCTAACTATATCTACAACACTTATCAGAGCCTTTGCGTACAAGTTATAACTATGCATGTGCATATGTTTAGAGATCAATTGATCTTTTCCCCCTCGCAACTACTTTGATTAGTGTAACAACTTCCCAGGACGAAGTGTGGAAGCAACAAAGCATTCAAGTGACAGATATGTGTGAACTGGTAATGTATATCCGTCAATGATTTTGCATACAATTTCCCATTTAATCAACAAAAATATGCCAGACTTATCAGGAAGGACAGTGTGACAATTGTTACAGCAGTAAAGAGATTCACACAGAATTTAAAACTCACAAGCCAATACATAAGCAACTGTTCACAGATCTATTGGCTCATCAATGTATCCAATAAAGCTTTTTAAAGAAATTCCTGACAAGAAAGAACAGATTAAAATCGTGAAAGATGGGTAATCAACATTCACATCAACTACCAAAGAAAGGTGAAGTAGGAATAGTTTTGGAATCACCAGACAAGTCCAACATCTTTATCGTTATTTTTTAATTATAGTTTTGATGCTCTAATACAATAACATTTAGAATATCAGGTCTTAGTGATCGGTTCTTTCACCAAAGAGCTGAAGGTTAAGCGGTTAAAAGTGGTTGGTGCTAAAATTGATGGTCCCATAGCCAGTGGGCATTCACAGTGACAGAGGTTCTGCCAGCAACTTATCCAGTTCTCATATGGGGAGGTGTGAGATGAAATTGGTTCAGAATTCCCCCATGTAAATAGGTCCTCCGATTTGAGAAGTGCTAAAGCACCCTCTGAGTTCACAATAAAATATGGAATATTGGCTATGGAGCATGTAGATGGATCAGGAATTCACCAATCAGCATCTAAAGTTCAAGAAAGTTAAAAACGAAACTGTCCATTTTTAAAGCATCAATAGCACCTTGGAATAGAAATGAAAGTGTTGAGTTATACAAGTGACATAAGGATCTAGTTCGTGCTTTGTACTATTGAAGAAAAGATGATCTGTAAAAATCCATCAAGTTCAAAGATGATCCTTAGTACATTCTATTTGCAGAGGTGTGCCATGCAGTCGTACACTCACCCTTTTCTGGGAGCTTTCAACCCAATATTTGTTTGGTTTTGAGAACTTCAACTCTCCAGACTTCATGACAGATATAGCATCACAATTCTGAAAAAAGAAAAATTCAAGAATAATTAGTTAGGAATGGACCATATAGATCTAGGGAATTCTCAGGCATTCTTTTAACTGGGAGATTTTGGCAAGCTTTAAGCTGAAAACAAGCTTAGCCTCAGTTCTGGGAAGCACCAAACATTGCCAATTGATTTTGGCTAAACAATATGTAACATAAAGACCACTAGTAGACTTTGCTGACAGCTCACTCAGGACTAGTGGAGTAATATAAGAAACATTTAGCTTGTAGAAACCCCCCCCCCCCGGTTGACCCTCTCAAGCCCTTGGCCCGTGGACACAAAGGTTCAGCCACATATATACAAACTTGTAAAATACATTGTGACCACAACATACTATATATCATTTTCATATTATTCCGTCAGCCACATTAGATAGAATAAAATCAGTAGTATTTCCGTTGGTTTTTCCCATGGAACTGTGGCATAGTTAGCGTTTTATTCTCATACTCTTCTAATCTGAGAAGAAAAATTCATATCATATTAACCTATTTTTAAAGAAAATATCCTAGTAAACCAAACGGAAACGTATCATAGAAGTTTTACTTATAATCAAGATATCCATGTGTCTCTGTATAAATATTGAACATTAACCTGATAGAGGCCACCGCCGAGTTTAATGGTATGGTTTGAAAAGTTTGTAAGGTCAAGTACTACATCCCCAGGAACCTGCAGCAGAGTCAACCACATGATTACAAACAAGAAAGATGATGCTTAAGTGTGAAAACAGGAATATGGAACTTAAGGGGGGGTGGGGGAAGAACTGACCACAGCTTGGCTGATGAAACTAGCTGGAGAAGCTGAGGCCTTTTCCTCCATATGTCTTCCTTTGAACAATAAAAGGAATGGTTTTCTTAAGATTCAGAAATAAGTTTCAGTGCCTCTCAAATTTTCCTTCCCACAAAGTGCGGGAGATTATGCAATAGTACAGACCTGGTGGCCCCTCTACCCACAATTTTGCAATACAAGTGACGAGCTTTGTTCACATAATCCCAAAATGAGTTTGCCCAATGACTCTTTTGGTTTCAAAATAAGTTGAGAGATTTTATAATTTCTTCAATTTAGGAAAAACTGTACCCTTCTCCATTGAAGAAGTATATTCAAATGAATTATCTCATACCGGGATCACTTCTCAAAGTTCTTATTACTTAGCCGACAATAGGTGAAGGAAGGTGCAAAATTATAACAAATTTATCAATTATGGCATCACATAGTATTAAAGGCTGTGCGCAAGATAATATAGCCATAAGATTTGCTCTAGAAGAGTATGTAAAACAGGAAAATAAAATATCTAACAAATATGCACTAGTGGTAAGAAGACGTGATAAGTTTGAACCAAATAGCATTTTGTGGAACAAAAGTTATGAGTAACACAGAGCTCTTCTAAAATAAGGACCATTATCAACTATTTATGCATGTGCCAAGCAGGCCCCATAGCTGAGATCAAAAAAGTATTTCTCTTACAGACTAAGTAAATAAAGTCTGGAGAATAATATAAGATTTCATATGAAATGCAAGTGATCAATCCCATATAACTAACAAGTATAAATCACAACAACCAAGTCAATCCAACAGCATTAAACTAAGACAAAAATAAACAAATGGACTAAATTTATCACTAAGACAAAAAAATCTGTTAGCAATTTTTCAACTAAGACAAATAAATTTTACAAGGAAACGTAGAATCTCAAAAAGTAACAAAAAATTTTCATAAATGGGTATCAAATGGACATTGTTAGCAATTAAATTTAGCATTAAGCCTCTGAGGAGTTTGCATCCAAAAATGCCCCTAGACTTAAGCTTCGTTTGTGGTTCACATGGGGAGGGGAGCAGTAGACGAGGTGTACCTTCTTCTTGTTTGAACGTGTTGGAGCCGTAATAAGCCACCGAAATAAAAAATAGAAACTATGAACAACGAGGCATCAAACAATGTAGCGTAATTCGTGCCACAGTTGTTATGGAGTTTGTATAATTGTCCAATTATATTTAAACCCATCCGACTACTCAGGAATCCCGAAACCTCTGTTTGGTTGCCGTTTTGTATTTTTATACACATGGGTTGAGTCTCACAGACATTTAATCAAATAACTTCTAGGCAGCGGTCAGTTACATGTGTGATATAAACCCCAATCACATGAAATGATTGGAACCCTAATGACCAAGCACAGACCCCTGTTGATTTCATAAACTAACTGCGTCGAATAAGTCTAAGTCGAAGAAGAAGGAGTTAATTGAAGGGTGTTACCGTTGACTCCGACACCAGATTGTGCAGTTTCGTGTTAGAGATCTCTTCTCATGCTGCATTCACTTCCCATATGGGCTGTGCGCTCTTGGCCAGGGATGTTGTTTCGTTTTGGGGCTTGGCCTTGGCCCTAATCATTTTTCTTTTATTTCTTTCTCCTTTGCCTTTCCCCTCCTCCCTAACCCTAAAAAGGAAAAATGTTATTACCTGATTTAATTAAAAAAAAAAAGGAAATCCGACGACAATGGGGGTGATATGCTGTAAATAAAGCAAATTAAATAATAATAATAATTTTTATAATTATAAATTGTGAATATATTTTCCTCTTATGGTGAAAAACGTAACCCTTTAAAAAAAAAAACCTTCTCTTATTATTCATATGCATTTTTTATTTTTTAAAGTTCATGAATATATACACTTACTTTTCATTAATTTCATTAAAAAATAATTAATAAAGTAAGCTTGGCAGTAGTTATCAAAATACATATATAGAAATTTACTTTAACTCATTAATATCTATTTGAAATATTTTCAGAGCTTTCTTAAGAATGCCTTGAAAATTTTCCGACCATAACACATGAATCCGGTGGTATAAATCTCTGCATCTTGTATACAATCATTATAGTACTACTGAAGACATGAAATGGTGTTGCCAACCCCTTAGAACTTTTTACCTTTATCTTGTGACCTTATTTTGTTTAAATATGAGTGAAACTTGCATTTTAAATTTGTTGCCCAATAGAGAAAGAAGAATTCGATCAATTCATAATTTTTATGTATATATTATTAATCGGTGTCTGAAATTATATTTTGAGTAATCCAATTCGAATATTGTTCACCATTTAGGTATAAGTCTCTTAACATAATTTTTTTTATTTTTAACTTTCTAACTTAAAATTTAGTTAAAAAATCTCATACCATTACCCACTAAACCAATTGTATTTTGATGTTATCATAATTTTGTTATGGAAATAAGTTTTTTTGTAAAAAAAAAAAAAAATGAACAGATGAATGTGGCGGGTAAAGCTCTCGTTTGATAGAGTTTTTTTTTTTTTTTTTTGCTTATATTCTTCTTTTAAAGAGAAGATCTACCAAACACTATTTTAGAAAAAAATTTTTTAAAAAAATTTATTTTTTTTTTAACGAAGGAAATAGATTTTTAGCAAAAACTTATTGGAGAAACTTCTGCTTTTTTTCTTTTAAATTTAACTTTTTATTTTTTTATTCTTATTATACCCCCACTTAAAGGATATGAAATCTCAAATATGTCCATATCATAAATTCATTTATCCTCATATCTTTTTTTTTTCTTTAATTTTTAATTTTTTACTTTTAATTTTATTTAAAAGTTATCAAAAGTTTATTTTTAAAATTAAGATTACTAAACAAATTTTAATTTTTTTTAAAAACTCTTAATTTTTATTTCTTCGTATAAAACAAAATAATAAAAATAAATCCTATACAGTCACTTGATATCAAAAGCAACCCCGGGTGGGGCCTTTGATGTCATTGTTGTTCAGCAAGAAGACGGGACTTTTCGGAGCACCCCTTGGTGGTATGCTAGGTTTGGAAAATTTCAGGATGCTCCAAAGGCTGCTGAGAAAATTGTTCGAATGAGACGAATGTAAAGGAAACAGGGAGCTTGGAGGTTGTTAATGAGGGTCGTAATTTAAATTCTTGAAAATTATTCTTTGTTTTTTTTTTTTTTCTTGAGGATTGAGAAGATTTTCACCTCGTCATTTTTGATATGAAAAGCATTACTTCTTTGCTGAATCTAGCTTTCTCGACTAAGCGTATCGGTTCATACTTCAACCATTGGTTACTAGTTTTTATGGGTTAAAATTTTTGATAAGGTCAAATTTGAGAACCATCTTTTTAAGAGGGGTTGCATTTTATGATTAATTTCTTTTTTTTTTCGATGACTAATTTTTGAATTAGAGGGTGAATTTTGATACAACGGTGGAATTGTTTCTTTGATGATTTTGAGATCACGACTTTAAAACGTAAAAATAATATTTTTACAAAATGTAAAGAAAAAATTGTATATATATGTTCACTATTTTTCTATCACTGTATTAAATTAAGAAATATTTTATGTATTGAATAAAATTAAAAAGGGCCACTCTGTTAAGACTGGGTCTCGAATGAGAGAGACATAGATCCCCGAATTTTCATCCACCGTAATATGCCACTCAAAGTCTCCGATCTCATGGTTGCATTTGACACCAGCATATTCGTAGATGGAGATTCCGCATTCACCTAGAACTTAACGAGATATCAACGCAACAAGAGAAGACATGGTTGCTAACTTCAACAAATTTAATAAAAATAAAATATTAAATCTCTTAATTAATTTTTAAATTTAAAATTAAAAAAAATTATATTAAAAATTAAAAAAAAAATTATATTGAAAGAGTTATCCTATAAATAAAATTATACAAATATTAAAAGAAAAAAGTTAATGAGGTAAGCCTAAAAAACAAAATGCTATAAGAGCCGGCCGATGAAACTAATAAGCTTCTCCAACACAATGAGGATACTAACCAATGAGGCTACTTATGTCTTGTTAGTTCAGTAGAAATGATATTGAATTTATTTAATCAAAATATTATAATCGAGTATTGGAAATAAAAAAGGGCATCAAAAGAGTTTGTCCTTTAATGGATTTGATAATTAATTTATTGGGACTAATAAATTAGTTATTGGAAACTGATGAGATATAGTCCTAAACTCAATTTGGAAGGATCAACGTCAACAGGGTTCACGTAGGAGGCCCACAAAGGACAGCTATCGTCTGACTCCAACTGTTCTCTATGACAATCCACCGGAGGGTCTTAATCGTCCAGAACTTCCGAACAATAGGATCTCAGTCGCCTCGCTTACCGAACGAAAGTAACCTCCCCGATCGGGTATTTAATCATTGGTCCATTAAACGACCAATTGATAGCTAGCGGTCCTGATAATTCTAAAGGAATGTCAAAACATCCTAATAGCTCTGATTTCCTACTTAAAAGTAGCATCTTCTAAGGGAAGGTCAAAACAATCACTCAGTGATTATTTCAGTGGTGGTTCGTAACACGGGATTCTTAGTGGCTTACGGAGGAATCACCTCATATCTAAAGTTTTCAATCGAATATCGGGTCTTAGATGCACTAATCCTACCGATCGAACGTGTCATTAAAATGAAATGGAACTTCCCGAACCAGTAGACACGACCCTAACCTTTAAAGTTTCCAATCGAACGTCGGGCTTTAGACACCCTGATTCTATTGATCGAACGTGTCATCAAAATGGGATGAAACTCTCTGAATTGGTGGACACGACCCTAACCTCTAAAGTTTTCAATCGAACGTCGGGTCTTAGACACCATGATCCTACCGATCGAACATGTCATCAAAAGAGGATGGAACTCCTCGAATGGGTGGACACGGCTCTAACCTCTAAAGTTTCCAATCGAACATTGGGTTTTATACGTTTTGATTCTACCGATCAAACGTGTCATCAAAATGAAATAGAACTCCCCGAACGGGTAGACATGACCCTAACCTATAAAGTTTCCAATCGAACGTCGGGTTTTAGACGCTCTGATCCTACCGATTGAACGTGTCATCAAAATGGGATGGAACTCCCCGAATGGGTAAACACGACCCTAACCTTTAAAGTTTCCAATCAAACGTTAGGTCTTAGACGCCTTGATCCTACCGATCGAACGTGTCATCAAAATGGGATGAAATTCTCTGAACGGGTGGACATGACTCTAACCTCTAAAGTTTCAAATCGAACATCGAGTCTTAAATGCCCTGATCCTACCGATCGAACATGTCATCAAAATGAGATGAAACTCCCCAAACGAGTGAACACGGCCATAACCTCTAAAGTCATCAAAATGGAATATGGCTTTAATATCTAAAATTTTCTACTATACGACAGGTCAAAGTTACCACAACCTTATCAAGCGAACGATATAAAGCATTCTAAAAGGTTTCTTTTCATGAGAAATCGTTACACCTCAGTGGAACACGAGACAAATGGCTTGCCATAAAATCTTTTTATCATCGAAACAACATGAGATTACAAATGGGCGGAAGGAATAATAGAGGTCTTAGGGGCGAAATCCGGATCCGCTATCACTCTCTCAGTTGAACCCTCAAGAGGAGGTAAAACCTCATATCTGCTAACTTGTCGGAGGATCTCCTCAGCACACCTCAAATGCTGGAGCAACCTATACTAAAAAAACTAGTGGTCGGTAGCATCTCTAGCAACAGACACCTTAAGATTAGCTCTCTCCCGCTCGGCATTTTGAAGGGATTCCTTTCGAAGATGAGCTAACGTTTTGGCGGCCACTAATTTAGCTTCTCATACACGTGCCTTAGCCTTCAACTTTTCACAACGCTCTTGGGTTAGAGTTAAATCCACCTGAAAAATGTTCAATCTGTCTGTCTTTCTCCTCTTCGATGTCTTTTCCCTTGTTCTCTAGAGCGTCATTCAGTGCTAGCACTTGGTTAGTCAAACGGATAATTTGCCTATCACGCTCTTTCCTCCATTTCCTTTGGAGTTCGGTCAAGGCCGCAATCTGAGAAGAAATATACTTGACAGTCAGAATCATGCAATAACAAATCTGGATATAGTTCGAACAAAGAAAATGTTTACCGTAAGGCAAAAAGAGTGAATAGTCTTATCAATGTGATCCGAAGACATCGTCCGGAGGGTGAGCTTCGAACGAAACTCGAACCGTTCAGCCAGCTATAGTGCCTCTTGCGAATCAATGAAGTTATACTGACGGCCCCCCATATAGATCGCACTAACCTTTCTTCAAAATCATCCTCCCCTCCTTTGAGCGACTCAACCAAAATAGGAGGTGGAATGCCGACCTCCTCCTCTACATCTTGTATAAGATTGAGATGACTGGGGAGACCGTTCGGATGCCTCTCTAGGAGTAGAAACGTCTATCAGTGGGGTCTCTTCCTGTCACTGTAGATCCGGAGCAAGAGTGCTCCCAGTCACCCCAATGAGTTTTTCGTCCGAAGCGTCCCCCTCTCCGTCTCTAAGGGATGCACCAATGATTATCGGATGACCGATCGACTACCCCTCTCTCGTTTCGGAATGTTCTCGAGGAGGCTCATCTTCTCCAGTTTTCGCCAGCTCCTCATCGCTAGCAAGTGGGCTAAATGATCGAACTCCTGATCTTTTCGGTCAAATCTCAAGGGAAATATCAGCTACCTTTCTCTTTGCGTTCGACCGCACTTCCCGCTTGGTGGAGACCTCCTCAAGAATGGAAGTATTTACAGATGACATAAAATCAACTAACTCCTTCCTCTATTGTTCCAGTAAGAGAGGTTTGGAGATCTGTTTCGCTTCATCCACAAACAAACCAGACAACAGCAACATCTGGTTTTCTATCAAAAAATCTACCCAAATGCTCCGATGGGTAGCACAGTAGCGGCCAACAAATCGCAGAAGACGAGAATGATGAAGGAGATCTGGAATCTTCATGTTCAAGAAGGGCACTTGATTAGCATCCAGAAATATTGAAAGAAAGTCTTTGTTCAAAAATCTCACATAGAAAAATTTATGCATTCAACGTTTGTTCTGAGATTCACTATAGAAGAACCTCGGTGAGACTCCAGATGGGTTTGGAGTTTATACTAGTCATGAGTAAAACCTATGGTACTGTACTGCACCAAAAAAAAAGAGCCCCTAAAATCTCCAAATCGAAGCGAACACGAAAAAATCATAGCAGGAAAATCAGGGCGATCACAAAACACCAAGCATTCGGGATAAACAGCGAAGGGTAAATGTTCTAATATCTCAAAACCTTCGCCAGCGGACCCCTGTATGGGATCTTCAAACCGTACTTTATATACTATTTGTATACTGAGACGCAACCCTCGGGGGCATGATTTGCTCTATCCCCTTCACCGGGCAACACTAGTTCGAAGTCACTTTCAAGCGACATGTCCCTTCGGATTTCCATCAGTTCCTCTTTAGTCATTGTATTCCGTATGCTGTATACATCTCGCGATGAGCAAGAATCTTTCGACATTTTATTTGTAGAAAAAAAGTTCTTCAAAGAAGGATTAAAAGAGCAACGAGTAAGAATGTTGGGGTATGTGATCCTCTAACGAACGTGAATCCTTATGAAGCGTGTAGAAGATGATTTCCGAAAACCAAAGTGACAAAAATCACACTAAAAAGTTTTTGCTTTTTTCAATGATCATTATTCATGGCGTCTCTTTATCAAGAAAGCCATGAATTGGAGGTAAATGATGAGACATAACACTAGACCCAATTCGGAAGGATCAGTGCCAACATGGCCCACGTAGGAGACCCACAAAGAACAGCTATCGTCTGACTCTAACTGCTCTCTATGACAATCCGTCGGAGGGCCTTAGTCGTCCAAATTTTTCGAACGATAGGGTCTCAGTCACCCCGCTTATCGAACGAAAGTAACCTCCCCGATCGGGTACTCAATCATTGGTCCATTGAATAACTGATCGATAGCCAACAATCCTGATAATTCTAAGGGAAGGTCAAAACATTCTAATAGTTCTGATTTCTTATTTAAGAGCAGTATCTTCAGAATCCTTCAGTTAAGGAAAAGATCTCTCCAGGAAACGAAAGTTCTCATACGAAAAAGATCACGATCAATTTGAAATATTGAATTCCCGAGATTTCTGGATCGGTTCGATAAGAAAAGTAGGGTAGAAGCACTCTAGCGGCGTACGACTCTCACAGGTATAAGATATCTCAAAATCTTCCAAACCAGATACGCTCCCTAAATCTTATACATTGGACACTCTAATCATAGGGAATCTCTTCCTCTTTAAGCTCTCAGTTTATTTCTTTTACATTCAAAAATCATTTTTTCTGACTTGAGCGTTTGAACCTCTCCCATCGGAGCACCCTCTGACGATTTTTACAGATCTTACATCCCGTCGACAGCGACTATTCGAGCGAGCAAGAAGTTAGTATATGTGGAGTCGTAATCCACCTCCAATAGATACCAATCGAGCAAGAAAAAAAAAACACGTTAAGACTTAGCATGAGCCCCCCTAAGCCTCTCTGTCATCACTGGTCCATTACACTCTCTAGCAAATCTAGAGAGCATTTGACAGAGCAAATGGAGGATGCGGGTGTGGTGGGTCCTTTTGTTGGCTACTGCAATGGTATCTCCGGTCTCGTAGGAGGAAGGGGGATGCTGTAGTTCCGCAGCAGAGGTCTGTTGTCAAGGTCATGTTAGGCAAAAAATTCTGTTTTCTGAAAGTTTATTTGTAGCGAAGTGGACAGTGTAGAGTTGGCTAAGGTGCCGTTCTGATTTAGTAATGGACACTTAGCTTGGGTCCTGACTAGACACTTGAGGGATTTATAACAAATTAAATTAACTATAAGGTTTTTTTTTTTACCAATTTTTTCTTTTTGTTTCTTTATCTCGGAGTCTTTGCAATCCTCTATAATCAATTAAAAAAAAAGTTATCACTCTCCATTGGGGTAAAAAAGCCATATATGAGTCTTTAAAGAAGGGGACTCATTGATATTTTTTTAGGTATAAAAAAATATAATTAAATGAAATCAAATTAAAAAAAATATATAAAAATAAAAAAAGAATTTATCGTTTAACCTGTCTATCAGAGACAAACTCATTGGTATTTAGATGTAATAATTGATAGTTCAATTTTTACAAATTGCCCACAACGTATCATTTGCGAGCTTAGATGCTCTTCTTTTGAAATACTTATATTTCTTGTTATCAAAAAATTATTATAAATAAAATATATATTTATACGAAATATAAAAAAATAAATATTTCTAACAAGAACCCTAAACATTAATATTGATCAAGCTTGAATTTATATTTATATATAAAATTATAATTAATTTGATAAGATAGTGTGATTAGGTTTTGAATCAAAATCGTATAAGCACCAAATTGATGCTTCCCATTGTGATTCAAATCAAGGAATTTGATGACATGGAGTGGTGGGCTTCCAAATTATAAGGATTAAAGGGCACGTGATCAACACGTGTACGTCACTTCTCCAACCGGCAACGGCAACAACCCTATTCAATACCACCCCCACGGAACTCACGAGGCTCCCAAAGTCCAACAAACAAACTCCCAACAATGCCCTTCCGCTCTCCAGTTAATGTCGAATTTACCCTCCCACAGAAATGCCTCAGCTCCCTGCCCACTTATATTTAATTAGGTTGGATGGATGTTGGAGTGAGTGAGGGTTTGTCTCCAAGTCAAACCAAACAACTTAGGTTTGTTTTCCTTTCCTCGGAAGCTTGGAATATTTTGTGTTTTTTTAACGAGTCAAATTGTGAAAAGCGTGAGCCATAGGAAAACACTAGTCGTATTTATTACATGCATCATTGGTGTTGGCCCTTTAAAAAAAAAAATTATTTCACACATACATTCATTCAATTATTATTATTTTTATAAAAAAATGATATTTTTTATTTGATTTTCGTATTTTAAAAAATCGAATATTTCTAAAAATTGAAAAAGTTTAATATCTCTCAGAATGATAGAACTGAAATTTTTTAGAAAGTAAAACGAAAATTAAAAAAAAATTAAGTTTGAGAAGAAAAAGAAAAGGATAGTTTGAATGCAGTAATTGCATAACGAGATAATAGATTCTACATAAATTTTATGATATTTTGTTCACTCCGAGACATATCAGAGACCCCTCCCTCTCTCTCTCAATTCAAACCTGATGTAAAATGGGATATACCCATGTATAAAATAAAATATTCCAAAAAGAAACTCTAAAATTATGAAATGACCCAAAAGACCTTATAGAAAACAGAGATAGAAGCTGCCGGTTAAGGGCAATAAGGCAATCGGGGGCAAGAGGCATTCATTCAAAGTGGTTGTTGGGTTGGTTTTGGCTTCTGTCTTCCTGTTCCTGTTCTTGGCTTAAACCTATTTATTGCCGACCAAAAAAAATATATATAATAATAATAATAAAAGGGGAAATCATCGAAAATATTAATTTTCTGGAGAAAATTGTTGAGATTGTGTATCTGATCCTCCGAAGTCTTGAGAAGAAATAGAAACTTTCGAAGCCCGATAATTTTTAATGACGGAGGAGTGTCAGATTCTCGTCAAAACTCTTCATCAACATTTTCAAGTGAGAGAGAGGGGGGGGGGAGAAATAGCTAGAAGATTCCGGGCTTTATGATTAGAAGAGAGAGAGAAAGGGAGAGGTTTTCTTTATTGTTGGTCTTCTTAAGCTGCCCAGCCAATTTTGAAATCTTGTGAGTGTTAACGGCTTTGAATCTCAGATTATTTCAAATTTCCATCTTTCTTGGTTAATCAGAATGTTGATGCTACCAATGCATTTGTGTTTATTTCTTATTATTCCTATGTCTTCTATCATAATTCGTTTAATTTGTTGATTAGGGTTCAATTCGATTTCTTTGTTTTTTTCGCCGTTTGATCGCATTCAATTCTTCTTGTAGATACAAGGAAATAGAGAACATCCGAAAATTGATCACATTCAACTCTTCTTGCACAACAATTTTGAGATAGAGATTGCACCGAGGTTCTCTTGATTAGGGTTTTTTAGAATTCTTTTTTCTTGTTATCACAATTTTGTTGTGGCAATAATTTTTTTTTTTTGTAAAAAAAATTGAACAAATGAATGTGGTGGGTAAAGTTGGAAGCTTAATATCCCAGGGGGTTTATTCAGTGGCCACCCCCTTTCATCCCTTTGGTGGGGCTGTTGATGTCATTGTTGTTCAACAACAAGACGGAACTTTTAGGAGCACCCCCTGGTATGTTAGGTTTGGAAAATTTCAGGGTGTCCTAAAGGGCGCAGAGAAAATTGTTCGGATAAATGTTAATGGGGCTGAAGCTAATTTCCATATGTTTCTTGATAACTCCGGTGAGGCTTATTTTATTAAAGAGGTAGTTTCGGCTAAAGGCGGTGAGAACAAGACAAATGTGAAGGAATCAGAGAGCATAGAGGTTGTTAATGAGGGTCGAAATTTAAATGAAGGCAATGGCGATAGTTATCTGGGAGATGTTGGTACTGGTGGAGATGAGAAAGGGGCGGTTGATGTTGGGAATGTTGTGTTGCAGAATAATGGTCCGTCCTTGAGAATGGATGAGATTGAGCGGGTGGATTCTGAGGAGAGGAGATTTTATGAGTTTGAAAATGCACAATCGGCTCGAGATGAGTCGTCACTGGAATATGGGCATCATCGGTTTCATAGTTTTGATAGTGTGGATCAATTTGTGGAGTCTCCGGATTCAACTGCGGAAGTGATTTTGGTGAGTGTTGATGGGCATGTGCTGACTGCTCCCATCTCGACCGAAGAGAAGAATACTGAGAATTTTCAATTGAGCACGCCTCGATTCCACTTGGGCCCTGGTGAAAGTACTGACTTTGTTGAGGACGATGAGGAGTTTAGTGCAGGTGAGAATAGATGGGCTGCTGGTTATTTAGGCGATTTAGATACAATGCCATCTAAAGATGTTTCCAAAGATGATCCCTTTCGGAATGCTGAGGTAAATGGTTTTGAGCATCAGCTGGCTATTAGCAGTTACGAAACTGGCATTGTTACCCAAGTTCAAGAAGTTCATGAAATTTCAAATCCTGAAACTGATCTCCATGTCTACAGAGTTCAAGAATTCCTTGAAGATGCAGGCCAAAAAAGCAATCTCCATGTTGATGGAGTTCAGGAGAATCTTGAAATTACAAAGCAAGAAAGTGATCTTTCTGTTGATATCAACTTGGAGGACGCATCTGCTGGTATTAGAGCAAAGGAGACATACAAGAGCTGTTTGGAGTTACTGGAATTGGCTAACAATTTTGATATGGCAGGTGCCCATGATTCTGATTCACCTTTGGAGGTCCTTGGAGATGCTGAAGAAACACAAGATAAGTTGCCTCGTACTTTTGCTGCTGATGATGAAACTGAATGCGGGATTGATTATAGATCTCATGCCAACGACGGTGTGTATCTTTCTCGTGACAATTCTGGTGCAAACTTTGCAACAATGAGCAGAAGCGTTGAAGTTGAATCTCTTGAGAAAACTATATCAGAGGCAGAAAATTTGTGTTCAGACATTACTTCCATCAAGTCAGTTGTTGAAGATTCAGGATTGAAAGTTGAGCAATTGGATGAGGCACCAGCAGAAAATATTTCTGTACATTCTGTTGTTAATGATTCAGGATTGAAGGATGAGCAATTTGATGACATGCCAGCTGACAATATTTCCACCCATTCTGTTATTAATGATTCTGAATTGCAAGATGAGCCATTTGACAGGGTACTAGCAGGTGAAAGGGTCAAAAGTAGCCCAGGTGGACCCATCAGTGAAAATGAATCTAGTATAAGTAAGATGTCAGAGCCTCAAGCAGCATTTTCAAGTGAAGGAATTCAAACGGATTCAAGTATGTGTAAGGACATGTTGTTTTATGATTCCTAGTGTTAAGATTTTCTTTCCTTTTTTGTTTTTGGTTGTTTTAACTCAGTTCTCCACTTTCAGGTCTGGAAATTTCTCTCTGTGGGAATGAACTTAGACCAGGTATGGGTCTTGCTGCAGCAGCTGAAGCCTTTGATGCATACCGTATTTCTGAGGAAAGGTTTAAACTTTCTGCCGCATCAATTTTGAAAAATGAAAACCTAATTATCAGAATCAGGGATCAGTATTTGACATGGAACAAAGCTGCTCCTTTTGTTCTTGGAATGGCTGCTTTTGGTTTAAGTTTACCTGTTGAGCCAAATGATGCAATTCCTGTGGAAAAACCTGAGACTCCAAAACTCAGGGATGATGATTCTGGTCTCACTTCCACTCCATCTGGACGTAGATGGAAACTCTGGCCAATACCATTTAGAAGGGTTAAAACTTTAGAACACACTAGTAGTAATTCCTCAAATGAGGAGGTGTTTGTTGATACTGAATCGGGTTTACAACACCCACATGAGGAGCCAACTCCAACACCACAGAGTGGGGCTGAGTCTCCGCGCAAACAGCTGTTAAGGACAAATATCCCCAGCAGTGAACAGATTGCATCTCTGAATTTGAAAGAAGGTCAAAACATGATTACGTTCAGTTTCTCTACCAGGGTTTGGGGAAAGCAACAGGTATTTTTGCAATATCTGTTATTCAACTGCAGAATTCGAAGATGACTGCAGTATGACTTGTTTTACTTTTATTTTTGCTAAAATAATTCCCCTTTAACAGGTTGATGCTCATATTTACTTGTGGAAGTGGAATGATAAAATCGTAATTTCTGATGTTGATGGGACCATTACAAAGTAAGGCTTCAGAGTCTTCTAGAGCTCCAGTGCAATGTGACTGCTAGTGTATAAGTCTTGAAGAGCTTTCATCTGCATCATCTTGCTAGGATCTTGAAATGAAATCAATTTCCCTTTTAAATCTGCTAAGACACTTTCTTATTAAAATTCTTAAGAGCCTTTTTATTATAAAAATACCTCATCCTGGCTTCGGACCACCGCTATCTGTTATATCTCACGTGCAGCTGGTGATCCACCTTGAATTATATTTGTTTCTTGGTTCCAAATAATGCTCTGTAATAGGCATCAAGGTTGTTTACAGGGTTATTCATTGACAATAATGGAAGTTGGAAGAACAAATTGAACTTCAATTCGACTATAACCAAATTGTCAATTGCATGATTGAACAGGAAGACATGTTAGGCATATATGTCATATCTTGTTGCGGGAACATATGATCTCTCACAGCAGATATTTCTTCACTAGAACAATGTATCTGACCTTTGGAATTGCTTTCTTCACCAGATACACTTTCATGTTGACATTTCCCTTTTCCGATATGTCTTTTTATAGGTCTGATGTTCTAGGTCAGTTTATGCCTTTGGTTGGGAAGGACTGGACACAATCTGGAGTTGCCCGGCTTTTCTCTGCAATTAAGGTAGCCTTTGTGGTATTTTATATATGTATATATGTATATTGATAATCATCTTTACTTATCATGTTAAAGTCATACATTAATCAACACACCTATTTCCACAAGGTTAAACTTTCAGCGTACTTGTTGTTGCTGTTGTTTTGTTGTGTGTGTTTGTTTTTTTTTTTTTTTTTTATTATTATTATTATTATTATTTTTTTTTTTATAACATTGTACCAAAGCCGAAGGTTTTGAGTTCAAAACTTACCAGGCCCATCTAAATGCGTTAATTCATTTTCACCCTTTGCCCCTTGTAAACAAGGTTTAGAAAAATTTTCATGATAACTTGATGTACCTTTGCTGGAGAAAGAAGGGAATTGGACACCTTTAGAAAGTGTAGAATATTCTCTTCTACATATAAAAATTTGCTCAGGAGCTTACTGCAATTGGCATCTTCCTCTGTGGCTATGGGAGATGTTTGGGGTTGCTTTCATCCTTTAGGGAAGATTGTGTATGTTCACTGTGGAGCTTGAGGAGGCAGAACACAATGAGTATTCCCTGTATTTATATCACTTTCTTGGATTTTTGATTTTGCAGCCAAATCTGTCCTGCACTGTGCTTATGTTCGTGTAGTTACATTGTTTAGTTTAGGGTCCCTAAAGAGAAAGCCACTTGTTAAGAAGACATAGTTGAGGGTGTGGAAATCATGAAACAAATCAAATCTTAAAATGGCTTCACAAAAGGAATTTTTCTCTTCGAATTAGACATGTACCGCAACACTGTTGTTCACATATTTCCTAAATAGAAATGTACTGCAACACTGTTGTTCACATATTTCCTAAATGCTCCATCACACAGTCTTATTAGAATTTAATTAAATTATTTTGAACTGTTGGTTGTGGGGAATGTGATGTGCTCCTGTCATTATCATTTAATGTGAACTTGCGACTTGTGGAATCATTTGAATGAACTAGATTTCATTATGGAACTAATCATCGGCATCAATCTCTGTATCGACTTCAGGAGAATGGTTATCAGCTGCTGTTCCTGAGTGCACGTGCAATTGTCCAGGCTTATCTTACTAGAAGTTTTCTATTTAACCTCAAACAGGTATTAAGATTCTCCAATTTGTATCATATCACTGTTTTTATGTTCCTCCTAGAATCTCCACAATGTTCATGGTCCAAGTCATGATAAAAGGAGCAGGGAAACTGTGGACATTATAGTTGTGGCTGTTCACTGAAAAATTCTTTTTCTCTGGTGGTATGTATATTCTATGATGGCCTCCTCACTCCATTAAGGAGTTCCTATACCCGAGAACAATATCCAATCTCCCTTTTAGCATTCCACATTTTCCTGCCCTGGGAAATTTTGAATCCTCTCTTGGTTTCTTAATGGGGGTAATTCTTCTATGCAATTTCTGATTGTAAAGGGCAGTGTTAAGTATGCAACTACTGTGTTGAAAGGCTGTGATTGCTGAATTAATGACCATATCATGTTGGCAGGACGGAAAAACCTTACCTAATGGACCTGTTGTTATTTCACCTGATGGACTGTTTCCTTCACTTTACCGAGAAGGTGGGTTGTGTCATAAGAACATTACTGTGCTTTCTATTTCGGTCCACTTTGCTCACTATATCTTTGATGATTTGCTTTTGTTGACCTTTTAGATTTTTCAACAAAGCCTTCCAGATGGAGGGCTTAACGAGTGTAAGGGCATATCTGATCATTTTTCCTTTTTGTTTCTATATATGGCCAGTTATACGAAGAGCACCTCATGAATTCAAAATTGCATGTTTAGAGGTAAGCTTAGAAACCTAATGCTGTGACTTGGATGTTGACTAATACAAATTTAGTGTTCTTTTTTGAGTTTTTCTTTTTCACTGATCTTGTGAACTTTGTTCTGCAGGATATTAAGGCTCTTTTTCCTCCTGATTACAATCCATTCTATGCGGGTTTTGGGAATAGAGACACAGATGAGCTCAGTTACAGGAAGATCGGGATCCCCAAGGGCAAAATTTTTATCATCAACCCTAAGGTGTGCACCATGTTTAGTCGTTGGTAGTAACATCAATTTGCTACATTTATGCATAACTAACTTAATTTTGAAATAACAGGGCGAGGTTGCTAACAGTCATTGTACCGATGTGAAGACATACACATCTTTACACACACTAGTAAACGATATGTTCCCCCCAACTTCATTAGTAGAACAGGCAAGTGACAAGATGGACAGAAGATTAGTCTGATTCTTTTTCCTGATGATTTAACCTAAATGTTCAATCGCTTTTGCAGGAGGATTATAACAACTGGAATTTTTGGAAAATGCCATTGCCGGAAGTTGACTTGTAAAGTAATAGGGTCCCGAGAATTGTTTTCTTTATACAAACAAGTGATACCACAGACTTGAAGAGATCAACGAACAGTATACATTTCTACTCAGCATTCTTCCTAAATGCCTCCATCACGGTGGCCCATCTCATTCTGCTTCTTGTTATATTTATCAATTTTTATGGTAAAAAAGGTATACATAATAATAGTCGAATTACTGCAACAGTCGACTGAAATGTAAAGTTCGCTTCATGGAATAAAAATGCTTCTGTTCCTTGCTTTCTCTGCCATTTTTCTGCATTTCATCTATAACACAAAATGGGCTTGGCTTTGCACGGTGGAATAAAATTCTATTGATGATGGTCCGATTGACTCCAATGACCAGAGAAAAACCAAATCTACTACCCTCCCTCCCCACCCCCCCCCCCAAAAAAAAAGGGGGGGCGTCTTCTGAGTCCCATTTGAGTGGTACCATGTGGTTGTAGCAAGTGCCAATGTGGCACCTTATTCTGGCCGCCATCTCTGTGCTCCTTTGGAATATAGCTAGTGCTTCCATGTTTGCTGTGAACAAATGTTTGTGTTATACGATCAACGATAAAACGTAAGTGTACTTCTCCTTTTGGGGCTTTTATCAATAGCTTTTTAATGGTGATTACGAGATCAAAAGTTCCGTACAACGATCATTCTGCAGAATCTTGTTCCAAATTTTGTTGGTATCTTGGGACATAGTCCATCATAAATATTAAAATTAGACTATTAGTATTCCATTCCCACATACATGACCTATTTAAGGGGTCATGCTCATGATCACGAGCTAGTTTTCCGGACTTTTTTTTTTCGGTGAGGAAGAGGAGGGAAAAAAAAAAGAAAAAAAAAAAAAAACCTGACTAAACATCACAGAGCCCCCTACATTAAAATACCAAATTTGTGGCTGTCGTCTGTGGCTTATGACAATCTCGTGGTTTCCTTGTCTCTAATTCATATGGTAAAAATTTCATTTTGTAACATGAATAATTTTTATCTAGGTATTTGTTTCAAAAATTTTATAACCAAATCAATATTACAGAAAAATTACAATGGTTAAATTTGTTGTGTAAAGTTATTTATTTTTTAATATTAGAAAAGTTAGTACGAGGTTACATACTAAGAGTCACAATAGTTAGTATTTTAGGCCAATAAATTATGTATTTTTCGAAAGTATAAGTAGAATAAAATAACGGGATTAACGGAATTTTTACGGTAACTTTGTGGGTTTCATTTATAATCATTAATCAACGGAGATAATTGGGACGCGTGGTGTGATATTCCAAAAGGGCGAATTCAAAGCAGGAAGGGCGCGAGTCTCGTGAAAAAGGGTGAAATGAGAAAAGCGGAACCAAAAGGAATGCCACGCGACTCGCACTCACCTCCCGACTTCACTCCACGTTCCGCTGACTCTTGCCCCCGTTCCCACCCGCAAACACACACAGTCTTATCGATTTACAGAAAAAAGGAAAGAAAAAGCAATTGATCGACGGGGAAAAGAATGTCGTGGTTAAAATCGGCGGTGAACAAAGCGTTGGAAGTGAGAGGCAATAACAATCTCGGTCGCAAAGTCAGGAACTACGCAGATTCTGTTGTTCAACAAGCCGGTCATGCCGTTGTTGAGGGTGCTAAGCTCTTTCAAGATCGCCTTGTAATCTTCTCTCTCTCTCTCTCTCTACACTTACACATGCCTTTTTGTTGGGGTTTTACCCCACGATACTCTTTCACTTGGAACCACATTGTCTCAATTTGTAGAATTTGATCTATGAACACCTTATTCCATAGGCCTAATTTTTTTTTTTTTTTTTTTTTTTTTGCATTTGGTTGTTCCTTTTACTCCATAAGCAAAAAGACTGGAGTTCAAAATCTTGCTAGGCCTCTTTTTGACCTTATTAATACTTCTCGTGTTTCAGATCAAAGTATAAAAATAATAGAACGCCTGACTCCATCACGCTAAACTCTTGGAAGAATTGGTTGTTTTTCATAAATATGATGACATCAAATAGAGCTAAATTAAAAAAGTGGATTCATATGGCTAACCTTGAGTAATTTGGAACTTAGGGCTTGGTTGGATTGAGTAGTTTGGATAAGGTTTTGACAAAATTGCTAGTATTAGAATGCAAAGATAGGAAATATCCGTTCCTATCAATAGGACTTCTACTGGCATTCAAAACTACGCTCTTTAATGGTGCAACATGGTGAAATTCCCTGGAAACAGTGACCCATCTGTGCATTCTTGTTGTTGTTTATTATCCTTAGAATTGTGGGGCTCAAAGTTCTTATAGTTTGTTGACTTTCACGAAGGTTCAACTAGAAGTTGGAACCTTGAAGTTGTCTTTTTCTTTGGAATATTTGGATAAATTAACTAAATAGGGATCTTTTGCGTTTTCTTTTAGTACCTTTAGGTTAACATACCCCAGGAATCAATTTATCTGTGTATAATGTTAAAATGCATGTTGTTGCAGGCAGCTAGAAATGTAAAAGACTTTAAGGTCGCTGTCAAAATATTGGAAGATGTTTCTGTTTCATGTAGAGGTGTTGAAAGAATCCAGTTACTAAGAAGGTGGTTAGTTGCATTGAAAGAGAGTGAAAAGATGTCCAAAGGCTTCCTTGATAGCAATAGGACAAGTTCTGAGTCACAGCCTTTTTCAGATGGCCTCCAGGATTATCCAGAGTCACCTGCTGCGGTGAGTATAATAATAATTAATGAAGTTCATTGAGCCAAGGCATCAATGTGCTGTCTTCGTCCTCCCTTGCTCCCAGTTTTTTAGAATTTTAAGTAGATGCTCTTTATAATAATAATAAAGGAAACTTTCTTTTCTTTCTTATGCCTCATGTGGGTTTGCCATAATCAATGTTAGTTTAGATCTGCCAGTAATTCGTATTTATGAATTGCCTTATGTCTTAATGTTGCTAGAAGCTTATGTTATTGGGCTGTGGAGTGAATAAATGAAACTGTGTTGTCCTCATGTAAACACTTTTTTTAATCTAGTTAAATATTATTTGCTGGCGTTTAATTATGACTCTAATGGTGGAAGTGTACCAATGAGTTTTCGAGATGTCTTTCTTTGCAGTCAACCTCTTGAAGGCATCACATTGGCAATGGTATGCCAAGCAATTTCAACTGCTTTCTGAAGAAAAGTTGCATTATGTTAGTAGTTTCATGTAGCCATCTTTTACAAATCATTTAGGCTAGTAAGCATTCTCTCAAATTAAAACTTTGATTTCCTTCTCTTTGTGGACTTCAAAGTGGACAAAAATATTATGTAGAAATGTTAATGTGAGAAAGTTTTGAAATATAGGGCGTGACACTGAAAGAAAACTACACTAGAATAATCTTATTTTTACTTTACAATGGTGTCAATAATTCTTATCTATAAATATTTCTAGCAGTATAGTTGAAGAGATGGAACAATAATAACAATCTAAACCTTCTATCCCAAAATTTAGGATCGACTATATGAGAGACAAATAATGAAGCCAAAAAAAAAAAAGAAAGAAAGAAAGAAGAGAGAGAAGAAGAAGAAGAAGATTCAGTTTGTGCAGATTCTCCTACGCCACTCATTCCTATCTAATATTATCTTCTCAACTAACTTCATTACTATCATATCTTTACGAATACATTGCATCCAAGTTTTCAATGGCCTACCTCTACGTTTTATTAAATCCCCTATATTTAAACTCTCTACCTTCCTAACAAGTGCGTCTTTAGGCTTTCGCTGCACATATCCAAACCATCTCAGACGGTATTCTCGCATCTTATCCACAATCGAACTGACTCCCAATTTATTGCGTATCTTATCGTTTCTAATTCTATCATTTCTAATTTTGCCACACATCCATCTAAACATTCTCATTTCAATTACAGCCATTTTTTGCTCTTATTATTGTTTAATGACCCAACATTTAATGCCATATAATAGAGCAGATCTTACTACGATCTTATAGAATTTTCCCTTCAAATGTAATGGCATCGTGCGATAACAGAGCATTCCTGATACCTTTCTCCATTTCATCCAACCCGCTTGAATTCTATTGTTGACATCTCCATCTATATTGCCATCATTTTGAATGATGGAACCAAGATATCTAAACCGTTCGCTGTTTGAAATTTCTATTCCTTCTAATCTAATCATTTCTTCATTATCCTGATGGTTATCACTAAACTTACACCTCATATACTCAGTTTTAGTTCTATTCAATCTAAATCCTTTAAATTCTAACGTATCCCTCTATAACTCTAATTTAGTACCGATACCCTCTCTAGTTTCATCAATCAAAACTATATCATCTGCGAATAACATACACCATGGTATTTCATCTTAAATATTTTTTGTGACTTCATCTATCACTATTGTAAACAGTAAGGGACTCAATGCCGAACCTTGATGGAGCCCAATGTTGATAGGAAAACTATCACTCAACCCCCCGCAAGTCCTTACATTGGTCACAACTCCTTCATACATATTTCTAATAAGGTTAATGTATTTCAAGGAGATTCCTTTCCTGATGAGTGCCCACCACAACACCTCTATAGGGACCCTATCATATGCTTTCTTAAGGTCAATGAATACCATATGTAGATCTCGTTTTTGCACTCTAAATATCTCCATCAACTGTCTTAGCAAGTGAATAGCTTCAGTGGTGGATCATTTTGACATAAATCTAAATTGATTTTGAGACACACTTATCTTCCGTCTCAATCTATGTTTTATCACTCTCTCTCATAATTTCATTGTATGACTCATGAGTTTAATTCCTTTATAATTGGAACAATTTTGTATGTCCCCTTTATTCTTATATAGCGGGACAATTGTGCTCTCTCTCCATGGGTGGGGCATTTTCTTTGTTTACCAAATTTTGTTAAAAAAAGTCGTTAACATTGTTACTCCGAATTCTCCCAAACATTTTCACACCTCGATAGGGATGCCATCAGGTCCAATGGCTTTGTTATTTCCCATTTTCTTTATGACCTTCTTTACCTCATGGGGACGAATCTCTCGTTTAAAATCTATATTAATCTCTTCTCTAGATATCTCTATATTTTCTATATTTACTGTACTATCTACATTAAATAAGTTATTAAAATATTTTCTCCACCTCTTTCTTATATCCTCATTTCTTACAAGTGTATTATTTATTGCATTCTTAATACATCTAATCACATTTAGGTCTTGTCCCTTCCTCTCCCTTAATTTGGCAATTCTATAGATCTCTCTCTCTTCGTCTCGAGTCTATTGTACAATTCATTATACACTTTACTCTTTGATGCATGTATAATCTTTTTTACTTCTTTTTTTACCTTTTTATATTTTTCATAGGTCTCGCTACTATCGTCATTTTTAAGATTCCTATAGCAATCTTTTTTTATTCGGATCGCGGTTTCTATTTCTTCGTTCCACCACCATGACTCTTTGCCTCTTGGAGCCCCGCCCTTGGATACTCCAAAAACCTCTTTACCTATATTCTTAATATTATTAGACATATCATTTTATATTGTTTCTAAGTTATCATTAACAAACCAATTTGTTACTCCAATTAATTTCTCCCTAAAAATCATCACATTTTTTCCTTTTAGATTCCACCATTTAATTTTTGGCTCCATATATGGTTGACAGTTGAAGAGATGGAAAAAGTTAAATAATGAGTACTAACGAGATTTACCTTTTAATTCAAAAACCCGTTCATTTTTATTGCGTTCTTATTATGGCCATGGAAAGTTCTCATTCAGCTGGCAAAAGAAAATTTCTTATACCAGTAGTCTTTGTAGTGACAATTGGATTGGACATGTTTCCAAGTCAGTGATTTAGGTATTAATCAATTAAGTTAAATATCATTTAAAATGAATATGCCACTTTACTTACTATTTGATTTCAAAATTCTAATAGAACACGTTATTTCAGAAGCTTGCATATGCTAGTTGGTTTGGAAGTTTTCCATTGACAATAAATTCCTTCCCCTTTCACTTAGTATGTTATCTTTGTTCCAGACTTTGGTGTCCAATTTGCAGCATCCCAATTCATTATTGTAATAGCTCGTGTATATGTTCTTTTATTTGAATATATATATATATATATATATATATATATATATTTAATTTTTTTCACAGCTTCTATACATGCACAGAGACTCTCTCACATGTTGTGAGAACTTAAGAGTGCAATCTATGACCATTAGTTATGGGACATGGCACTAACGCTTTGGTTTATATTTATTGCAAATTTTTTTGGCAGACTGAAACTGTTTAAGAAAAAAAACTTTAACTATTCTTCTGCACTATCTTAGTCAACCCGAAAAGTGAGATTCTTCGGCATGGTTTTTGATTATGACTATTTGGAAGTTCTACCCTTATGATTTGGGAACTATTTACTGTTTTTGCTAGTTTTGTATACCATTTGCTGTTTTCTGTACTTGCTGATATATGGAGGTTAACCGCAGGCTAAATCTTTTTATGACTCAGATTCTTGAAGCACCAACTTCTGGGGATTTTCGGGTGATTCTTCTCCCACTTCTGTTTTGTCATCTATTTTCTGACTAGTACCTCTATGACACTTATTTCTTTGGCTTGTTTAACTAGTTGGTATGATATTGCTTCTTATCGTTTCCCTGGCCGAAGGAGAAATAGAATATAAGTGAAGCTATCTAAAATTATTTCCCTTTTTCTTTTGTGGTCATGCTGGCACTCTCTTAGAGGGGGAAGGGAAGTTCATAATGCAGTAGTAACCGGTATACAAGATTTATCAAATGCGCTCTCATGCTACAAGGATGAAGTTCAGGTATAGCTAGACACCATGTTAGCTTTTGAGAATGCGTATCTGTAGGTTCCGTGGCAATGCATAATAATTTTGAATCATTCCTCAATTCTATGGTTAGGTTGTCATTGGATCCAGTTACTGTCTTTTTACAACCTTGATATAGCTTATTCTGTGTCAATAGATGTATTTTCTTAGAAACTTAATGAGGGTAAAAATCCAGCTTTTCTCGAATTTCATGTCCAATTACCTTCTTCATGTTATCAATATGATTTCAACAAATCAACAAGCAGTCTTTTAAACTCTCAATAAACATAACCTTACTATATAGAACATGCAAGAGAAAAATAAAGCAGGCAAATGGTGCTCACACCCTCTTCCCAGCCAATGCTGGCAGTTACCCTTCCACTGAGGGGGTGTCTTCTACTAAAAGGTGAACTAAAGGAATATGCAAGGTCCAATTTCTGACCAAATTTAAGTAATGGTCTGAACATCATGAGGTTCTAAAATGAGTGCATTTATGATTGCAAGTACCTGTTCTCTTATCATGAGGAAGTCACAAGCAAAGAGGGTTGCAAAAATATTGTCTTTTCTTTAGGTAATTGATTGGTTGCAAAGAGGGTTGCAGAATAGGTGTTATGGGTGTTGGGAAGGGATTTTTTGGATTTGTGATATGAAATTACTCAGATCTAAAGTGGAAAGTGGTGTAGAAAATATTTAATTGATGCTGCTGAAAATTTCAACTTATAAGGTTGAAGGAAGATATACAAAATTAACAGGAGTAAGGGTCATTCTGCAGATATTACTAGATTTTAAATATAATGGACCGGCTATATAATGTCATTCATCATTATGGATATGTTCTTCTATGATGCTAGAAAATCATAGCATCTCAAAAATTTTGAAACAGAGAAAAGGCCTAACTGAACACTGCATTAAAGTAGAACAATTGGATCATTGAGGTATAAACATGGTTATAACAATTAGTTTAAAATATTTGAATTTTTTGTTTGAAATTTAATAACATATAGATCTTTGCCCTAATTTGAATGGACTGCCTTCAGTAGTTTGTGTTACTATGATCTCTATTGGTACTTCTGCAAGCAGAATTACTTTTCAAGATTATAGATATTCTACTTGTCTGTAATGCAGTTTCTCAAGGCCATGGATTATATTAAAGTAACTCGATAACCTAGCACAAGCAAGAAAGGCTGCTAGTATGATGAATTTCTGTCCTTTGCTTTTATGGTACAAGTAGATTAAACTCATCGTTCTTTTACTTATTGTACCCTTATCCCATACCTTTCTACTTTACAGATAAGGCGGGAAGAATTGCTACAATATGCACAGCATGCCCTTGCAGGTCTAAAAATAAGTGCTGACGATATGAGGTTATCAAGGAAATATCTATAAATTTCTTGCTTTGGTCTCTTTCAAATTGCATTTAGAACATTATAGTTTTACAGCATCACAGAAATGGTGCAAGAGCTTGTTGGAGCTTGTGCCCTGTATGCAGTTTGTGTGAGGCCCTACTTAATCTAATGCTATTATTTGGTTGACACCTGAGTTGTTGGCTTGAGTTTGAGTGTTCACCTTTCAGTTGCCAGATTTCTGGTAGCTGTCCTATGAGTCCATGTGCTTCAGTGCACAAGAGAATGTTAGTACATGCCAGTACATGTCGCAACTCAACCATCTTTTCTGCAGTTCTGTATACGCTCATGATTTTACATAAATGGGTAGCTGAATTTGTGCTTGAAATTACTTTGTTTGGGTCATTCAATTAATTACTTTGGCTGTTGACTTCAAAAGTTTTAACCTTTCCTCTCTATCATGCACTTCTATCATCTGGCCCCCCCGGGGGGGGGTTGTATGAAGATGGTTTCTGTTGGAGGTGGGTTATGACTCCACAGATATCGACTTCTTGTTGACTCGAGTGATTGCCGTCGAAGGGAAGTGATACCTGCAAAAACCGCTGGAAGGTACTCTGGCAGGAGGACTCCGACGGTCAAGTCAGAAAAGAGCGGTTTTCGTATGAAAGGAAAAAACAGACTGAGAGCTTGGGGGATCGATTCCCTGTGATTAGAGTGTCTAATGTGTAATGCCCAGAGAGTGTACCTGTCTAGGAGGGTTTTGATATGTCTTATACTTGTGTGAGTCGTGCGTCGTTGGAGTGCTTCAACTCTACTTTCCTTACTGAACCGATCCAGAAATCTTGAGATTCAATATTTCGAATTGATTATAATCTTTATCTTTTGGAAAACTTTCGTATTAAAGAGGGAACCTTTCTTTAACTGAAAGATCCTTAGAGTACTGTCCGCAGTGAGGGACGGGAGTTAATAGGCTACTCTGGTTTTCCTTTGGAGTCGTTGGTATCATTAGCTATCGATCGATAGTTTGACCGATGAAGGGTCTTCAAAACTCTTTCGGCTGAGGAGCCGATCATTGGATGTCCGATCGGGACGATTGTCTTCGCTCGGTGAATCCTATCCGGTTGGCAGGACGACTGAGACCCTATCTGTTGGGAGATCGGGGTGACTAAAACCCTTCGTTCGTGAGACCTGGACGACTAAGGCCCTTCAGTGAGCAGTTATAAAGACTATTCGAACGTTAGCCGGTTGTCATTCCTTGTGGACTTTTGGTAGATAATCATATATGAATCTAGATCGGTAGCTATCTTTTGTGGGCTTTTCATGTGGGCCTTTCTCAAGCTGACTTATCGAATCCAATCCTGGGACCCGATCCCATCATTTTCCTCCGACTTATGGCTCTCTTGACGAAGAGATGTCATGAGTACTGATCGTTGGAAAAGTCGTGGAGCTTTTTAATATGACTTTCATCGTTTCGATTTTCGCGAATCGTCTTTTGTATACTTCATAAGGGTTTATATTCATCAGAGGGTATCCTGTTCCAGCTTTTCCTCACTGTTTCTCCAGTTCCCTTTGAGGCTTGCCAAAGAAAACATCCTTAAAAACGATGACGAAAACACCCAAATCAGGCTTTTCCGGACATTAGTGACATTATGAGCGTTATGTCCCTGAATGAACTCCAAGAGGTACAAACCGAGACGCTGATGGGGGATGATTATGCCTTTGTATCTGCCACGGAAACTGATAGAACCAATACGGCGTCGGAGGATTGTGTGCCGATGTATCTACAATCAGTCAGATACGGCTTGAAAATTCCATACACGGGCCCCTTCGCGGAGGTATTATGTCGTTGGAACATTTTTATGACACTTCTGATCCCAAGTGCCTGGAGTTTGGTGGTCATTGTGGTTTCCCTGTTAGGGTTTTGCCGTCTTCGCTTCGATTTCGACATCTTGTCATCCCTCTTTATTTTGATGAGATGTGGAAATAACGGTTCGACCAAGGATTGGTATAAATTTCAGACTCGTCTTGAGTCTAGTTGGAAGTTTTACTATAAAGAATTTATTGATAAGAGTTGGATACAGAAATTTTTTTACGTTGAGTTCTTGGATAAGGACTACTTGCCCCTGTTACCTGAAACCGATGGGGTGCCTTCTGTGGGATTGAAGCCTCCAACCGCTTCGTAGCACGGTCATTTCATTCAGTCGGAAGTGGCTATTGTAAGTCCACCGGTCGAAGCGTATGGGTCGAGTCTCTATTAGATAACCAGATGTTGTTCTTGGCCGGCTTGTTGATTGGGGAAAAAAGGAAGATTGACAAGCCTCTTTTGCTGGAGAGGGAGAGAATTAGGCTGGTTGATTCCGTAGATTCTCTTGACGACGCCATGTTAGAGAATGTTACCACCGACAAGTGGTTCGACCAAGTGTGAAGAGGTCTATTCAGGAGAACATCGGGGCTGCTAAGGCCCTTCAAGGATTTTTTATTGGGGCATCCGAGGCCCTTCTAGGATCGCCTCCTCCTTTGGTGAAGAGGAGGGCGATTTCTTCTCCTTCGTCTGCGTTGACGATTCTGTCTGACCGTTCGGTTTCGACAATAGGCACACAAAGGGGAACTGTTGTTTTAGATGAAGGCATTCCGCCGAGTGAAGCGAGTGTCGATGTGGGTAAGTTGGGAGGATCGGGAAATAATCCTTCATTTGGCGACACGCCGGGGGAGAATATTACGAGAGCTACAAGGGGCAAGATGGCGGGGCCCTCTTCTGCTGTCCCAGTTTGGCCCTTGCGTAAAGGAAAGTGCAAAGATTTTGAAAGAACGACACCTTCATCTGTTATTCCTCTTCGGTCTTTTGATGGCAAGAAGGGCTCAAAGGAACGTGGGACTATTGCTATTTGTGTTGGGGATATGCAATACAGTTACATAGATCTGGCGGAAGCGGAGTGTGTTGCCAACCAATTTGACTTTCATCGATGTGAGTTCGACGTCCATAGGATGTCTTACGAGTAAGTCGGTGGGGTCCTTGAGTCCTTGGGTTTAATGGTAACGCTTTCTTCATACTTGTTGGGTTTCTTTTCATTACTTGTTTTTGTTGACCCAGTTTTCTTTGTAGACGATGGCTCTCGCCCGATTTCATGGACAGTAGGGAAGGCAAGTGATAAATCACTTAGAGGGGCGTCTTTCTAAATTAATTCGTCCGACTCAAGCACAGGATATGATTCCTATTCAGGAGGAGACCGTGGAGATTGAGAGCACGCCTGGTGCATTGGTCAACTAGAAGGAGGAAGAGCTAAGACAACTTCGATCGGAGTTAGCCCAGTGCCAAGGGGAATGTGAACAATCAAAATTAGTGGCCACAGCGTGTGAGGTGCGTTTGCGCTCAATTGAGAAGTTGGCTTAGTTTCGGGAGGAGTCTCTTCGAATTGCGGAGCGTAAAATAGTTGAGCTAGAGGAGTCTCGTGTGAAGGATGAAATCGTATTCAAAGACTCTCAGCGCAAACTAACTGAGAGATTGAAGTGTACTGAAGAGATAATTCGTTGTATGGGTCTAGACGATGCTTTGCCCCCGGTCGGAGAGGCAAACGCTCGGAGCCCGGCTATATAACTCTTTCAGAAATTCTGTACCCAGCGGCTTTTGTCTGTTCAATGAGAAACTCTTGTTTTTTGTCATTTTTAGTGGTAATCCTTGTTGTGTTGTTTCGGCAGGATCAAGGGGAATTAAATTCTCCGGTAAGAAGCTTTTTGGTGGAATGGCCGCGTTTGCCTGTTCGGGGAGTTCCACCCCTTATTGCATTTGAATGATAAAAGTTGGGCGGCTGAGATCCTTCTAACGATAGGAAATTTATAAGTAGTGGGCTGCGTCCACCTGTTCGGAGAGTTGCATCCCGTACTGACGACATGTACGAACGATTGGAGTTGGGTGGCTAAGGCCCTTCTAACGATAGAAAATTTATAGGTAGTGGGTCGCGTCCACTCATCCGGGGAGTTGCATCCCTTATTGATGACGAGTACGAATGATTGAAGTTTGGCTGCTGAGACCCTTCTAACAATAGAAAATTTATAAGTAGTGGGTCGCGTCCACCAGTTAGGGGAGTTGCATCCCCTATTAACGACGCGTACGAACGATTGGAGCTGGGCAGCTGAGACCCTCCGAACTATAGGAGATTTATAAGTAGTGGGTTGCGTCCACCCGTCTGGAGAGTTGTATCCCTTATTGACGACGCGTACGAACGATTGGAGCTAGGCAGTTGAGCCCATCTGAATGATAGGAAATTAAGCATGGTCTTGCAGAAAAACCCATTAAGTTGATTGCTTCAAGAATCCAAGAAATATCCCTGCAGTCCGGAAGGAAAAAACCACTAGCAGTAGGATCTGATAACTACTTAGGAGCAGAAGTCGAAGGCTCCTGATCACATGACAATATCCCGATCCCTGACGGCGTTCTGAACTTGATCTTCATGTATTTAGTGTTGGGCAAAGCTTCCAAAGCGTTCAGACCCGGCCTGAGAGCGAAGGAAGATCCACCACATTGAATACAACGGAGGCTGTCGCATGATTAGGAGGTGCCCCAAGGGTAATTGAAAGTGAAATAATACCGTTGGAGTATATTCATTAGTCTGAAAGCCCTTTGACTAGGCCTGCGTGGGGCTGAAGATCGGCAGGAGTAAACCTCATTTGTCCAAAGGCGTCACGGTGTAAGAGGTTACAGTCTGCCCCTGATCGACAAAGAATCTTTTAACTTCGTATTGCCCAATCTTGGCAGCTATCACGAGGGGGTCATGTCGGCTCGGGTCTATCCCAAATAGATTCTCATCTGTAAAATCGATGATGGGTCTTTTTTTCCTCAATCGTTTATCAGCGCTTGTCGCTAGAACTTCCTATAACACGGAAGGAGGAGTCTTCGGGCAGTAGAAGATCGATGTGATCAAGCGTCCCTCCTCATTCCCTGATGGATTACCCTGGATTTGAAGTATTACTCCGTCTCTCCTGTCGGCTTAGGGCCGGGCTGTTTGTCGTTCCTCCGCCTGGTCGCGTCGTGGCGGTTCGCTCTGATAATCAGTGGGAGGGATCTCTTTCCCTTCTGATGATGAATTTTTGCAATCTCCCAACGCGTATCAGGAATTCCAGTTCGTCTTTTGGCTTTTTATAGCCGTTTGTTGTATGACCGTAATCCCGGTGGAAGTGGCAATATTTCGTTCTGTCTTTGTTGGAATCGTCCTCAGCCGACTGCGGGGGCTATCGAATGTACGACTTATCTTTGATCAGAGCCAAGACCTGGTCGGGGGTCTCGTTCAGTGGAGTGTAATTATCGTATCTCCGTGGAGGTGGATGACTTGTTTGGCTCTTCCTTGGTGGAGACCTTCTAGGCGATCGGTTGCATTTTCTTTGAACGGGCTGATCCCCCTTACGATCGAATGCTTCGGCCTCCACAGTTGCGATAGATTTTTCGGCTCGGGCGTAAATTTCCTAAATAATAGCTGGGTGTTTCTTCGTGATTGATACCTTCATGCCAGAAGGCCTTAGCCCTGTTAATAGAGTAGCGAGCACGATCGAATGTTTTAAGGATGGAACCCTCATTATCTCTACTTTGAATTTTTTCAGAAAATCCCTTAGGGATTCTTTTTCCTTTTGGTGTAGTGATAATAGGGCGGTGGACTTCCTCTTGACCCCTCTGCTTATTACAAAGTGTGACTCGAACTACTTGCGCAGTTGGGCAAAAGTCTTTATACTCGACGGCGGGAGAGAATTGAACTAATTAAGTGCATTTCCCGAAAGAGTGGTGGGAAAGTACTTACATATGGCCGCGTCGGACATGTCTCTAAAGATCATCACAGTTACGAAATGGGCTACATGATCCCGGAGATCCATTGTCCCATTGTATCTTTTCATAGGGGGTAGGAGCACATTGCGGGGCATAGGCTCTCAAGAGATCTTGGGATCAAAAGGTGAAGCATGATAGTAAGAGGAGATATGATCTCCCTGGGGATTGGCCCACCTAAACTCGTCGGCAACAAGTTGCTCAAACTGTTTTCGAAGATCGTCAGAGATTGGTTTGGAGTTAACAATGCTTCACAACATGGGGGTGATGATATCCGCTGGGGACGCCTAGATCCCCATATAGAAGATTCGCCTTCGGGCCTGAGGGTGTGGCTAAGGCCCTCCAATTGCTTGCTCATGTCCTGGATTTTGGACTTCAACCTCTTCATCTGGGGGTGGCTGACTCGTTCCGGAACAGGGGCACAATTGGTTAGTTGGGGACTGCAGGTTGTAAGGCCTGTTCCTGATGAGGTGGGCCAAGGGAGGATGCCTGATTATAAGTGAAGTGATCGGGCGCCACAGGAGGAGCGGCCTCAGAAAGTGTGGCCGTGTGTCCTTCCACAATAGGAACGACTTTTGAAGATGTTCTAGTTCTCGGAGGCATAGCTGTCAGAATAACAAAAATCGCTCTAGTCTGTTTCCCACAGACGGCGTCAATCTGTTGGAGGTGGGTTACGATTTCACAGATACTAGCTCATTGTTGACTCGAGCGGTTGCCGTCGAAGGAAAGTGATACCTGCAAAAACCGCCGGAGGGTACTCTGGCGGGAGGACTCCGACGCTTAAGTCAGAAAAGAGCGATTTTCATATGAAATGAAAAAACAGACTAAGAGTTTGAGGGATCGATTCCCTGTGATTAGAGTGCCTAATATATAAGGCCTAGAGAGCGTACCTGTCTAGGAGGGTTTTGAGATGTCTTATACCTGTGAGAGTCGTGCGTCGCTGAAGTGTTTCAACCCTACTTTCCTTACTGAACCGATCCAAAAATCTTGAGATTCAATATTTCGAATTGATTGCAATCTTTATCCTTTGGAAAATTTTCGTATTAAAAAGGGAACATTTCCTTAACTTAAAGATCCTTAGAGTACTGTCCGCAGTGAGGGACAGGAGTTAATAAGATACTCTGGTCTTCGTTTGGAGTCGTTGGTATCGTTAGCTATCGATCGGTAGTTTGACCGATGAAGGATCTTCAGAGCTCTTTCAGCTAAGGAGCCGACCATTGGATGTCCGATCGGGGCGATTGTCTTCGCTTAGTGAATCCTATCTGGTTGGCGGGGCAACTCAGACCCTATTTGTCGGGAGATTGGGGCGACTAAAGCCTTTCGTTCATGAGATCTAGGCGACTAAGATCCTTCAGTGAGCAGTTATAATGAGTATTCGAACGTTGGTCGGTAGTCATTTCTTGTGGACTTTCGGTAGATAATCGTATATGAACCTAAATCAGTAGCTGTCCTTCATGGGCTTTTCACGTGGACCTTTCTCAAGCTGACTCATCGGATCCAATCGTGGGACCCGGTCCCATCAGTTTCAAATTCTAAATGTTGGAAAATCTGAGACCAAAAGTTCTTCTTCCTTTTTTTTATTATTATTATTATTATTTTGTTTTTGGTCAGGAATACTTTCTCTGTATTGATATCTGCAAGGATAACTCCATTTCAAGATCTCATATTGTTTGAACGTTGATCTTGGTATGGGTAACTTTCTCCAGCATTGTGTTATAGCAGGAGAGGCTAATGTATGCACACCAATATGCAATTTTTCGTTTTCTTTTTCTTCTTGTGGCTAGGCTATCAAGTTGCCAATTTTCACACTGTCAATTGCTGTCTTAAATGACTCTTCAAGTCGGTAACAAGCTATGACATAATAGAAATTGAATTTCCTTCGGAAATTGGGACATTGCTTTATTTGCTCTCTAACTGTTGGCTGTTGAGGCCTATTTTGCTTTTCGTTTCTCTTATATCTGTTAAGACCCTATTATGTGTTCGTGTGCCACTTAGACCAGTATGTAGTGTCTATTGAGCCTATAACTTGTTTGGAAGTGATAAATTAAAATCAGCAGTCTTTTCCTCTGCTTATTTTGTGATCTGCTCTCTTCTTTCAGAATAGATGCTGAAGTCTCCAGCCTAAAGAAAAAACTCGATGGACTGAGAAACACAGAGGATCTTTGAAAATCTTCTGAAGGAAAAGCTGCAGAAATTGAGGTGAGTTCGAGCATTTAGTTTGATATGTAGAACTTATATCTAACTAAACTGTACTCGGGTGATGAAAACTTTGCCAGTACCGTGAATATATATATTATGTGTGTGTAGTGTTCCTTTTAATAATTTTGTAAGCCATTACAGATTTATAGTTAGTTCTTTTATGCATTGCCTACAAATGATGATTTATTGCAGAATGATTTGCCACCAGCTTGTATTAAGGTTGGTCCATTAGATGTGTGATGGGGGCCACAAAACATTTTCTTGTCAAAATTGATTGCCAATATTTGAGCGGCCCTGCAGTACACTGTAGAACATCTGGAAATGGTGGATGAAGCCAATAATGCATTCTATTCATTATTACAAATAGTGGATGACCACTATTTTTCTTGATATAGAATTGTGCAAGATCATGAATTCTTTGGTCTTACTTTATTGGATGTTGTACACATTTTTTTGTGAGCATTCAACCTAGAATATATAATTAGCTGACCTCGCACTTCCTGCAGAAACTGAAAGAAGCATTTGCACAAGTTCAAATATGTTCCAGGCTGGAAGAGTTATTGCTGAAGAAGAAGTCATTAGGTTCTGGTGATTCCCCAAGGAGTCATTCCCGAAAGGTCAGGTTTATTTCTTCTGCTGGCATGCATGGTTTCTGTATGGTAAATACCCAAGCAGAAGTTTTGATTTTAATAATTAAGCTACACCTTTCTTTACCTGGTCCATCACCAACGTGTACGGCCCAAAGTTGACCAAACTATAAACATGACTGTGCTATATATAACCTCCTGATGCATAACATGTATTTCAAGGACAATGCTGAGGATGAAGACACACACAGAGTCTTTTGGGCAATAAGACCCATTGAAAACTCTAGGTTTAAAGTACTATGCTGTTTATTTCACCGAAACCAATATGGGTTCCTTGGTGCTCAATCAGCTGCAAAGCCAAAGTACTGCCACATCATGATGCTGCTATAGCAGTCAAGGCTCTAATAAGTTCTCTGATTGGAAGGTTGATCTAGTTATTAAGTTGGGGGCCCCATTTTTATGTGGCGATGCACATGTGTACGTAACTACTATATATATACATGCATATATTTTACATACATATATCTATATATATTGAATAGGTCTTGCAGTTATGACTAAGGTATCGAGTATTTCTACTGTCCATTTCCATTACCAGAATCGGTTCAAGGCTTAAGTTGCTGTACTCTTAAACAACACCTGCATTCTTTCTGCGGTTTGTTTAAGCAGTGTGTTTTGGACATTATGGGATCCATGGCTACTGACCTTATGTCCATCTATCATACTGATTCTAAACTGGGTGGGCCATTTTCAAATAGAATTATGTTGGGAGGCGATATAATAAAATTGAACAAAAGCCTGTATTTTCTTGTCTATCATCAGCGATGATAATATATGTAAATTGGGATGTTGCTGAATTGGTTATACTCCTACACTTTTATCTACTTGACACATGTTTCATTTATCTTCTTTTTTTAATGGATACAATTGGATTGACGTGCAGGTTGATAAACTCAAGGTTTTGTCAGAATCTCTTGCTAGTTCTACCTCAAAAGCTGAAAAGCGAAAGACAGACCACAGGTCCTAAATGTTTTCTCAAAATTAGATTCATGTGTATGTGCTGGCAAACTTATGGTGGTGCATCCATGCTTCCGTTGTATGTTATTAACCTTAATAGGCATCACATCATGTGGCTCCTTTTCTGGAGCCAAAAGAAACAATAAACCCACTGGGGAGTCATTTCCTTAATTTTCAAATCTATAGTTGAATATCTGGGGGCATTTAAGGGGTTTCATTGTGATCACAATATATGTCATTGTGGTTGGTCATGGCTTGGCTTTGAAGCATATATATATATATATATATTGTGCTTGTGAAAAATTTATTCAAGGATATGAAAAAGGTTTATATGGAGTAGAAAAAAGAGCTCAAGGAGCAAAAGAAAAGCCCCTCAACTGCTTTAGCATTTCACATTTAGCTGCTAGATCATGCCATACTTGTACTCTGGATTTAATGTAGAAATGGCAGTAGATATTCAACTTTTGTTCCTAACTTGATACTTGTTTCATCTTATTTAGATCTCAGCTAGAAGAAGCACCTAACTTTCGGGTGACTAAAACCAAAGAAGTTACCCTATATGAGAAGGTACCCTGCCCCACTTTCCAGAAGTAAAATGGGGGAAAAAATAACACTGCTGCATTTTTTTTTTTTTTTCATTCAAGATTTATGTGAAACCAGTATATCAAGTGGTGGCCTAATGGAGTATTGATCCATTTTAACTCTTCACAACTTCACAATTCTTGTATCTAACTCCCTTCTGGCCAGATAATATTACTCCGCCTCCATTTTGCTCTGATAAAGGCATGTTCCTTGAAAAATAGCATGACAAGAAAAATACATTAAAAAATTAGAGAAGGTCCAATGAACTCTATTATATGAGATAATGGAGCATGCAAATAGCCATATGGTGATGAAAAACAATATATCTCAGACAAACTAGGTCGGACCTTGTTGCTGTAACTCACATTTCTCTTGTCAACTTTTTGGTTAGGTTTTGAATGGTACCAAGTATAGCTTAATGAGGACATCCGCGTGTTGTATTTTTTTTTCAAGAATTTGGCTGCACTGCAAATAAAGTCAAATGTCTAAGGGGTCATGACAAAGGGATTTTTGAGTAATGGAATTATATATCTGATTTACCCAATGCTCAAATACCATAGAACTGATTGCAGAAGCAGGGCATGGGTCTTGATTATAGATGAATGAAGTTAAGCAATATTCAAATGCACTTTTGATGCTTGCCACTTGTAAAAAATGCTTCAAAACTTCGAAGATGGAGCATGACTTTCAGTGCATGAATGCAAGTCATCTTCTGGTTACATTTCTGAAGCATTTCTGAAGTAGCCCAGAATACAATGTGGTATTTTCACTTGTTTAAGCTAATTGAAGATGTCTCTATTAGTCAAACAACCTCAACTTTTACACTAAGGTTATAGCTTGTTTTTACCTCTTTTTGGGCACTATGATATGCCTAATTTAAATGGTAAACAGTAAGAAAATCCTCCGTAGTTTAATCAACTTGTTTTGTTGCTCTTTCGTGTCATATATGTTAGCATGTCATATATGTTAGTATGAAATATATACTACAAAAGACTTACATGAATCTCGCCTTGTGGTCCTGCCTTGTCTCATTCTGTTGAACATGCTATCCAGAAATTTGCCTTCAAAGTAAATGCTTTTAAGAATTTTTAGGGTTACACGGTCATTTTATTTATTATTTTTTTTCTGTAGCTTCTGTATTTATGGTGCTAGTGAATTTAAGAATAACAGCTAGTATTTAAGAAATAAAATAATAGAACAAACCTTTCTCCATCAGCTGCTTTTAGGGAAGTTGATTGTTTCACATTAGCAAAATGTAGTGCAACTTTATGATTTTGTAGCACTTGTTGTATTATTTCATGAAGGGGACAACTCGAGACTCATATGTCAGGCTTTTTCCAGGACATGGCTGCTGAGGTAGCAGCACTTAAAAAGAAAAAGGATGATGCTGAAACTGAACTGAAAAAGGTATTTCTCATAAACCCATCCCATGATACTGGGTCCCTTTTTTCTGTGGCCAGCTTGAAAGAGTAGTACTTAAGTCTTTCACTGTCCTGTTCTTTGCTTCTTCGATTACCCTTTGGTTGCAAAACTTTTTCAATTTTATCATTTGGTACAGGTCAATGCCTCATTGACGTCTGCTCTTGCACGCCTTCACAATGCATGGGAGGAGAGGGAGCAGTTTGATGAGGCGAGTAATCAGATTGTTGGGCACTTGAGAGCAAAGGTAGGATGAGGTTTCTTGCATATTTTTACTCTTCTAAGTGGGAGATTCGCAAAGATGCATTCTGCTGCCAAAGATTCTTTTCACACCAATGCTTACTTAAATAGGGCTGTTTGTCCTTTCCAATACTGTTTAAGTCCCATGGTTAATTCTAAAGACTTTGGAATTTTGGGAACAAGGTAGTTACTTCACAGATATGTGTTCTTAAATAGGGTCCTCTATCCCTCTGGCCCCTCCTGCTAAAGAGCTAATTACCCCGCTTTTGAAAATAAAAACATGATCAGTGGTTGCATATGCAGTTTATGCCTTTCTGTGTTCAGAAGTACTTATACACCACCAAGTTTTCTTTCTACTATCCATATCGGAAGTTCTTTAGAAATCCTCTCAAATTTTAGGAAGATGAGCTGGCAAGATCTATTGCTTCATGTAGAGCAGAAGCAGATGTTGTCAATACGTGGATCAATTTTCTGCAAAATACCTGGGCTCTACAATCTTCGCACACAAACCAAAGGGAGAAGCAAGTCAAGTACGTTCAATTGCTGTATCTTCTCTGACTTAATAGTTTCATATCTGCTCCCCTTGTGGGAAAAATGGAAACTATTTTAAGATAAGAAAATATGGGTCATCTCATTTCCTTTCTCCTTTTTGTTGATTTGTTTCCCTTTGTATATACTGAGCTAACTGTTTTATCTATTTACTTTCGCAGCCATGCTTTAGAGAGAAACAAAGAATATTATTTGAACTTGATGATGAATCTTCTCACTTCTTACAAGGTACTAACACATTCACTATGGCCATCATTTTCCAAGAACATCATTTTGGTTTAATAAACGGGTTTTTGTGTTTTTTTTTTTTTTTGGTTGGCATATGAATTTTCCAATATCAGAAAGATATGAAGCCTTCACTAACCCATTTCAGAGGACTTGTGGAGAAACTGAGGCAATCAAATGAAAGGCACTCTTCTTTGTTACTTATATCACTCTTCGCCTTTGATGTTTTAGTGCATCAGGTCAGAGAAGAAAAACCTTGTACGGGAGATCAGGATTTTGAAGTCAAGGTATGCGTGGAATCTGTTTGCTAGGTTTCATCACACTATAGTGCTCAATATGGATGGAAATTGCATGCATTGTGAGAAAGTAATTCATGCTTTTTTAGATCAAGCACCATATGATGAGATCACATTTAGCAATTGTGCATAGTATCAAACCTCTTGTAGTATTACTAGTTATTATTTCCATTAATTTATTCATTTGTTAGGTGCAACTTTCTTGCAAGATTATTCTCCAACATTTATGTATGTCACTTCTTTCAGTTCATTTCCACATTCAGTGTTGTTGAAAGCATAATAAAGTGGTTCAATACTCAAAATGAAGACATCTCCAGGTGCAATTGAATCTGTTGAAGAGGAACTTTCTTTTTCTTCTCTCCCTTTCTTCTCTAGCATTGTCTTGTGGTAATCATCGATTCACTTAAGTAGGATAAATGGCATGCACTTGGTTCAGGGGAGATAATCAACCAGTGAAGGAGCTATTTGATGCACTTGGTAAAATAAAAACGGAATTTGATTCCATTGAAAGAGCAAACATTGAAATTGAGATTCCGACTGCAGAAACACTGTCTGGAGGACAATTCAGAAGTCCATTTCACAGGAGAAGGATTATGATTCAACATCAAGTGAAGGTGGAAAAGCAACAAACTCATTCGGGGACCTGATGAGGTTGTAGTTCTTTACACCTGAGAAGACTACTGAGACAATGGCAACAAAGGATGATGAATCCTCCTCAAGTAAAGAAAAAGCAATCAGGACAGAAGGAGACGTAGTGAAGCTGGAGTCCTCTATACCTGAGAAGACGAAGATGACAAAGGATGATGAATCCCCCTTCACCAGATACGAAACTGCTGCAGGAGGCCCGGCAAAGTTGGAGCCTAATGAGATAACAATAACAAAGGGTAATGATGAGCCCCTAATAATTAAAGATGAAAATGCAGTGGATGCAGAAGTCGGGTTGAAGTTGGAGTCTTCTACACCTGAGAAGACAAATGAAACAAGGACTAAGGATGGTGAATCCCCACCAAGGAAAGATGAGAGGGGGATCGACACAGAAGGGGACTTGGTGAAGCTGGAATCCTCTATGCCAGAGAAGACTGCTGAGACAATAATATGAAAGGATGATGAGTCGCCTCAAGCTAAAGATGAGAAAGCAATGGACACAGAAGGGGACCTCGCGAAGCTGGAGGCAGAACTCGGGACAATAAGCAGACAGATGTCGACTGAGGAGATTAGTGGCTGGGAATTCGATGCACTTGAACAGGACTTGAAAGCCAGTAATTCACCGGTAAGCAAGGACAAAGAAATACATCATGAAACAAAGTGAGTCTTTTGTTTGTAAAACCAGAATCACCTACAAAAAGTTGCACGATCTGGTACGTAAAATTATCATACAACTACAAACAGAGTTCACTCTTTCACGGGGGGATTTTGAAATTTTGATTGAAATAGATTTGGAAATGTACACTCCTTGAGTTTTTGTATTTATGCTGTATCTTCCCCCCCCCCCCTTTGGGTAGAAATTTATGCCGTATTAGTGGAACAAGTGTAACAGGATCTTCTTCTTCTTGTTTTTGTTTATATATATATATGGACACACACACACATATATCTATATATATATATATATATATATGTATATAATGATTGAAAACCTTAATGTTGGATTGTTTGTTGGGACTGATGTAAAAACTTGATTATATTTTAGTTTTGAAAACTAAATGATTCCCAGGTTCATTCTAGTCCAACTAAACTTTATTGTGATGAAGTTGATTATATCATCAGGATAGCTTAGTGGTCATAACTTTATCTCCCAGGAGATTTCAAATTTGAATTCTTGTGTAACCACAAAAAAAAAAAAAAAAAAAAAAAAACACAGAAGTTGAGCGTGGACCTGGGGGTGGGTATATCTAATTTTTAGTGGGCCTATCTGGCGAGGGAATTAAATTAGGCCCAGACCGATTTTTATGTTATGACTCTTGGGCCCAGCTTGGCCCATGCCTCAGTTTAAATCTATGGAGGCAGATTGGCCTAGCATTGATAATTGGGCGAGGGAAATAAGTTAGGCCCAGCCCGATTTTCATGTTATGACCTCTTGGGCCCATCCTGGCCCATGGCTCAGGTTTAACTCCATAGAGGCAGATTGGCTTGGCGCTGATAATTTCCGAAGATACTGGTGAGTTTCGTCCTTTTCTTTTTTTTTTTTTTTGGTTGGGGGCGCCCCGGGGGGGGGGGGGGGCAGAGGGAGAGGGGGGAGGGGGAGGGGGAGGGTACCCTGCCACCCAATATCTTCATTTCAATTGAGAATCGTATTTTCTGAAACCCATTTTGTCCCCATTCGCAATTCTCGAAATTTGCTGCTTCCAGACAAAATTAAATGATTTTCTTTATCTCCCGTCTATTTCTTTATACCTTAATTTTCAGTCAATATTTAAATCCCTTCACACAGAAAAGTTAATAAAGAAAAAAAAAAAAATTCATTATTTGAATGAGGTGAGTTGTTGATACTCCCCAGATCAAAATAATCAAAAGACGAGTACCCATTCATGTATCGACAAACTTAGGAGCATTTCAAATTTCAATCATCTGATTCATTCAGAATGTTTGTGGAAGCACAAGCCTCCAGTCATTGTCTTTCATTTTATTACACCATATTTTACTGATTATTTTTTTTAAAAAAATAATAATAAACCACTCTGTATCTTCCTAAATAATACCGAAACTTATAATAATATAAAATTATTTATAATTTTATAGTATTATTATCTCCTTCTTAAAATATATTATATGTTGCGCGTGATGTGGGTGTCCATCTCTGAGCTCAGTCATCGTGGGGTGGTGAAAATTGCACAAGAAAAACCAAAAACCAATGAGTCCAAAGAGAAAACTGACCAAGCAAAATATCTCTGAGTTCCAAGTATTCTGTTTCACATGGAAACTTGGAGTGGAGCATTGCTGATTCAAATTGTGCTCTTTGTGCTCCTTGGCCTACCTATATCTGGGTGAAGATAATGGTAGGTATAGAAATGGGTAGATCTATATGGTCATTTTCAAGCACATTATTCATTAGGAAAAGCCGAAAGACTAGTTCACTCTCTGCCCGCTGTGCGGCTACGTGGTCAAGCATATTATTCTATTCCTTTTGTTCAATCTGCCCACTGTGGATTAGAAGCGTATTATTCTAATCCACAGTGGATACTCGGATTGAAGCAAAGGGATGAAAGTAAAAAAGGAACTAAGAAGTGCCAACTTGAATTCACTGGTAATTGAAGATTTATTCATTTGATTTCTACAGTGTAACTGGTGCAATAGAGGTAACAAAAAATTAAATTCCTTTGGGTTGAGTAATCGAGCATTTTATTCCCTTAACCAGAAGTCTCAAGTTCGAATCTTGAGAATAGAGAAAAAAAATTTAGGAGAACCGATCCTTTAATAGTCTCACAGTAATCAAACCGGATTAATAAGACAAATCCCAAAATAGTGACAAGTGACAAAAAAAAAAACAAAGAGATAACAAAAGAGGTTCTGCATGAAATGCAATTCAATTCAAGTTTGACCTAGCAGGGCTAAGTGAGTAACTGGGTATGGAAATAATAATGCTAGTCACCTCATAATGAAATGCCGTTACTTGGGACATCAATGAAAAGATAGGTAAATTACCTCATACATCTCGGCGTCCTGTGAGACCTTCACCCGTCTCAAGACTAAAATGTAGAATCACTCTTGGAGTAATCACAATCATTAATGATGAATAAGATTTGTCATCGATCTTAAATAATAATAAGTTTCAACAACTGAACGGCTCAAATTTACAGCTGTAACATGCAAGAATAGCTTTCAGATTTAAATTTTATGCAAATAAGGTAGGTAGGATGAGTAAATGTGAGAGAGAGAGAGAGGTTTTGAATGGAAAGACAAAAAAAGACCTCGAGCTTTGGGTAAACAAAAATTTATGATCCATTCTTTCAATGTTTAGCATCAGAGCGCATAATGTTGGGCGTTATGGGAGAGGTCAACAGCCCCAATAACCTAGTAACTAGTAAGCCGAGGAGGATGCCTATTGCCAACCAAATAATGCCACGGTTGACCAAGTCAAAATGAGCAGACCCATACGATTTATGGGAAGTTGAATAAACTATGTGACTGTGAAAATGCCAAATCATTTCTAAACTTAGCCCATTTCCCAAAAACTGGACCTCCACATTCAAAATATGCATACATACACCGGATAAAGAGAGAGACAACATTCACACATATCCTACTTCTGTATATACATAGAGAGAGAGAGCGAGAGAGAGAGAGTTTTACATGCAGACAGAAGTTGAGGGGTCAATCCATTGTGGACTTCCACATTGATACAATATCCAGGATAGCATTGAATATCTGATTTTCAAATTGTATTCTGTTTGATTTTATGTGTATAATTTAAACAATTTGTTGTTGCTCCGCATTGTACCAAATCTATGCAAAGGTTTTGGCAAATTTCAGCAAAACAAAACAATAGATTTGACACCCAAAAGGAGACAAGCTCGGTATCCATTCCATGTGGATCTACTCTAGCTTTGAAGAAGATAGAAATTAGTAAGAAAAGGATAAAGGAGGGACAGGGAGAACATCCTATTCTGGCCGAGAATTGCTTTCCTTGTTAGGTGCAAATGCTACGATGTACTGAAATCATGGGAAAGGGCATTAGTTTAAGCCCAGATTGCTAAAGATACCATGTAAAATTGAATGGTGGGAGAAATTATAGTCTGAACCTAGTGCTAGGTCACTTTCTTATAAAGTAAAGAGCATTATTTTGTGACTCCAATTTTGAAAGATAAACGTACCTTTCCAGTACATGAGCTCAAGGTCAACTTGCTACATCCAGCACAGCATTCAGATCCAGATGTGCAGTGTTCGAGTCGGATAATGCCACGTCAGCATGAATCCCATCATACTAACCTTAGCCAATCTGTAGCAAAGAACTATGAAATCAAGGATTAATAAAATAAAGGGGTTATTGAAAAAGTTACCCTAAAAATAATGGTGGCAACAGCATGCAACGCAGGGCACAAAGATTGCATTCAAGGAGGGAACATGCAAGACACTAGGATCGGTTTGAGCATTTAAAAAATATCCATGACTCTCTTTGCAATTTAATATTTGGAGGTTTTCACAGATATTCATAATTTTACAGTAAAAATAAAGAAGGAAAAAGAAGTGAGATAGTTTACCCATAAATTTGACATCATTTCTCTAACTTGGGCCCGTCTTTACTTTACTTAAAGGGTCTTTGCACTCCCTCTCTCGTCACAAAAGCTCAAGTTCCCAAAAGCAATTCCACTCTCTTTCTTTGCTAGAGTTCTCCAACACTGTAGTCATTAGTTACTCAACAAAATGGCCTCAAACCTTCCTTTGTGTAACAATGCAGATGAAGATTACATTGAATTGGAACTCAGCTCATCAACTAATTTTTACCCTTACCCAATTGCCTCACCACACCATTCCAGAGAATTTGAATTCCACTTGTCTTCAATTTCTCAAGAAAAGGAGTCAAAAACTTCCCCAGCTGATGAACTGTTTTACAAGGGGAAACTCCTGCCTCTACACCTCCCTCCCCGTCTACAAATGGTTCAGAAACTACTCCAAAGCTCCAACACTACATTTGCCAGCAAAGTAGAAGCTTTTGAAGAACAATATCACACCTCCTTCATCACTAGCTCTGCTGCACCTTCTACCAACGCTAGTACTCCATTGGAGTCCAGCAACATCTCACCATCGGAGTCTTGCAGAGTCAGCTGTGAACTAAACCCAGATGAGTGTTTCTTTGGATGGTCAAATGAAGTTAATGGATTCATAGGTGATCATCCAAAGAAGTCTTGGACCAAGAAGCTCAAGCAGTCCTCACTGGGTCAGAAGCTGAAGGCATCAAGGGCATACATTAAGTCCTTGTTTAGTAAATCCGGTTGCTCAGATGAGTCCTGTGCCGAAGCAGCCAATGATGAATACTCGGAAAATGCTTCAAAAGGCAAAGAGTGTCTATACAAGTATATGAAGGTGGTAGAGAAAAGCCCATTTGGATTGGTAAATAGAGAAAGATACTGGACACCAGCCAAAGCGTATAAGATCATTGACAGAGACATGGCTGAATATGGAATTAATAGCCATAGAAGATCATTTTCCAGTGCAATCAAACGGCATTCCCCCTCTAAGAGCTCATCCTCATGTTCATCTGCTTCTTCTTCCTCATCATCATCATTTTCATTTAATTCACATGGATTTTATGATTTGCATTTGCTCAAGAGGAGCAGCAGTGCAAATTCAGAGTTGGAGAGTTCGATTGAAGGAGCAATTGCACACTGTAAACGGTCTCAGCAACAGTTCAGCTCGAAAGACTGCAAATGAAGTTGGGTCCTGTGCACCCTCAGCTTCAAAGCATGCGATTTGTGGAAATAGCAAGAGACCAGGACCTTGCAGCATGTGAATATTCTGGTCAAGTGAAAAGGGTCCAGAGATGATTGTATTGTTTCAATTTTGCTTCCAAGATTCTCAAACTGGATGGGTTTAAATCAATCTAGAATACAAAGAGTTGAATAGTGTTTCTTCCACTGTTCTCAAACATATTTTCAAGTAAATAAAGAAAACTGGGAATATTTCATTTCTTTATTAACACCACTGAAGTTCTATCTATTCAGTTCTTAAAATTTTTAGTTTTTAAAGCTCAGGCCTCTGGGGCACTGGGAGTAGAAGGGAAATTTGAACCCTGACCTTTTTCAGAGGGTCAAAGACTAAAAGATCAATTGAGTGAGACCTATGATTAAATTTATGCTTCACAAACACAGAGCAGAAAGAGACCAACAGAGAGCACAGATTTTATATGCTATTAAAACAATTAGTAGGAAAAGAAAATTTAATTGCACTAACAGTCTGATGTATGTCTTGAGATCTGAAATCTAGTTAAAAAAAAAAAAAAATTACCGTAACTTTCAAAGTTTGCTATCTGTTGGTGTTTCCTTGCTTGTTGGTTACTGACATCCTGGCTAAAAGAAAAGGACACGTGAAAGCATCAAACATGAATAACCAAAAGATGAAAGTGGAAGTACAATTTCAAGTCCATCTCCGGTAATGATAACCTTTTATTTTGAGGAAAGTAAGCATAACTTTTTTCTAATCCAGTGGGTACTATCAAGGCCAGGTCTTTTGTCACCAGTGGCTTTTCTTAGTGTCGCCTACCACTGAACCAGATTCTTCACCACAGTTTGAAGCAGAACCCTCCATGAACTTCAACAGAGGTCTGAGGGAGATGTTCAAACTTCTAATGCACTAAAGTAAGGAATCAAGCCTTTTTATCTCATCCTTTAACTAAAGTGAAAAGTAAAAAAGTTCACTATGGAAACCGATTGACAGAAAGACCTCTAATAGATTAGTAAACAACATTGGTCCCAAGCTTGTGCCCACAAAAACATAGGAAACAACTTGCAAGAAAAAAAAAAGAAAAAAAAAAAAAAACCATAGAACGGAAAGACAATAGTTGTGCTCGGAACGAAACACACACTAGAAAAATTGTCGAGTTCTTTTCTGTTCCATTACTTGGAATTAAGAGAAAAAGAAAATATGAAATTTAACTTTAAATCCATAAAAAGTTTATATTTCCAGATTAGCAAATATATATATATATATATTTCTCTAGAGTTTGTAGAACCTTGTAAATTTACTTACCAATTAATATGTCATTCTAATTGTGTACTTTTGAAATATGAAGAGTAAAGGGCAATTTAATAAATAAAAATATTAAGAATTAAATTTCAAACATTTCTTTTTGTTGTTTCAAGTATAGAGAATCAATTGAATTCCACATTTTATTTTTTCGTTCCAAGTACAAGATTTTATTTTCAAATGAATTCTACAATCCAGTTTATTTCTTTTTAATTTGGTTCCAAGTAGAGTGGCAATAGGTTAGGATCAAAAGATATTTCCTTTAGAAGCCAGCATGCTCCACTGCAATGCAAATATACAGATACCTATTTCCATACTACCATCAGAAACTAGGTTTAGTTGAACTGTGGGTGATTACATAATGAAGCAGTCAAACAAATAGAGGGCATAAATTGTTAACGCCAAGACATTCATACTGGGGCTTTTTGAACTAGACGTTTCATTCTAATTGTCCTTTAGATTTTGATTGAACGGTAAGCCCTTGCAAAGATGTCCATAAGATATCCTACAAGAACATGTGTAAAATCCAAAATTAGTAATTGACAAAACAGGTAGTGTCAATCTTTGCCAGCGAACCTGTTTATGCTGTAATGTTGTGCTTTCAGTGCTTATCCTTTGCCAATACAGCACTACAACCTTTTTGCCATTCATGCCTCAACCAGAACACTTCTTTTTAATTTTCTCTTTGGTCACCTATGAAAATATCTAAGATAGCATGAATAATTTTGCTTGCTGAAGTTTAATTGAGGAGTTGCTGGGACCGGCCAGCAAGTGGAAATGTGCATATGACATTAAAAGCCATGTATTCAAGAGAGTTGCATGGATCTTGGCCATCTTCAAAGCATCAAAATAAATCAAGAAATTGAAAAGAGCACTTCTCTTTCATCTTTTCTTTTGCCATTATATAAATTAAAAAAAAAAAAAAAAAAAAAAAAAAAAAAAAAACCATCTCTTGAGTGCTGCAAAAGAATCTTTACAGGTTACAGAAACCAAGTACCAAATAGCATATAACTCAAAAAAGTCAAAATAAAGCAGTTTAGCATAAATGAAGCACAAACAAGAATTTCTGGATATGAGCAGGTGAAAAAGCACATGACATTATACTGTTAACTATGTTCACATAATATCTATCAGTGACAGTTTACATTGGTAAGTATATAAATTCATAACCGTACCATATGTTTATTCTATTCCAGTTTCTAAAATTGTTATATCATTATGTGATTTTTGTGTATGTCAACATTATCAGTAGCATATTTAAAAACAGTAAACTAAAAAACAAATTCAGGTAAGACAAGTAGCTTTCAAAGCCAGAAAAAAAGGAAGAAAACCAACATAGAGTGGATACCAGATAAGAATTATTGACAACCTTAAAGGTAGCAACTACGGATACAACAATTCAACCAAAATGTGTTATATACTTGATATAATAATTCTCTGAATTGCATATAGAAGTAAAAAATAGGGGACATGAACAAGTCAGTAAATAGGCGTATACATACTCAAGAAAACTAGGTGAACATGGCAGTAGAAAACCATGTGAATATAGAGTTCTCCGCCGTTTAGGCATTTTCTGCTCTTCTGTTTGACTTTCTTTCGTACCCTTTTAGAAGCCATCCTGATCCTTCAATAGAGAGACTACAAATCAGAAAGCAGTTAAAAACAATTACCATAGATAACAAAAAGTTGCAAAGGTGGGAACATGCCATAAAACAACATAAATGTGTTTGCTCTCAATGTTTAACTAAATCCTTTTTCTTTCCCCTCCTTTTCTCTCTTCCACTCTTTCTCCTAACTGTTTATACCAGGTCAAGCCATCTTTCTTTCACATTCCATAGAAAAGAAAGGAATAGGAATACATCTAGATTCAAATGCAGTGTATCCCTGTGTCAGTATCATCAATTATGCAACTGACTTCAAAATATATATTTTATACATACATTATCAGAGTAACTGACTTCCAAATATAGCCGAGAAAAAGGGACAAGGCTAATATACCCTGCCAGAAATTTCAGAAGTTAACTGAAACCCTAATTGATTTTGTTGCAGAACATGCAGTAGATCCATGAATAGTGAGCTGGAAGTAAGGCATTCAACCACATAAGTCAAAAACAATGAGAAAAAAAGATGCGCAATAAAAGATGTAGTATAGATGTACTTCCTGAATAGTCTTTATTCATGCTGTGAAACCAGGCCCAAGAATGGAGCTTGCAAATCCACTAGACAATTACAATGAATGCCCACATCGATAATATAGTCCACTTGCAAGACCCAGAAACAAACTTTTGCCAGAAAAACAAAAAGTACAGAGTTCTTACAATTTTTCAATAGAACCACAGAATTGCATCAGGTCACGAAGGGTCAGTTGTGTTGCGGGGTAATTACAGTGAATGTCCACATAGATAATATAATTCAACATCGGAAAGAGAATAACTGATGAAAAATCATGGCAACTACGATAACCCAGAGAAAATGTTCAAAACTATGGAAACTATAAAATACCATTAAGAATTTTCTAAAGAACTAGCTCTTGCTACATAGAAGTTAGGGTAATCACCATTTCTCTTTCTTTTTTCCAAGTTTCATTAGTGTATAGAAGTATGAAAAAACTTGAAAAACAGTTGGAGAGGACTAACAGAAGCTACTCTGATAGACAATTAAAGAGAAGATGCACATTACGATCAAATAATCATATGATTATGCTTGTTTTGTAAAAGAATGCGGTCCATTGACCAGTTTCCTCTATATTTATCAAATTAGAACCAAAATTGCTCCGTTAAAAGTACAGAAACATCCAAGATCCCAAGCTTTTTATATACACAGCACAAGACCTCTTATAACACAACCATGGGGACTTTTTTGTTTCTATTTTCTTCATAACAAAAATTATAAAGTGGTATCTTATGCTATTCTGAAGTCCGGATAAGCATCAAATGGCATAAATCGGATTTATTTCAGAGTCAGATAAATCTGAGTGACGGAAAGAGTTAGTTCCGCTTCTAGAAAACTTTTCCTTCTTCCTCACCTTTCTATGCCGTTTAGACTTTACAACATAATAAGTCATTGTTCCAAGAGTTCCAGCCATTATAACTCCTCCAACAATTGTAACAAAGATCGCAGCCCACCGGTGATGCCGGCCTATGACTATGTAGGACGATGCAATAAATGCCAGAGAAGTGCACACGGATGCCAACCACATTAACTTGTTGATCACTTCCACAACCCGTCTCTCAGATTTCGTCTCCCCTCTAACCACAGTAATTTGCACCACCACGACGGCCAAGGAGGTGAAGAGTGCAATAGCATTAGCAATGAAAAAAATATGAAAAGATGGACTTCTCACCACGACAGCCACCCCATTTTCATCATCTCCACCGGGCACTGTAAATATAGCAGCAAATGCAACTGTTGCAAACAAAACAGCAACTATGGTGACAGAATTGGTGGCATTGTTTATTCCAGCTCTATGGAGCTTTCGAAGCTCCTTGGCTATTCCTGTCATATTCCTGTTTGTTTTACGGGCTTGCTCAAGCTGGGTGTGAACATTTTTTCTTATTTCTGTGACAGTTTTTCGGAGTTCATCTCGTGGCTGATTCAACTCATTCGCTTTGAGAGCACCATAACCAGACAAGCATTCCTTAATCTCACAGGTTTCGTCAGAGTGAGGTAGTCCTTCAGCAATGTCAAGAGCTGTTTTGTGATCTCTTGTTAGAGCATTTACATTTGTGTCAGGAAGGCTAAGGAGCTCATTCACTATCTGCAACACAGATTATCACCCATTAAACAAACTAAATTTTCAGGTAATTCCAACTATAAGCCACTCCCAAGTAAAATCATGAAATTAAAATGCATGCTGAATAGATAGGATAATAAAATATGAGCAAGAAGAAATCTCACACCAACAATGACTTAAAAAAAAAAAAAAAGAATGACAAGACAAGGGACTAAATTTTCAATAGATCTCTCTAGAGTTTTAGCCACCAGAGAAAATCTTATCATGCCTCAAAATTGCCAATAACATGAAAATAATTTTTGTTGGCTCTACATCTGCCATCCTCATTCTAAAAGTCTCCTCATAAGCTTCGTTTGTTTTCTGGAAATTCAGCAACAATGATGCTTCTCAGCAGAAGTTTCAAACCAAACCCCCCCCCCCAAAAACCAAAAAAAAAAGGTATAAACAATGATGGCATTTAAATGGCAGCACAAAAAGATAAAGGCTACTAAAGTATGTAATGAAAACAGAGATTCAATCTGCAGTTTTACACGGAATCCATCCAAGCCAAGTGAAGAGATATGGTAAAAGAAAAGGGTGAGAAGCTAATAATGATCAAAGATACCTCTGCTCGCTTTTTCCTGGTGGCTACATGTAATGCTGTGCTACCAAACTTGTCAGGGAGCATCACTATTGCTGCATCTGCCTGAAGAAGCAACTTCACTACTTCAGTGCTAACCCCTTTTACAGCCATATGCAATGCAGTCTGCCCTTTCTTATCTGTTCTTCTTGCCATCTGTGGATCCTTTTCGAGCAATGCCTTTACAATATCCACGTGTCCTTGCCGTGCAGCTAAATGTAACGCATTCTTTCCATTTGATCTAGATATATCTAGCATGCTGGAATCTTTAGAAAGAAGTTCTTTAACTACTGCCGCATGCCCTCTTGTAGCGGCAGATACAAGAGGGGTTGTATTTGATTGAGCAATTGTTTTGCTTAGCCCTGGATCATGGTCCAACAGCACCTGGACAATGGCTGCACCAAGAAATTACTCAAACTATGGTGAGCTAGTTTTACCATCATGCATATTGACAAAACACAATTCAAAGATAAGAAATTTTCTAATGCTAATTTTTCTTCATATTAAGTCATTGCACCTATGATATAATAAAATTGTGAACCTTGATTTTGTGTCACCTATTTTGTAGCTCAAAATATTGTTATTATTTTCAAGAAAAATTAGAAAGAAAAATTCTGAATTCAAATACTTTGTAAGACTGAAATATAAGAATCTCAGTGTGGTAGGGTAAGACAAAAGATGAATAAAGTTCCATTAATTCTCAGTAATCACTCATAGGAATGGTGACTTGATAATTGCAGTTGTGCAAACTCCACTCTCTAGCATCCTGCCAGGAACAAAACAAGAACAGAAAACTGAATGAAATCCTTTAGTTAATTTCATTTCTCCATGAATTCCTCTGCTTTAAAACAAAAGAGTAAAATATGAAAGGCCACTGAATCCTGCATTGTAAAATTATCATTTTCTTGCAATTACGAAGCAATGGCAGGGAGCACAACAATCATTCTTCATCTCCTTTTTGTACTTCCATGATTTGCAAATTTACACTCTTTTCTTACCCTATTTTTGCTGAGCAAAAGGTGGGTAAAATAAAAAGACCAACACAGCAAACCCCTTTGGGCAGATGTGACCATAAGATCATACATGCATTATAACTCAGCCTAGGACAAATCCCCAAAAAATGCTAGAGGTCTAAAACATCATTGCATTATTTTGAGGCCAGAATTTTATACCACCAAAATTTTTTGTTCCTGATGATAAAATTCAAATTATAATTAACCCCCACAAGTATTATTATTATTATTATTATTATTATTTGATTCTAAGAAAGACATAAATTCAAGCCGCCCCCCATAGAAAAGGGGAAATAAAGGCAAAAACAAAAGACTAGTGAACAACACCTTGATGACCTTTACTGGCAGCAATATGCAAGGCATCAAACCCAGACTTATTCTTCGCCAAAATGCCCTCCTTCGTCGAATACCTCAAAAGCTCCTTAACAACATCGAGATACCCTTTTTCGGCAGCCGTAAAAAGCGCAGTCTCCCCCAATTCATTAACCTCATTAACAATTGATGACCTAATCATGGCCACTTCCGCATCAAAATCCTTCCCGCTCAATGTCCTTAACATCTGACTGTTGATCACGGCGAGAATCTCCCTCACCTCCGCCACATCTCCTCGCTGCGCTGCCAAGTGGAGCTCGGTGTCGTTGTGGCGACCGGTCACCTGTTTGACGTACTTCTTCCTTCCGGTCGAGTCCATCCGATTCATGGAATGGGAGAGGACAAGAGCGGGTCGAGACGTGGCTCTTGGAGATGGAGATGGTGATGGTGGGGCCTCCATTAATAGGGGGCTTCGTCCCATCTCCAAATCCCTCTCGCCTCCTAACATTACACACATATGGAAGAAAAATTAGGGTTTTGTTGGAGCCAAAATTTATAACTAATTCGCAGGAAATTTCACGAAATTCATCCTCCCCCCCAAAAAAAAAAAAAAAAAAAAACAATGCAGGGTTGCTGTCTGAAAACATTACTAACGAAATGCGAATCCCAAAAAAAAAAATGTTCGCAATATTTGGAGAAACATCGCAAGAAATTTGCAAGAAATTCATCAAATTTTACCAAATGACACAGAAGTTTGAGAAATTCACAAGAATTATGATAATATAATACCCTCAGAACATCGCACAATGAATGGCAGATTATTGGAATACTAGGGATAGTTTGCACAGAAATCTGTTGATTTTTTTTCCTTTATTGTTTCTTGTTCTGTAATGTGCACATTCTATTATGTGATTTGAGAGAGAGAGAGAGAGAGAGAGAGAGAGAACCTTCGGAGGCCATGAGCGGAGAGAGGGAAAGAAGGAAGGGAAGATTCTATGGATGCATACACAATGTGATTGAGAAAGAGAGAGGGAGGGGGGGAGAGGGGTGGGAGGAGATGAGAAAGAAAAGAACGCGGAGGGAGGAAAGATTCGGTGGTTGCGAATGCCTACCGACGAGGAGGAGCAGCACCTGCCTACGTAATCAAAATGGTTTGGAGCCGTTATTGTGGTGTAGCTATTCGCGTCGTTTTCCCAAAGTTTGTTTAATTTTTTTTTATCTCCCGTGTTTCTCATTTTGAAACCGTCACTTACGATGTCGTTTCGTATGATCCTTTTATCTATGCACTAGGCACAGTAACTAATGAAATTTTATTCACTTTTATACGAAAATACATTTATATTAATATTTCATATTATAAAATATGAATTTTATAATAAAATTGTGAAACCCTTTTCATTGTCACACCTCCAAAAACCTATGAGGGCAAGGTGTCAAGTGGGTTACAATCAGAGTCATTCATCTATTTTTTATTAAGTATTATTAATTTTTTTTTATTACATAACGATTTGAATTTTATATCTCAAAAAAGAGATTATGATCATTAAACTATTTTATTAGAAGCGTTAATTTCCTTTTCACAAAAACAATGACCATTAAAACATTGGACATGACTTCCTGGAAATGGGCAATCATAATTTGGAGGATGACAATCTGCATCAGTACGACACTGTATATCTGCATCAGTAGGAAATTGCTCCATCATCCTTGATTCTACCATGGCCAACCTTGAGACTGAGAATGGAATACCTGCAATTCCGGAAGACACCCAGTCAAGCATTAGTGAAAAGATTTTCAATTGAGAAAATAATTGAAACCATTGATTTGGAGTCTAGGAAAAAAAGGATAATCAGATAATAAATTTTACTGGTGAAAAAGAGTATTGTTTAATCCACTATTGCATTCTGTATGGGTGGAGTTGAAAACTTGATTTTGTTTATGAAACATAAAAAGAAAAATAAATCATTTCATTTGCAACTTTGTTTACTAACCTGTTTGGATAACTAAAATAGCGATTAAGATAAGGAATCTGACGGAAGTGAATTTCATAATTTTTTTTTGATAAAAAATAGTGATGGATGATTCAGTGAGTTGTTTTTGAAGATATTATTTTCTACGATTCTCGAGTGTATTTCTCTATTTATATGTGAAAATTGAATTTGATATAAGAAGTAAAACCTTATTAATTTTGGTAACTTTGGATTAACCTTTTTCATTGCCAATGATTTCACTGTTGATTCAACTCTGGGAGGAAAGAATTGCTTTCCTAAATTTAAATAGGAAATGTATGTATCCTCTGAAAGAAATAATCTCAACTGGGAAAATATTCCAAAGCGTTGGACACCCAATTCCCTCTCTTCGTGAAGATATGCTACTTTAAATATTTCAAATCAATGATTTACTATACTTTAATGATTGAATCAATATCCATTCATTTTACTTTTTTTTTTTTTGGGTACCGGAGTCATCACCCAGTATCCAGGGTTTTGTTTTGATTATTCTAGGTCGATCCATGATCGGGCCTCAATCGGGCCGATCTCCAGCATGGTTTTACTATTTACTTTAAATTAATACCCATTCATTTTATTGTTTTATTGTTGATTCAACTTTTGGAGGAAAAAATTTTTCCTTATATTTTATAGAAAAACTTCATTGCATATATTTCAAGATATGTAACACAAGGGGAAAGGAAATAAAAACTTTACAACAAACATATTTATAGAGAAAATATTAATTAAATTTATTTTCTAATGTGAATTAAATTAATTTTTAAAGAGAAAAAACTAATGTGTTTAGTTTTATTATTTTTTTGAAGAGAAAAATTAAGAAAAATGTGTTTCGAGGGAGAGAATGTGAACTATATATATATTTTGATACAAAATCAATGTGCTTAGTTGTCTAGAGAGAAAAACTAATTTAAGTTTTTATTAGGAGAGAAAACTTAAAAGAAATAAATTTAGAAAGAGAAAATATGAGTTAAATCGTTTTTTTTTTTTTAGAGAAAATTAATTTGTTTAGTTTTAAAGAGAAAAATTAATTTTTTTAGAGTGAAAAAAGTTAAAACCAATGTGTTATTATATTATTATAGGCTAAATATAAGGATGTAAGGGGATGCTTGGTTCATGTTGCAAATTAGAATTGGATTTGTAATAAAAAATTTTGGAATGAGTTTTGGGAAACATATATTTGATTTGAAGATAAAATAACAATAATAATTTTAATTTTAATTTTAAATTTTGAAATCGATCATTTGATAGATAAATATGAGAAACATAGAAAAATATAAGATTATTTTTTTAATTTGTGTGGATTCTCCTACACAACTCATTTTTATCCATAATTAGAAAATTTTATTCATAAATCTCATTCTTATTTTATTAATTTAAATAAATCGTATGAGTTTCAATCCAATAATTTCGATTACGTCTCTAAATTTTTGGCAAAATTATGCTAAATCCAGCACATAAGACACAATTTGAATTTAAGTTTTTGATAAGCAAATCAAGCTTTTAACATTTCGTAATTTTACAATGTTTTTTACCATAAGAAGTTGCCTCAATTACCCTTGATAATTAGCAGATCTAAATTATTATTATTATTATTATTATTATTATTATTATTATTATGGTTTTTTATTTAATTACTAAATAAATTGGACCACATAATTGTTTCCATAATACCACAATATAATAATAATAATATACATTTTTAGTATTTTATATAATATATAATTTGTTTAATATTTTCCACAATTAATTAAAAAAATATAAAATGAGTCCACTAATTAGACTTGTTAATAGGCAAATCCAGCTCGATTAATTATATTAATCTAGTTCTAGACATCTTAAAACTCGACTCCGCTTGCGTTTAGCTCGCTTATAGCACTTCTCAAACCCTAAATTTTAGATGACAACAAAATGGGGCATTAAGTTGCCCATTACGATGCGTATTAGCATAAAACGCAGAACTCCGCAAGTTGTTACCGGAAAACGTGTTGGTTGTTCAGTTCATTTTCGAGTCTCTGAGAGAGAGAGAGTAGGGACAGTGGATAATTTTCTGTTTATAAAATAGAAGACGAATTCTAATTTTGTGTGTCCAACCTGACTCAAACCGATTTAGTCAGGTCAATGTGATCAATGGGGGAGATGGGTTTGGCATTAATGGGGAGTGCATGTGGGAATACATGTGGGAGAATACGTGGGGGAGAAGAAGTTGCAAAGGTTGTGGGGCAGGTGGGTTTGGCATTAATGGGGAACACAGGTGGGAGCGGACATGGACATAGTCGGAACAGACAAAACGCATCTTTTCTTTTTCGTAAAACGGAACTCCCTGCTCATAAAAACGACAATCCCTCTTCGAATCCGCAGCAGAGTTCACAAATCGGAATCCACCCAACTGGGAAGCAGACAATGTCGTCGTCCTCGTTGGCTCTGCCGTATGGTCATGTTGATTCCACTCTTCGAGCCTTGGCTGGTCAAGCTGAGGGTTTTGGTCGCTCTGCAATCGGGGGTCTTCATGGCTCTCTTTATCATGTCACTACTGTAGCTGGTCTCTCTCTCTCTCTCTCTCTGTGGCTAAATTTAAATGGGACATTCGTTATCTGCATTTGGGTTTTGAAGCTTCTCGGTTATTTTTTTTTTTTTTTCCTTCTTTGGGTGTGGGATTCTCTATTCGTTATCAAATTTTTGGCGATTTTGGAATTGTCTAATAGGTAAAAATCAAAACTCCATTTTTCTCCATGAAGTTGAAAATTTTTTATAGAGTGGAATTTCATGCAACATTTATAATAGGCTGTGGTTCTAGGGGTTAATGTTCAAGTTCATGAGGTGGCAACTATTAATTTGTTTGATTGAGCTTCTCAATTTTGATTTTCCCTTCTATTTTCTTAGCATTAAAATAAAACCTGCATTTACAATGATATTTTTCCTGATGAATCCAAATGGCAACTTTTTTTTAAAAAAAAAACTTGTTAATTGGGATATAAAGAAACTGTAGAGTGAGCGACATAAACTAGTTCGTCCAGTGTACCATTATAAGTCTTGTTCTTTATTAGGAAAACTTGCTACTTTGAAAAGGTGATCTTTTCTGGTGCTCGGTTTTCATGATGTTTTAATTGGCTGCAGATGATGTTCCGGGATCACTTCGTGATGGATGCAGAAAAAAAGAACCACTTTGGATTGTGTTTGATGTTTCTGGCACCATTCATCTGCATTCTTATCTTAATGTGTCATCGTATAAAACAATTGATGGTCGGGGCCAAAGGATAAAGCTAACAGGCCAGGGTGGTTTGAGGCTGAAAGAGTGTGAGCATGTCATTGTATGCAATCTCGAGATTGAAGGAGGTAGAGGACCTGATGTTGATGCCATTCAAATAAAACCCAACTCAAAACACATTTGGATTGATCGTTGTAGCCTCTGTGACTATGATGATGGGCTGATTGACATTACCCGAGAGAGCACAGATATAACAATTTCAAGGTATTTGTGCCAAAAATTTCCCTCCTTAAATGCTTAACTTGCAAATTTAAATGTTATAAGATTAGTTTGTTCATTAATTTCTTTATTGTTGTCTTGTAGATGTCACTTCGCACAGCATGACAAAACCATGCTCATCGGAGCAGATCCATCACATACTGGAGACCGATGCATACGAGTAACCATTCACCATTGCTTTTTTGATGGTACTAGATAGCGGCATCCACGTGTTAGATTTGGAAAGGTGCATCTGTATAATAATTACACAAGAGGTTGGGGGATTTATGCTGTTTGTGCCAGTGTAGAAGCTCAGGTAAATAACCTTGAATAGAATTCGAATTATCCTGATTTTTTCATTTCCTTGAAGCCATTTTTAAGTCTTTATTATCACACTTTTTTTCTTAATGACTAGTTTTTGACTATGGCGTCAGATTTATTCCCAGTGCAACATATATGAAGCTGGAGAGAAGAAAGTTGCTTTTAAAAATCTTCATGAGAAGGTAAATTACTTTATATACTTCCTTCAGAAAGATGGATCAAAATATCACTGGTGGGTTTTATATTGAGGGAAAATCAGAAGCTCATAATGTGATATGAGTGTGGATTTAATCCTGGCAACTTTTTGCTTCATCTTTGAGCGCGATGGTCTTGGCCAGCATATGCATATTCCATTTTGAGGACATTGTTGATGCACCGGTATGTCAACCAGCGAACCTTAGCATCTTTACTTCCATTTGTGGGGATTCAGAGTCACACATGTTGTCACACGCTTCAGGAACATTTTGATTGGCCTTCATGCTATGATGGAACTTGCTACATTATGCCTGAAGATATGGCTTAGGCATCATTTACTATGTTGATTGATTGGCTTGCTGGTTTCTGTCCAAATTCCTAAATTAAGACATCTGGAACATGATTCTATGATAGACTGATGGAAATCTCTTAACCACTTTGATGAAATTAGAGATGTGATGGTGTCTCAAACCTTCATTAGTTTGGAATTAGGGCCATGTTGACTGTATTTTGATTCATTGCTTAAATTATACATCAGGTTCATCAATCCCATTAGTAATAATTAACTAGTAGACCGTTACTGCCTAGCTTCTTCGTTGTATAGGATGCGAAAAACGTTGCAGTCAGTCCAGCAAGATACAAAGACGAAGTGAACAATTGGAGGCCTTGGTTGTCATACTTGCAGTAATTACTATTGATTCCTTCTTCAACCACCAGAAAAAACTCTTGCAGAAATGGGCACACCCCCTGTAACCACAATTAGTTAGCATAATTAACCCCCTACCAAGAAAACCCAATTTTTATTTGAATTTTCATTCTGCATAAACCAGACACCACTTACTGCCCCCTGTGCCATGAACTAAATATGGAGAGGGGAAGATCATGTGAGTGGCGCGTGCCTAGAATCTTAATGAACGGCTAAAAATTAGTCTAAAAAAAATTTAACCTTATATTATACTTCAGGTTCATCTATCCCACTAGTTTTGTCTCCACAAGGCAAACTAAGCATGCTTTCTGACATTTAATTTCTTGAGTAGCCATTTGTATTAAGATTGTGCTATTAAGATTAGATTTATTGCGTGTCTGCCTTGGCTATCTGGAAACAGGGCTCTGTGTCTCATTTGATTAGATTCCTTCCAATTTCCCTGCTTACTGTAGGTATTATTCTTTGGTATGGATCATTGGTTTCCAGTCTGATCGGACATACATGGCAGATAGGCTTGATGTGGCATCCGCCTTCTTATAGTTTTTTGGATTGGGCTTGTAATCAACTAGCATACCGGGCCATTGATGGGGCTCCCTGTCCATGATTAGTGCTGTATTCATTCGCATGGACCAAAGAGTCTCATTAATATCTCCTCTTGCTTCTGATTGTCAAACAGCTTTCGGTTGCCTGATACTATCCCTATCTTTCATATTTTTCCCTTTTTGTGTGATGCTTGCAATGTATAGGGTAGTTAGGAAGTGGTTTTCTATGCTTCCAAAAGCTGATAAACACTTAAGCTCATGGGGAAAATGAAGTGAATATCCCATTCAACGCCTTTAAATCATTGTGGACTTAAACCCTTTAGCCCAACTTCTGTCAATAAGACGAGTTAGATTAAATAGCATTGCTAGTCTGGACCTATGAAGAGTTTGGTCAATCTCGCATGCCTAACCGAGTGATGAAGATAACTTGCCTCCATGGCAAAGATAGATTTTCTTATGGGAGTTATTCTAAGAGAGCTTTGATGTATGACCTGAACCCATCTACTTTTCTCAAACAGTGTGGAGGAGGACGGCAATTTGGGGGGCAAACCCACTTTGTGGTCAGGTTTGATTTGTGTGACTAGTGACTCCCCATCTACCCTATGTTTGCCTGTCCCACTCCTCCCCACGTCAAATTTATGAGATTTTTTAATGATATTATTTCCAAGGTAGAGGTTGGGCATGAAGTTGAATCCAATTGATGGAGACATTAACCTATCAAACTTTTCTTTTCTTCGTTTAGGACTTTCATTTTTTTTCTTTTGTTTTTGTTTTTTTTAGTTGTTACAATAGAAATTCCAGATGCATCACTAAGAACCTTTCTCTTTTTATCTTTCGAAATGACCTCATTTTTTCAAATAAGTGGTTGGGCTTGTAATTTTCTCTTGAGCTTAGATTTCACATCCATAATATAAATCATTTGCTTTTTGTGATGGTTACACAGGCAGCTGACAAGGAAGATGCCATGCCTGGCCACATAAAGTCTGAGGGTGATTTATTCATTACTGGAACTCAAGCAGGGTTATGGACTGCGTCCAATGAGCATAATGTGTTTCAACCTAGTGAATTTTACCTGAAGTATACCATTGAAGCACCTTCAGATGAGCTCAAGCACGTTCTCCAGCACTGTACAGGATGGCAAAACATTCCCAGGCCAGCCGAGTAGACACACTCATGGCTATGGTTTGCGGGCCTCAGTCCAAACAGATTTCATATGCTTCTTTAAAAGGTTTCTACTTTCGTAGGTTGTTATAGTTACAGAATCACATGTTTTTCCGGAGTCTAAAAGGTCGTCTATGGTGTGAACCAAATTTATTTTCCTGCACCAATTCAACGGTGTTATTTTCTTCCGGGTTGGTGTCAGTCACTGTAGAAAGATAATTGCAGATCGCTTCAGAGTGTTTCCGGGAAATTGTGAGGGACAGTTAACACCTCTGGATGAGATATTCAAGTGAGACTTTGTGTACTTGATGGACCACCCTAGGCTCGTGCTGTTGTTTTCGTTTGAAGTTCTTCCAACAATGGTTGAAATGTTTCTAGTACTTTAGAGACTTTCCAAGGGGAGATCATTCTGCAGATATGTGGAAATCGAAAACAAATGGAGAAGAAATAATACACGTGGGGAGACTGATTCATGACTACAATATATTGTGGTTAGAGTGATGCCTTGTTACATGTCTGTTCATGGTAGCTTTGGTAACTCAACCAACTACGAAGCCTAATTGTTAGACTCTGTATTAGTCTCCCTCTACTTTGCCCTATTTGAAGGAAAAGTTTATATTACCTCGGATTATGACATTGTTCTAATAATAATAAAAAAATTAATAATGAAAAATAATTTAGTCCTTTTTATATAAAAAAAAAGTTTAATTTTACTAGTAAAAATTTATTTTTCATAATTTTTTATTTATAATAAAATAAAATAAAGATAAATCGTAACTTACCTTTTTTGATCACTCTTATGATATCATAGTCATTTTTTTTTCCGACTTCTCTTCTTTTTTTTTTCCTTTAGTGTCCGGGGGAACAATTAGTTTAATATTTCTATTTTTTTAAAAAAAAGTCGAATTTGATTTATAATTACTGCTTAAATTATAACTATAATTTTATTAAAATATTAACTTTCCAATACCACTTATTAATTCACAAAATTATTAACGTAAATTGTTGGATTATTTTACTTGATCAGCGGAAGCATTTAAATAATTTTTAGAAAAAATAAATAAATAATTTTGGGTATAATAATAAATACCTCGAATATGCAGTCTCCAAAAATCGACTGTGCGTCCCTCGATCGGATCTCGCGGTCAGGATGGTGATCACGATGTTAATCGAACCATCACTGCAATATCACAACGCCGCAACCCTCAGTCCGGCAATCATCGTGACGGAAGAAATTTTCCTACGCGAAAATTTCTCAAACCCTCAAATAAAATTTTCTCTCTAAAGAATTCTATTTTTCTCTCAATATTGTGTATTTTCTTCTCTCAAGCAAAGTCATCAATTATGAATCAATAACATAAGAGTGAATGAGAGATTAGTCTCCCAATCTAATTGTAACTCTACGTTTGAGAGAATCAAGGGTGAGTGGGTAGGTATGGATTAGTGGGAGTTATCCCACTAACCCCTATCAATTACCTAAAATGCCCCTCCATGACACAATAAACTAATATAAATAAATTCCAATTTTTTTTTATATATATATTCAAAAGTGGAGGAGTCATATCATAGAGTGGTTTTTCCTTACACAACCGTAAATCTCCCCCACCTTAATTTAGGCAAAGTTTAATCTTATTATTCATAATACATATGAACATATTTTTATTAACCAAATTACTTTTATTACCCCTAACCTAAGTTTTAATTGTGACACTGGGGTCTCTGATTTGTCCCCCTTTTTTTTACAGAAAAAATTGTCATCGGATATCTGAGTGTTGAGATTTTTCTTGCTTTGGTTTGGGAACACTCGATTTTTCAAATGGTGATAACACAGATGGAATATAAAAAAATATCTAATAGCTATCCCCACTTTTTTTCAAACTGTTTTCGTATCGCGGCTGTCCTGCATAACCCTCGATTGTCAACCGATGATACATGCACCCGTGGCCTATTCATATATTTTGGTGTACGACTCTGTTGAAATCTAGTACACCATGGGACACATTCTAGATTTGTGGAAATTTTGCTTCATTTCTCACTTCAGGGCGTTGCGGAAGGGTACTCGGAATAAATTTTATAAAGAGAAATGATAATTTATTTTGATATAATTAGATAGTATTTAGAATTATATTTTAATTAATTTGATTTAAATAATATTGAATCTATTTTAAGAAAAATATTTTTAATATATATTTTTTTTATTTTTATGTATTAAATTTAAAATTTAATTAAAAAATTTAACACTCTTATCTATTAAATCAACTTACGTTTTACCTAAATTTGAAAGAACAGCTTCATCAACAACTTTTATTTAATAAAAACATTTCAATACTCATACTTTTTCTTTCCTTGGTTTTGCTCCTAATTTTAAATTTAATCAGTTAGAAAATAAATTTATTAATATATTAATTTTAACATTAATTCATAAAATAACATTAAAGGAAACAAGGTCTAAACTCATATTTTTAGAATTAAAGCTACTCTACTTAAAATAATATATTTGAACTTAACTTCTCCCTATATATATCAAACTCGATTCCCATATTAACTCAACTTCATTTAATTTGCCTTCCTCAAACTAGACTCAGTCTTAGTTCGTGATAATACGGTGTTTGCCATGAATAAGATAACACATTTAGGAGATTTTCTTAAGTACCATAATATTTTAATTAAAATTAGACCGAACCACAAAAATAGAGATAATTATAGAGATTAATGGTATAATTCTATTTTTATTTTTTTTATATCGTAATAATTAATTTTAACCCTAACAAGCCCATAATTATTATCACCTCTATCGATCAGAAATTGTCTCTAAATGTAAAATGATTATACACAAAATCCAAGTACAAACATACACAAAACTTATGTCTTATAGGTCACAAAATCGCAACCGAACCACATTCAGGCATGAAGTGATCTCTCCCGCGACTTCTTCGAATACGACGTCGTCCCACTCCTCGACTCCTCATACCCAAAAAAACAATCCGACAGGTGATTCCCCAGATCCTCAGGGGCAAATCTGACAAATCTGCCCAACAGGGTCCGATAAGTCTCGTACATGACCCGATACTTCGGCACAATCTTCTTCGCAATGGAAGTCTTAATCGGGTCACGCAATCTCGGGTCAGGGATGACCCACGAACTCTGCTTCAGACACGCTTGTTCAAATTCATGATTAAATCTTCTAAACCACTCCTTCGCTTCGTCCTCCGTCACAATCCCCACCGTCGAATCATCCATAAATGTCGTCATCACTCTCCCCCAAGCTAACTTCTCGTAATTCGACGCAAACTGCTTGACTTTCATCTCGTGTTTTGTGATCCAATCTTCTCCGAGAACGAACTGGAGATTGGACGATTTGACGGTGGAGATTACGTGCTGGAGATTGTTCGCGAGGAAGAGGTAAGAGAGAGCAACATCCTTGTACTGCTCTGCTTTGCCATCGAGTTTGCATAGGAGGACAAGGATTAACCACGCGAGTTTCACAGACACCGCCGGTGCCGAAGACGACTCGTCGGAGTCGGAGCTGTCGAAGTAAGACGCCACCAACGGAGACTTCGCCGGAGGAGAATCTTCGGCGAGGATTTCGCTGAGGGCAATCCAGTAATTTGAGAGCCGCGAGATGAACTCCATTGTGTTTAGTGTGAGGGAGTGAATTCCTCCTCCACTCGGAAGCGGCGACTTTAGCGGGTCTTTTTGGACCGTTGATTCAAATTCTGTTAGCATTGTCCGGACGGATTCGCTCAGCTTGAGATATGACGTCAGTGCCTGCTCTCGGACTGCTGAGAGCGAATCATAAGAGAATATCGACTCAATTTCCGGCCAGTAATTTGACATCGCCGAATACATATCGAGCGCCCAGAATATTTTCTCCGGCGACCTCTTACCTTTCGCCACGTATTCAGGAAACGCGAAGAGGTGAGCCGCTGCTTCTTTCGTGATCTCGGCGAAACACGACTCTCTCATCGAGTTGGACGCGCCAAACACGTAGTCGCAGAGGATTCTCTCACCGTTGAACAGAGTCTTCACCGCAATCTTCAGAGCTTCTAACCAGTTCTTGATCTTGATCTCCAAAACCTCCCAATCCATCTTAGGAATCTGATTGAAGCTCAATCGATCAACTCCGAGCCGATAAATGCCTTCGTCGACAATCGATTTTCGAATAATCGTGTAAATCTTCACACATTCTTTGCTATAACCGGAGGAGATCATGCACTCGGCGATCAATCTCAGATCCGTCATCGCGACCGTCGAAACTCGCTCGACTTCGGAGATGGAATCCCCGACAATTCGAATCTCATCGTCTTCGGGAGAATTGTCGGAATCGGAATCTGAAGTACTTGATTGAGTGGACCTGGCGGAAACGGACTCAGGATCCATGTGATCGCGATTGGAAGAGAGAATCTGGTAGAATTCTTTCTGAAGACGCTTCATTGCAATCTGCATCAGATTCTGAGCTTTTACAAGCAATTCAGAGCTTGGATCTTCGGAGACAATCAAATGCATGGTTTTCTGAAGATGGTGAACGCACTTGAGATAGTCTTTGGCTTCGTGTCGGTTTTCGTGGAAGAGAGAGGTGACCTTAGCGAACGTGCTAGTTTCGGTGTTCCACTTCATTATCATGGACTCTGCATCTTGAATGCTCTGTTCGAAATTGGATATTCGAGGACTAGGAGTGCTTGCCGGAGAAGAATGAAGACTGAAATCCCTAAAAGACGCCGTTTTGGGAGCGTGGCAGAAAAGCCTACGCACTCCTTTTATCGGCATTTTTTGGTTGGGGAGAGAGAGAGAGAGAGATTGATTTTGGATTCTCTCTATTGAGGGTGCTTGGGAATGGGGGAGGAGGTTTGTATTTATGGGGGAAAAAATGAGTGGCGGAATTTGGAGGGGAGGCTTTTGGAAGCACGCGGGGTGGAAGGTTTTACGGGGGGAGGAGAGGACGGTGGGTGCTTGATTGAGACTGAGAGTCACTGAAAACGACGTCGTTTGAACATTACTCAACTATGCTACACGTGGCATCCTAGTAACTTGCTAGCCGCTCGTAGAGTAGAGGGCCCCAAGGTGGGGAAAGGAGAAGGTCTGTGGTCACCTCAGAAAAATTCAAAACAGCGATACATACAGTTCGCAAGTTACGTACGGCTCATAATCACTGTTTCGCCTCGGCAATTCCTGGGAGGTTTGATTATTCAAATTACATTTAAGCGGCGCCAATTTTAACTTTTTCTTTTTTTTGTTAACAATTTTTTATAGAAATTATAAATTTTAATTTCAAAATAAACAAAAAATACATATCGTACCATTAATCAAATACGGAGCTATGAAGATCAAATAAAGAGACTACTCACCCAAATAGAGGTAAGAAATTTATGAAACTTACCACGATTTGATACTTAAAGTAATCTAACATGTACAACAAAAAAGATTTATGTTAACCACTTATAATCGGTTTAATAGATAAGAATGATAAATTCTGTAATCAAGTTTGGAATTTTAAAATTAATAATAAAAAATATCATGTTCAAAAATTTTTCTGTTAAATTGAATTCGATAATAATCGAACTAAATTAGTCAAAATATGATTCTATATATCGATTAATTATATTAAAAAATACCTTGTGTTTTCTCATAAACACTATATATTACGCATAATATTACCCTTGATTCTTTATGATTGACATGGACATAATTTTCAATATTTTGGGTTTCTATGTTTTCCCAGGCGGCCGAGGTCCTCCTTTTAGAAAAAAGGGGTTTACTGAGATATTTTTAAAAATTATTTTAAAAATAATGTTATTGTTTTTTGTTGGCATAGATTCCATGATGGGTCTCGTGGTTTGAAAATTTTTTTCCTCAAAAGTCGTAACATAGGCTCACACCTATGCCAATACGTAAGGAAACATGTCATGAGAATATGGAGTTCAGCCGTACAATATCATAACAACTTTGGGAGCGCGGCCATGGCCATGCATATCGAATATTTTATTTATTTTTTTAATGTTTCTTTGAAAATTAATTTTGCATGTTATTTATTATAATTGTTTTCCAAATTTTTTAAACTTGATTTTAGTCGAGCTTTACCTCCTTTTTTTAAATTATTTTTTTCTTTAATTATTTTTTATTTATTTTTAAATTATTTTTTGAAATAGTAGAAAGTGCCATTTATTTTAAAATTTTTACTAATTTTAAGTGTTATTTGTGTAAAATAATGAGTTTGCCTGAGCCCATATAGGACTCTCGCCTTTGTCAAAATTAAAAGATCATTTTTTTTTCATTCCTAATTCCTTCCAATTTAGGATAAGTTTGGTTTGCAAGGAGAGAGAAATGAGGAGATTTACTTTACCTGATAGAAATAAATGTATTTCTTTTTTTTTTTTTTGATAGAGATAGAAGGGAAGGAAATGTATGGTACTTTTTTTTATTTAGTTGAGTGAAAAGTGAAAAGAAATAACACCTAATTTATTATTTTACCCTTGTAAAATAATATTTTTAATGTTTATTACTATATGATTTTTTTATTTTGTAATTTAAAATATTTTTCTAAAAAATAGTTATTTAATATATTTTTCTTATTTTTTATAAATTATTTTTATTATTATTTTGTATTAAATAAAATTAGAATATTATTGTTAAAAAAAATAAAAAGATTAAAAAAACTAAAATTTAAAAAATAATTTGTTCAACAAAATTGATAAAATAAATTAAATTTTATTAGTTTATATTAAATAAAATTATAATAGTAAAAAATAATAGATAATTTTGTAAATATTAAATAAGAATAAGGACAAAATCGTCCAAAATTTTCATTTTCTTCCATTTCCATTCATTTTATGACGAAAATAATTTCTTAAAATGAAGGAAAATTATTTTTATTGTTATTTTGTATTAAAGAAAATTAGAATATTAATGTTTAAAAAAATAAAAAGATTAAAAAAGGTAAAATTAGAAAAATAATTTGTTCAATAAAATTGATAAAATAAAATAAATTTTATTAGTTTATATTAAATAAAATTATAATAGTAAAAAATAATAGATAATTTTGTAAATATTAAATAAGAATAAGGACAAAATCGTCCAAAATTTTTATTTTCTTCTATTTCCGTTCATTTTATGACGAAAATAATTTCTTAAAAGGAAGGAAAATGGATTACACTTCACTTTTACTTTCTTACCAAATAAATGAAATCTCATATTTCTTTCCACTTTTACTTTCTCTCCTCTTTTCCTTCCACTTTTTACCCCAACCAAACTAACCTTAATAAAAAAAAGCTTGTGATTTGCATTCGCTTTGATTGTTTTTTCATTCTCATCCGCATTCAATGAAAGAAGGATGCAATTATTCAATCTAGACCTTCGGAGAGACGAGGTGAAAATGTTTGAATCAAATTTTGAAAATTATGGTGAATAATAGCATATGGGATGCATTTTCTTCAAGAATTTAATTGTTGAATGGCCATCGGAGGACAAGCCACGACCACGAGTTTGAAAGTGTAAAGAAATCAAAAAAAGGAAAAGAAGAAAGAACCTTTGTCGGATACAAACTAGTCTCATGAGATCAACTTACATTTCTTGCCATTTGAAATAATAATAATAATAATTAAAAAAATACATATATTTCTTGTTCACATTTTTTGAAATCCTATAGCAGAGTCATCTATTAAAATTAAAATTTAATTTTGTAAAAATCTATTATGAATTAAGCTAATTGTTGGAAGTGGATTCTGAATCCACAGATCCGATTCATTTTTAACTCAAACAATGGATTGGATAAAGATTTAAAATCTGCAAAAGACTGTTGGATGGTGATTCGACGGAAGAGACTCTGACGTTCAAGTCAAAAATAACAATTTTCAGAATGAATGAAACGGATAGAGAAAAAGAGAAGATCTCCCTGTGACTTGTGTGTTGAGTATTGAGTCAAGGGAACCTACCTGTGCTGCTGTGTTTCGAAAGCTTTTATATGATGTCCCACTAGAGTCGTGTGAATTTGGGGTGTTACAACCCTAATTTCCTTACGAAGAGATCCAAATATTCTGAAATTTCGATAATCAAATTATTCGAAATATTCGTCATCCTTAGCGATAGGAAAGTTGAATATATGTGGAGATTTATTCTCTTATGTGAAAGATATATTTCGTGTCAAAATAGGAAACAAATGTTATTAGACTCGGTAAAATATTATCTTTTGATTTGGTAAGAATCGAAGGGATCAATTGCTGATAATCAAACAAGAGATAGATAAGTATTCGGGAGTACCAAATACTTCTATAGAGCGATCGAATAGACGTTATTGGGAGTCAGTCAAATAGTGAATAAAATAATATGGAGGACAGTTTCTTAATATGACGTATGACATATTCTATTTAGGAAGATAGATCTTATCGGTAGTTTGGGATGATATGACCTATTTAAAGAGATAGATTCTATAAATAATTCGGGATAATATAATCCTTAGAAAAGATAGATCCTATCAACGGCTCTGAGTGTATTAGTCTATAGGAATTCTGGAATTCTGGACATTATCAATGTTAGATCGTTTTCGCATTAGACTTTTTGGATATGGTCCCATCACTGATTAACCACTTTCTGACAAACTAATATTTGAATTGGAAAATGTTCAACATTTGCCAGAGTAGAAAGTTCAATATTGCGTGTGAATCAACCTTAAATTTATATGGAGCTGGTTTATAATTAGATTTTAGAAAATATCAAAACGTGACCCCAGTACCAAAAAAGACAGTATTAAATAAAAAATTATTTTATTTTGTACCATTTATTTAAGGAATGTTAAGAACATGTACTGGGAATTATTATTATTATTATTATTATTATTATTATTATTATTATATTGCTAAAAATCAATTTATTAACAAATTTTAATTATTAGTCGGTGCCTCGAGAACACTTTAGTGCCTGTTTGATAGGTTTTTTTTTGCTTCTCTTCTCCTTATAAAGAGAATCAAAAATTAATAATTTTAACAAATTTTAATTATTAGTCGGTGCCTCGAGAACACTTTAGTGCCTGTTTGATAGGTTTTTTTTTGCTTCTCTTCTCCTTATAAAGAGAATCAAAAATTAATAATTTTTAAAATTAAGTTAAAAGTTGTTTGGTAATTTTATTTTAAAAATAACATTATTTTATAGTTTTTAAATAAAGTTAAAATTAAAAATTAAAAATTAAAAATTAAAAATTTAAAAAAAAAAAAGAGAGGATATAAGGGTAAATAAATTTATAATATGGGTATATTTGAAATTTTTATATTCTTTAAGTAAGAGTATAAATGGAATAAAAAAATGAAAAACTAAATTTTAAAAATAAGGAGCATGAGTTTTTAGTTAAAAGCTACTTTTTGAATTTTTATTCATGAAAAAAAGTTTTTCTTTTTTTAAGAGTTTTTTAAAAAAATCCGTTTAGTAAGTTTTCTCTTTAAAATGAAAAGAAAAGTAAAAAAAAAAAAAAAAAAAGAAAAAAACTCTATCAAACGAGCTCTTAACAAGACAGACACCCAATTTGACTTATTTAGACCGGTAAATACCTAACAAGAAAAGTGCACATTGTTAAACTTGAAAATTAGCATAATGGTCAAAAATAAAAAATATATATATTTATATTTATATGTTTAACCAACTTATTCAAAGATAGTGCTGAGCTTAGCAATTTTTCTAGATGGCATTATTAAAATATATACAAGGATCATGAATAATTTATTTATATATTTATTTATCAGATAAAAAATGTGAGTATATAGGTCACATTATGTTATGTGCTTTTTGTGTTGAAAAATTTGGAAAGTTATGCCCACGTAATAGAAGAGAGGAGTAAAATTCCAACTACATAGGTCACTATCTGTTTCTATTTCATGGAGTTTTTTTTTTTCTTGACTATTGATATCTTAAAATTTGATTAATTCGGTTTGAATAGCTATAAGATCCAATTTAAGAACTGGCTCTTCCGACTTCTGTTTTTTCATTTTTAAAATTTAAAGTTGAGATTTTATTTAAAAAAGTTCTAATCCATGTGTGATACATTTATTCATTTATTTTTTTTCTTGTAATATTTTTCAATTATAAACAAAAATTTTATTTGAAAATTTAGGACCATTCAGAATAACACCAATTATTTTATAAAGTAAGTATAAAATGAGGATTATAGCAAATAGATTGGGTAATAAGGTGCAGCCTTTTAATAGGTAGAGTTGTTGTGCGTTGTTATTATTATTATTATTATTATTATTATTATTATTTGGGTATTTGGAATATGATCCTAATGCCAAAATATAATAATAATATTTAATAGACTAATCAATCTTCTCACAGCTTCTTGATAAAGTCATATTTGAGATTTTAACCAAATAGATCTCAGTAGAATGAGAAAAATGTTTTCATATTTGAATCAACCTCCCTTGGTGTAATCAATTTTTTTTTAATTTTTTTATGTAGCTTGTAAGATATTTTAGTTTGACTTATAAATTCATTAAATTTCCTTCATTAATATTTAATTATTGCAGATTTACTCTTTTCATATTAATAAATGACTATTACATAATATTAATAGTAATTTGTAATTTTTTTTTTCATTTAAACATTAACGAAAGACTCTTATTGTTACTAAACAAAACAACATCATATAAGTTCACAACATATCTAATAAATTATTTTATTATATTTTATCCAAACAATTTAGTAATTTTTTTTTTAAAATATTGAAACTTATAAATTCTAAAAATATTTTATAAATTTTAGAAATTTAGAAACGTTGAAATAGAGTTACCCAAACAGTGCCCGATCTTTCGAATGATTGTTTTTTTTTTTTTAAAAAAAAAAACATACGTTAAGACACAATTCTTTTTTAATAAACAATATAACTTTTTAAAAAAAAATTAAATTTCTCGGTGAAAAGAATTTAAATTGTTATTATATTAATAATTTTGTATTAAATTTGGTATCAACTCATTTTTTTTAATGAATTCTCAGTTTTTTTTTTTCATAGATTAAACATGAGTTTTCTCACTTAAAAATTGAATTTACCTTAGATTTCGTTCTAGATTAGCGTGGACGGAACAGAGACAGTGCAATCATATGTAATTGATTTTGACCATTTTGCTGCTTTTTTTTTTTCTTTCACTTGATCACGTAATATTTAAAATTTTACTTTGATTAATCTAAATTAAACCGTTTTTAAATCTTTGTTCGAAGAGAACTCTCGTAACATTATTTTTGTCATTATTAAAAATTAAATTTAAACACTTGATATAAAATTTTAATACCCTTCTCGTTAAATTAATAAAATATTGATATCTTTCTGTCTTGTCTCTCTCTCATGAATGAATCCCATTCCCAACTTTTCATCTACAACCACAAAATGCAAACCAATCAGCTTAGTAACCTGCAAATCACTCGGGATTCTAATAATAATTCAGATGTGAGCTGCTAAAATTTTTGCAATCACAAGATTTTGATGCTCTCTCTCTCTCCCTCACAATTTCAAAATCTCGGCTACCAAGAAATAGATGGATGTATGTTGTCGTGGTTGGGTACGTATCATTTTCATGTTTGTGCTTGTGTACACGAAATTGAAGTGTGAGGGGGAGGGGGAGATATTTCATAGTTGGGACGGAAGAATTCAAGGTGTCTTGTGTTTGATTTGGAAGCTGCTCTACCCTCCACACTTCCCATTCAAACTTGTGGTCCTTGAGACTTCTCGTCTTAGTGTCGGTGTTTTGATTTTGAGGCTGACCCACCATTTCATAATGTTGCCAAACCAAGAGGTCCACTGATAGTAATGTACCACCTCGCATTCACTACCCAAAAAAAAAAAAAAACATAAACAAACAAACAAACTCCCAAAATGACATTGCACTTTGAAAATATCGGATGAAATAATGTAACAATTTCTTTATCATAAGGACCAATGTTTGACTTCTTCCGTTACTATAAGAACGAGATAGAGTGCCCAACGAGACAGCCCAATAACAACAATTTTCTTCTCTTGATCAGATTTGATTTCTATTATAAAAGAAAAAAAAGAATGAAATAGACTTTTATTTTACTATTTATATTTTTGTATATAATTTTTACTTGAAATACTTGAATTTGGACTTCCATTGTACCATGATCCGAGGTTTTAATATACCTATGATTTCTCATCATCATTATTATCAAAGGAAAAAAGCGGCTAATGCTATGTGTGAAATTTGCAAATTAATCTTGTCCTCTCATCTGTTGCAAGTTAACTAGGTGTAATTTTTTTAGCGACAAATAGGAGTGGAGAAAAACTAAAATTTAAAACAAGTCATACCTCAAAAATCACAAAAAGAAGAGTAAAATTATAAAATTTAGAAGAAGTCTAGGGTTCTAACTATGTGCAAGTTAAAGTCTTCTTTTTAAAGATATAATCCCTTTCTATATATAATAGTAAATTAATTAGGCAGTCACTGTATCCTATAGTGTTATAAACAAAGGGAAAATTGTGTATGGAATCTCAAAACTTTCATAGTATAGTAAACAAAAAAAAAAAAAGAATTTTAAATCTTATCCAAAATAAGTGCATATTCTACCATATTTTTTGGGATTTGAAAGCTTTTCTCTTGTCCAATGGTTTGTCCATTTAAAATGTTCTAAACCCAATAAAAAACATAGCTTCTTCTTGTCTTAAACATGACCTGTCCATACGATATACACCAAATACAAGGTTTAGGGTTTAGAATGGTATTATATAACTTGGAGACAAAATCATATATATGAAATACAAGAATATATCATATAAATAAAATACAAAAATGTCATGCTTAATTTGCGAGGAGATAGAATAAAAATTTATTTATATTTTTAGGAACCTAAGATATGCAAGGGAGTAAGATGGAGAAGGACAATTATTTATGTTTTTGTGTATTTTTTAAGTTTCAGCCCTGCTCTTTTTTGTCATGTTTTTTTTTTTTTATACAAGAAGATGCAACCAATTGGAATTAAATCGAGAAAGAGAGGATTGAAGTGAGGAGATTCTACCGCTTAAATTGCCCGTGAGGGACTTTTGTCATGTCCTATATTTATTGTTATAGTCTCCAAGGAGATAGTCCAATGATAACAGCCCCCTCCCCTGATCCCGAGATCCGGGTTTGATTCTTATTGTATATATATTGTTATATATATATATTTACTGTTATATCCTTTCGGGCCATGTTTCAAAACAAACGCTCAGAATGATGTTCAATCGCAATGCCAAAACCCAACTCTTCAAGTGGGTAGGGCTGCTGAACAAAATAGACTCACAGTAACATGGGACCTATCATGGGCTCCAAGCCTCTTTGTGGGAATCCACACTAGGCCCAAGCTACCCGAGTCTAATGGAGATTTTTTTTTTTTTTTTTTGGTATATAAAAAGACTTGAATTCGAGATATTAATAGTGTGAGTTGAGTTACAGGTCATTGGCGAGTCTAATACAGATTTACAAAGTCAGCATTCCTGTGTAGCTTTTGAGGGACACCGTAACTTTTTTTTTTTAATTACTTGTGTAATTCCTTGTAAAGGATCCAATCAAGGATTCGAGGTGCTCAATAAGCTCTCGTCCATATTTACTTTAGAGAAAGATGCAGTGATTTTCTTGCTGTTTTGGTCACTACCAAGGCAAAAGACTATTTCTTCTTTGGCTGTAGCTATTTTGTTGTATTTCATTTCTTTGTTCAAAGAAGAAGAAAAATCTTAATTATAATTCAAATACCTTTTCCACTAAATTGATGCATGTAATTTGTCGAGTTATTATAAATATTTGATAAATTTATTTATACACATTAGAAAAATGATTACTTAAATAATATCGAATGAAATTAAAGTTTATCCAAATTAATCTTTTGAGTCTCTCAATTGAGATTTAGAATGATATCGTTCTATTTTCTAATTTAGTACTAATGAGAGCTTGTGGGATGCAAAAGGTTTCCCAAAAAATAAAACAAGGACAATACCTTTGTATGCATCTTAATAGTATTAATATGACGGTTTACGCTAATAAACAATTATATTTTATGATTTTTAAATGAATCTCAAATTTAAAATTTAAAAATGAAAAAAATTATATTAGATGAATTCTTTTTAAATTAAGTCTGATAATATTTATATTAAATTAATTAAAATATGATTTGGGGGTGATCCGAGGAAATCCACGCGCGGTACCCGAAGCCCACGATCGTTTGGAGCATATCCGACCCAAATCCAAAATTTCGATCACCAAGTTTAAACTTAGGTGGGCCTCCATTTCTGGTCTCAATCTTGCTCCCTCATAATCCAGTACTGTCACAACTGCCTCTCTCTCTCTCTCTCTGATCAATGAAGAAGACAGCTAACAACCAAGGAAAATGAAATAGCTTCAGCTTTCAGATACAGTCCCCCCTCTCTCTCTCCTCAAAATCTCCAAATTCTCATACCACTTCCTCATGCCTCATCCAAATCTTTTATAATTCAAATCATGAACTCGTTGTATAAGCAAGCGAGCTTGAATCACAGAAGAGACGAAGAAAGCAACAACCAAACCCTAGCCTCTCAACCGTACTCCCCCAAAACCCTAAAGCATCCTCGATCTCTTCCCAGATCCATCAGTTACCTCATGAAAGAACAGCGTCTTCTCTTCATTCTTGTCGGAATCCTAATCGGCTCCACTTTCTTCATCTTCCAGCCTTCTCTTGCTCGTCTCTCAACAGACACCAGTGCCTCCTCCCCGATTGCTCGAACATTCTCATCCATCGGATCGGTCACGAATCGCGAGCTGGTTTCCCGGTCCAATTCGAGGAATTACGGCTCTGTCGCGGGAAAAGTTGGGAGGGTTCCGGTGGGGATCGGACGGCGGAGATTGAGAATTGTGGTGACCGGTGGAGCTGGATTCGTCGGGAGTCATTTAGTGGACAAGTTGATTGCGAGGGGTGATGATGTGATTGTGATTGATAACTTTTTCACGGGAAGAAAGGAGAATGTGATGCATCATTTTGGGAATCCGAGGTTCGAGTTGATTCGGCACGACGTTGTTGAGCCAGTTCTGTTGGAGGTGGATCAGATCTACCATTTGGCTTGCCCTGCTTCTCCTGTTCATTATAAGTATAATCCTGTCAAGACTATCATATCCTTTTGCGAATTAACTTGAATTGTGCATTTAATCTCTGGGTTGTTATTGTCAATTTGCGTTTTTTATTGGATCAGTTTATTTTCCTGCTATTGTGTGTGTGTGTGTGTGTTTTCCCCAATTGATTTATTTCTATTTTTATAAAAATGAGAACATCCTTCCTTACTATTTTGGCGTACGTGAACCTGGCAAAGCAGATAGGGATTGTTTGCATGTTTAATTTTTGGTTTCTATTATTGGACTTATGGGTTTATTGTTTTGTTTGACATTGATGCTTCTTAGTTTATTTTGCACATTGAGTTGTTTTTGGAGTTCTGGTAGGAGTTTATGGAAGATTGTGGAGGTCTGGATTGGATTTGGTGTTTGGTTTTGTGTTTGCGTTGTGTCTGTGTGTGTCTGTGTGTTTTCTTCATTGCATTCCTGGGTTTGTTGTTTTGATTGATGGTTGGATTTGGGATTGTTATTTTTTGTCCTTGACTCCGTAATTACAAGACTAATGTGATGGGTACTTTGAATATGTTGGGGCTGGCAAAGAGGATTGGTGCTAGGTTTTTGCTGACCAGTACAAGTGAGGTCTATGGAGACCCGCTTGAGCATCCACAGAAAGAGACTTATTGGGGAAATGTGAATCCAATAGGCAAGTTGCTAATCATTATTCTGATCGGTGTTTAGTCTCTTCACCCGTTAGATGTATCGTGTTTGGGGGTTTGTGATGGTTGAATGCTTTTTGATTAAATTAGGTGTCCGGAGCTGTTATGATGAAGGAAAACGTACGGCTGAGACCTTGACCATGGACTATCATCGAGGTGCAGATGTTGAGGTAAGTATGAGCTGTTGTGAGAGTTGAATTGTTATCATATAACCAAGTCTGAACTGCTTTTGAGATTCTTTCTTTCTTTACATGTTTTGGTATATTCTCCTTTGTATAGTTATTGGCTACCTATTGTGAGATTGTTTGTTCATCACAGAGTTGCCGTCTAGGCTTTGGGGGAATTCAGATCAAGAATGGCAGTCCTGTGCCATCACTGATGCATGTGCTTTTCAGCGATAGTTCAAAATTTGAAAGCTAAACAAGGACTGTGATATGTTTCGGTAGATTTAATCGAGTTATAGGAAATGTAGTTTTGATAGAAATTTGGCTGAATGCTCTCAAGAGACTGCTAAATATGCATTTGAAGGAGGGAGATCAAGTTAGAATTCTTTTTGCTGCATACTTGAAAGGATAAGATCAGGATAAGTTTCCTCAAATGCATGCATGCCTTTTGCTTTAGTGGTTGGTTGGACTGAGATGAGCTAGTAAACCTCTTCCTTGGTTGGGCAAATCTTTGATTTATATAAATTCTTTGAACAGTAAATCATCTGAGTAGCTTCAAGAAGGGTGGATAATGGTAGTGTTTGTTTTTAATAGGTAGCAGGCCCATGATCTGTTTTATTATCACCAAGATGTTTTCCGTATCCCTATTAATTGTAGTCTGGTTTCTCTGGAACTACATTATGTAGCCTATTGCACCCCTCCATAATGTTCTCTCTTTGGATTTTCAAGTTTATGGGAGATATTTAGACCAACTCATCCTATCAAAAGTTTTGTGTTACGAAACATGTTCTAGGTAGCTTGTGGAAAATGTGTTCAACACTGTCATGTTGAATCACTTTACTATCTGATGCTTGGCAAAGTTAGGACTCCAAAATTTCTAGAAATAAATCAGGGTTAACTGACTCAACTCTATCAGAGGATTATTTGGCAAGATAAGCATAACATCATGTTTTTTGCTGCTCCAAATGTCAACATGTAAAGCTTTTGGAAGGTGTGATCATTGTCATCGCTTTTGTATGATTTTGGTGTAGCAAGATTTTTTCTTTCCTTTGGTTTTTTATTTTTGAGATCCCACACTATTATATTAGATGATTCTTTTTTTCTCTGCCTAGTTAATTAATTTGTTGTCCAAAGATATTGTTGCTTCTTACCACTTTATGGATGTCCATGATTGAGACTTAAGGTATGTCTGGGTATTAAAAGTACATGTTCTCTGCAGGTGCGCATTGCTCGTATATTCAACACTTATGGACCTCGTATGTGTTTGGATGATGGACGTGTTGTTAGCAACTTTGTTGCTCAGGTTTATCTATTTACAAGTTTTTAATGGTCTTAGCCAGTGACAATAACTGAAATTTTGGAGTTGACATTATTCTGAATGAGTCTAATATAAGTTTAAGCTAGGGTTTATAAGTGTGGTAATTGTTTTCCAGGCTATCCGCAAACAGCCATTGACAGTATATGGTGATGGAAAACAAACACGAAGCTTCCAATATGTCTCTGATTTGGTATGTCATCATTTCAATCTGTGACTCATGGGATCTATCTCAATAGTGATGCATTAGGAAACAATTTCTGTGTGTTTCTTTCCGGTTAAATTGGAGTGAAATTATGTGCTCCTTAAACCACATGCTTATTGGGTTCATGATCTTAACTTATGCATAAACTTTGGTTCTAAAGGAAATGATTTACCTAATTTTCCTATTCACATGAAATCATTGTTGACTTCCTTGTTCCTATAATAGCAGATCTCTTTGATAACCAAAAAGTAATTTTAAAAAGCCTCTACGAATCAAAATAGTAGAGTCGTGGAAGATAGTGTATGAGACTAATACTACTAACTAAAAAATCATATAACAACAACCTGTACCTTAATTCCAAATTTTGGGATCGGTTATTTGAGAGACAAATACGAGAGAGATGAAAATATATATATATTTATAGAGAGAGAGAGTTAAAATTTAAAACAAAAATAAAGAAGATAACCAAAAAAAAAAAATCTATAGAAACTTAAAATAACAAGAGGTGATTTAAAAATCATCATGATAAAAATATTCGAGGGGTTCTGATTTTTGCGACCAGGATCTCATGTGACTCAGGTCATCATTGAGTAGAAGTTACTATCAAATAAACAACCTGGTAATGTACTTCTCAAATGAACTTCTCTCTCTCTCTCTCTCTCTCCCCCTCCCTCCCCTTTTTGTTCCTCTTTGTATTTTTCTTTTTCTTTTTTTTGGGGGGGGGGGGGGCTGGGGTGAATAGAACTTATAATTCTCTCCTATTGCCATCTCTTTCTGAATTGAAGTTAGGCATCATGGTCTCCTTTTAATTGAACTAAAGGGAGAAAAATTGCAGAGGATGAGGGAGACCCGTGGCTTTATTGAATGTCTGGATTAGGCTCTTTTTGTCTTCTTTTTCCTCTTTTTTTTTTTTTTTTTTTTTTTTTTTGTTTAAAAGAAAATCTTTCTTGAGTCAGTGTCTATATTGATGATGGCTAGAGACAAGTTGATTCCAAAGGGGATGTAATAATGGAGATCTCTTAGCTCAGATTTTAGGTTGTGGTTGGGAAGCTTAACTTGTAAATTATGGGGCTTCTGTGTGGTGTGAGCTACTAGGTTAGCAAAGTTCAGGATGCTGCTGTAAAGAGTATGAAATATTATTAAGCCTTTCACAAGTTCGAAGATTTATGTTGATTAAGCATACATCTATCCTGCTTATGTATTTTGGTCCTTGATTTTAATTTCATAATTAGTGACAAGAGCTTGAAGGTATTAGATAGTTTTTTGTGAGGATTGACATTCCCTTTTGTTCTTTCTGGTAGTCTCTTTCAGCAGTTGCTTCAAAATTTTCATAGTATTTTTATGCAACAAATTTTCATAAAAAGGATGAGTGCTAAAAACCATGAGACATTTGTTATGAAACAAAGGGTTGTAATGAGAAGCCGCATATTCCAGGAAGTTATAGCTGTCATAGAAATCTATACACAATCCTAAATATGAAAGTCTTCTGACTGAACAACTGAGTAGATTTTAAAGAGGACACTTTTTGAGAATTTTGTTGATGGCAGGTTGATGGACTAGTTGCACTAATGGAAGGTGAACATGTGGGACCATTCAACCTGGGTAACCCTGGGGAGTTTACAATGTTGGAGCTTGCCGAGGTTTGTCACCTGCTCTCCATGCCTCTGCTTCTTGCTGGTGGTAGGTATAATGTTACCAAAACAAGTGGTGAACCTAGGTAGACCAAACTAGGTGGCATTGGCAAACAGCTTTATGACAAGTATCAAATCTTTCCTACCACATTACCTCGATAGGTTAACCGACGGCTGACCGTTCATCTGAATAACCCTGGTAGTACTGGTGTTTCAAAATATCTAGATTTTTACTCTAATAATAGGAATTGCCCTTACTGAAATATGCAGGTCGTAAAAGAAATAATTGATCCAAGTGCTAGGATTGAGTTTAGGCCAAATACAGCAGATGATCCTCACAAGAGGAAACCCGATATTACCAGAGCTAAAGAGCTGCTGAACTGGGAGCCAAAGATCTCACTAAGAGATGGACTGCCACACATGGTCACTGATTTCCAAAACCGCATCCTGAATGAAGATGAAGGAAAAGGGCTAAGGTAACATGTATAGTGTGAAGAGTATGGCATCTGTTTTTTATTCAACTATATCTTGGATTCTTGTAATCGGTCCTAACTTACCATCTGTAGGAATATATGCTGTTGGTTCTCCTTTTATTTGTTATTTTTTCCCCCTCCCACTGGGAAAATTGTCCTCCCATTTTTATTGTTCTTCTGGGAGGTGATGATTGTATTGAATCAATCAGATTTTGATCATGAAATGACTCATGTTCTGGATGAGGTAATTAAGAGGTAATGTCAACATTGGACACCTTCTCGTGCTAGGGACCATCGTGACTGAAAAAATCTAAAATAGGAGTCATCTCCATCTAGCTTGGCATGCCTTTTGCTGCACCAGATTTACTGAGAGAGAATGATCTATCCTTTTACACCTTGTATGGTGGAAAAGTACCACAGCTTTTTACCGGTGCCAAGTGCCCAAACAAACCCCAGATCATCTATGCTCCAACCACAGTGTCCCACGTACACCTTCTGTGGAAAATGATGTCTCACAAACTACCAAAATTATCGATATGGTAGATCAAGCTTAAATATCAATGCTGGTCAAAATGAGTTTGCTATTGAAAGTCATGTAAGTCTTAAGGTTTTTAAGAGACTTAATTGGTGGCGACTGCGCCCACACACACCGCTACTTCTACAGATAAGGGGCAGAAGAGAAAAATACATATTGAATTGACAAATAAATCGATGTGCGTAATCAATTAGCCAATCTATAAAAGATGAGATAAAGTGGCAAAAGGAGGACTAAAAACAGAAAGAAACAGCAGATGGTCCAAGAACGCTTCCACAGTGACCCTCCAAACCTTTCATCGAACCCCACATCTTTATATGTGCATTATTGTTGGCAATCACAGAGAGAGAGAGAGAGAGAGAGAGAGAGAGAGAGAGAGATGGGGATTCTTAAATGGTGAAATGGGGCTGGCAAAGCTAGATAAAGAAGAGAAAAAGGAAAATGAAAAGGAGAAGTAAAACTGGGGCATCTGATTCCAAGAGGTTGTGGAGGAGAAGTTGGAAATGCTGAATAAATTGATGGTTTATACTGGGAAAAGAAAGAAAGATTTAAAGTGGCTTTGTGTGATCATCATCATCATCCATAGAAAAAGCAAAAATTCCAAATGGTGTAGTACTCTTACCAGAATTTGTTCCTTAAGAATCTCCACTGCTTACCTGTTCTCAATGGTACAAATTCCTTCTCTACAACCATGTCAAACCAATGCATGTGCATTTGGTACTGCCATTTAACTCTCTCTGCCTACAAATTATTACTGGGGACCATTTGAAATTAAACCTTGACAACTATCATACCCGGTTTCCATTATTAATTATGAACATCTTGAGAAGGACTTCTTATTTCTTTCAAGCATTACTTATGTGTGCTTATTATTATTTTTTTTTTTTTAAAAATCAATTTTGCATTAAAGATGGTGTGAATTATTTCTTGTACTTTTCATAAAATGAATTAATCATAACACGTTACACTATTTCTTACTCAAATACTATATATCCACTCATTTTAATTCTATGTAAATAGTTGCTTTAAAAGAAAGAAAAAGTTAAAATGTGTTCAAGGAAATATAATATAGGTGTTCATCGGTCACTTTAATCGAATGATATAAACTCTTATCCTATGATCGTTAGGGTTTGCAAGTGCGGATTCCTAACAGAGCTAAGGATAAAACTAAGATTTGATTTTACTCAATCGTTTCAGTATAACTTTTTATAATTTGATATAAAAATTATCTATTTTTCACAATTTTTTATCAGAATTATTTCCATAAATTAATGTTAGTGTCCATGTGAAAACATACAATATGCTTCCATTTAGTACCAAGACTTTGAGCAGAGGATCAAATTCAGATCCCTACCTCCAATTAATTAGGAGGCCTCTGAACAACTCCAAAATTTATATAAAATGAAGTCACCCTCTTTAATTATTACCTGTTCTAAAAACAGAGAACATAACATGGTACATATTCTGTCCTATTTTAAATTTGAGAATTTATTACATAATTAATAAAAAAAAATGCCATGGCAGACTATTTAACCTTTGCATTGTCTCTCTATGTTTCTGTTCTACCGCCTGAATTTATCAATAGCTTTCTGTGGAGTGTGACAGAGGAAATTAAATTTGCAATTATATCTATATATACATATAGTGTAGGCCACACCCCAATACATAAAAATTTACAGTGGTGAGTTCCTCTTTTTTGGTGAAAAACTGTGGCATAATGTCTGTTGGTCCATTAATGAGTTGGAAATACCATGATAAAATAATATGATATTACAGATAATTCAAATGTGAGGTCACGCTTGTGAACAACAATTTCATATATATGTTACCTGAATCAGAAAATAGAACAGGGTCACATGTAGCTCTGTGACTGTCACTTCTGAATTACATTAGTAAATTATATTATAAAGTATATATGTGGGGGTGTGTTTGTATGTTCTGAATCACATTCACAGCTGCTTGAGTCTACATGATTTGTTGTAATGTCACACAATGCATATGGGTGTAGCTTTTTCTCACATTTTATTTATACATAATGGAGAGAGACGAGCAAATGTGTCGAAATTCAAGCATATATTTAAAATTTTTTCCTTATTTTAAGGATATCTTAATCAATTTAAATTATTCAGTTTGAAGGGTATTAATTTTTTTAATATGAATTTGATTTTGATTCATTTAGTTCATAAAATCTTACTCATTATTTATCAGAATTTGGGTTTTAAGATTTCGTGATCAATCCACTGTTAGAGAGAGAGAGAGAAAGGTAATAAGGTAATTTACATAGGAAAAAGAAAATATTATGATTATTTTCTTCTGGCCATTAGTTATAAACATTATTTTTACTACCCATCTTTTATTTAATAAGTTAGTTAATTAATTTGGATAAAACAAGTTAGAATACTAGTTTAGAATAATGTTATATGAATCAAATCTCATATAATACCTAAAATCGATTAAAAAAATTGTGAAATTTCTAACTTGAATTATTTTGAATTGATTAAATTTTTTAAAATTAAGTAAATAATGTTAATAATATGATGAGGTAGATTGAGGCTTAGGACTTTCTCAGCCTGGCTTAGCTAACATTCCTAATCAGTTAACGTCACTTCACTTCACCTATAATCTTATGGAACTTGGTGGGGGTGTGACTAAACACATGGGTTACTTTTGTGCAAAAATTATGTATCTTAGAAAGAAACTGGACTTCAAGAATTTGAAAACCAAGAGCCTTATGGTCCCCAAAGCATATTGAAACTCTTGGAGATGCAGACAGAAAACAGATAAGAGTACCGGCAGTGAGTAGGGAGTAGAACAGAGGCCCATAATCAGAAGTCAATTTTCCTTTACCCTCATCTGCTGAACAATCATGTTTTAATTCTTCAATTCCTGTAGATCCTTTCTCTCTCTCCTCAAACGTTCCTAGCTTTTAAAAGCAGGACAGGCAACCTTATTCCTCAAGCTCCTCTCTCTCTCTCTCTCTCTCTCTCTCTAAATCAAATGCAGATTCCCTAAACCAACAACTTTTGTACAATCTACAAAATTCCCAATTCACCAAAGGAAAAAACATGAAAAGATTAGACTTTTCTTGTGCCTCACAAGCTTCCACAGCTATATGCTTAAGCATGGATCACAATCAACCTTCCTCCTCCACCACCATTCATCTGGGTGGCCGAGCAATCGATCGACACAACCCCATCATCGGAGACGGAAGAAGATTCATCAACGCAACCAAAGCTCTCGCTCCTTGTACTTCCCAAACACTACCTATCAATCCTAAACCTTATCACCAACTCAACAACAATAACAATACTAAGAAGAAGAAGAAGAAGATTAGTTCGGATACTAGTACCAGTAAGTCTGTCAAATTTGTTGGGGCTGATCATCAAAATGGTGTTGAGAAGACAAGTCAGGTTTATAGGAGGAGTTTTTCAGGTCCAAGTGATTTGGTTTTGAGGAATAGTCGTGGGAATAAGTTTGGTGAGCTGATAAGTCCTCTTGATTCTTCTAGATATTTGTTGGGTGAAAACAACGCAGGCTCTATTGATGCGTTGTCTGATTTTGATCCTGTTTCGTCTCTGGTACCCTTTAAGCATTCTACCACTAATAAATTATTGAACCCAGATGACAATCTTGCCGTAAAACAACAATCTTCTTCTTGTTCTTCCTCATCTTCTCGCTCGGCTGATCAGGTTAGCTCTCTCTCTCGTTCACGCATGTTGGGTGTTTCATAGGAGCAAGTGATTAATCTATTAAAGGGAGAGAGATGTTATTCTGGAGGTTTTTTTTTTTTTTTAAATCTGGCCAAGAAGTATGTTATCACACACACTGAACACTATTTTCCTATCTTGAAACATGTATAGGTTTCCTAATCATTTGATTTCATGTTACCCTTTAAGGTAATTCAGATGATACGCTACTCTGTTCCACAGCCTAAGGTGTTTTTTTTTTTTTTTTTTTTTTTTAATTTTTAAGTTATGAACTTTTGACTCATAAAGTCAGTTTATAAATCGTACAATGTCCTGTTGATACGACCGTTTGGCTTTTGTAGCTAAATTGTAGAAATCAAAACATATGAAAGGGGGACGTGTGACTGCGGATGTCTTTTGGGTGCAGGTAGTAGTGCTGAGGGTGTCATTACACTGCAAAGGCTGTGAAGGAAAAGTAAGGAAACATATCTCCAGGATGCAAGGTCTTTCTCATCCCCATCCAAAGCCCTTCTTTCTAGATCTAGGACCTAAAAAGAAATAAGTTCTTTCAAATTTTGTTTAATGCTCTATTTATTTCATCATAAATAATGTATTAAAAGATGTATAGAATAATTTTAAATAATATTGGTGATCAGTTTGTTGAAAATGCAGGGGTGACATCCTTCAACATAGACTTTGCGGCGAAGAAGGTTACGGTGGTCGGCGACGTGACACCTCTCGGCGTTCTTGCAAGCATCTCCAAGGTCAAAAATGCTCAATTATGGACACCCTCCATGCCAAATTCTCATCCCTCAACAATTAGCTCCACCACCAAGAACAAGGCCCACTAAAATTTTTGTAATGTGTGTGAAATGTTTAAAAAACTAATGTAAATGCAAGGCTTCAACATGGATGGTCGAACCAGAATCTCTGTAATCTAGAAGACACCAAAGTGGGGGGTTGAAGTATTTCTTTGGATTCTCTTATGCACTTCAATGCTCCGTGACTCCCGTCTTGTTTATTTTTTGTGGGCTATCTTTTCATTTCTTTTTTCTTGAAATACCCTTTTTTTTGGGGGGGAGTAATCTTTACCTGTGTGTTATTATTATTATGCAATTTCCCATTTCCCCATGGTTTTTCCATAACGTCGCCATGCCTTTGTACTTTCCAATGGATACATCTTTACCCCTAGATTTTCAAAAATGTTCCCTGGAAGCTTGTGCGGGTGGAAATTACTGGTCTGGTCTTTCTGTGATAACCCTTTTGAATATGAAAGTAATCTGAAAAATAAGTTTGGGGGTACAAATTGGAATAACAAATTATATGAATAAGATCTCTGCAATTTTTGTATTATTTTGCTAATTTTGTCCAACGATCATAATACAACACAAAAAATGGGATCGGTTCAGTTTAATTTACAGTTTCGACCGGTTTTTAAGGATAAATAGTTTCCTACGTTTGTGAAAAGAATAGTGTTTTTGTTGGTCATAGAAATCAACTCTCTTTTCTTTATTTAATTGAGAGCAATTTAGAAAAGAAAATCTTTTAATTATATATTTTTCCCAAACTAATCAAAATGGATGCAAATTAGATTTAGGTCAATGTTTTTATAATTGAATCGAACCGGCCTATTTGACCGGCGATTCGATTTTCACTGTTAAATTAGTTGAAGTCAAATTTAATCAAAATCGTTTAAAATCGGTTAAAATCGATAAAATCAGACCGGTGCGATTGGTTTTTCATTACAAACAGAGTTTTTCATGTGTTGTTGATTAAATAAAATCAATTTTTTCTTAAAAATATATGGATTTTATTTTATTTTAAAATATATGATATACAAATTATATATATGATATCATGGTGATATTATTCAGTTCGTAAAATTGTTCGATTAATTTAACTAATGAACCAATAGATTAATCGAGTTGTTTATAGATTTGATTTTACAAACATTGTTTTAGGTAAAAGAAGTAATAAACCATTAGAATAAATCAAATTTCAATCCATATAAAAGTGACACTTAAACAATAAACAAGCTTTTCGTCGCAAAAAGAAACTCGGAGAGTAAATTTATAGACCCATCGTGAAAAAACAAAAATCTACCATAGCTAAAATTGTGGGGAAAATTTTAAATTAAGAAAGAAGTGAGAAGTTGAATTCATCTAACAGAGGGAAAAAAAAAATTGGGATGTTATCAAATTCGAAAATTAATTTTTTTCAAGTTAAGAAGAAGAAAAAGAAGAGATGGAGAACAAGAGAGATCGGATAAATATTACCTCACATGCATATAACTGTGGAGCATAGGAAAATTTTATATAATAATAATAATAATAATAATAATAATAATAATAATAATAATAATAATAATAATAATAATAATAATAATATACATGAATTTTTCATGTAAAATAAAAAAAAAAAAAGATCTAAATTTGGTTTTTTCGATGCTGTTATATAAAACAAATGTGTTCAGATTAAATAATCTAAATTTTATATTATAAATTTACATATGAAAAATATAAATTTAAATAGTTTTAAATTAATTAACTATATTTTAAATGAATTATTTTTTTAAAATATATATTGAAATAAACTATTAGATAAAATTTTTTAATTTAATTTTAAACTTATTTGATTGATTTTTTTGGGCATTATATTCTTCTTTGCTAGGTGTAATAGGAAGCAGTGGAAGGAAGCTCAATTATAACAGCCAAGTAGGAAAGAATCAATTGAGTAGTTAAACCAACTAACTTGTAACTGATCGCCATTGTAGGAGTTAGAAATGTAGTTATAGGAAAGTACTAGAGTTAGATATATATGAGGTTGTACAGACAAGAAGAATGTCATGGAACTCTTGTTTGATTCTCTATCCTTCCTTTATTTCCTTCTCTAAACTCTCTTCTTATCTTTTCTGTTATTCTCCTGCTAACTCTTTCTTCTTCCTCTTTCCCTTCTACTTTTCTCTTCTTTCACTCAACTAACAACTTAACCTTAGATCATCAGAGACTAAGGTGTTACAATTTGGTATCAGAGTTGTGCGAATCTGGACCTTTCTAAAGAATCATCATGGCAGAAAACACCCGTCAGAGGACTCATGAAGAACAGATCAAGAAAAGTGAAGCTAAGATGTCTGAACTGGTACATGAATGCAAAGACAATCATTCTCGTCTTGATAAGAAGATCAATGAACTAAGCCAAAGAATGGAGATGCTAATAGCAAAATTAGATGCCAAAATGGACAGCTTCTGCAAAACTCCTCAGCAAGAATGAATCGAAAATATACAGACTAATAGAAGAGTTAGTTCTCCATTACTGCCCACCCCTAGTGAAGGATGAATCAAAGGTGATGGAGACATACCATTACCAAAGAAAGATATCAACCTTAGAAGCTTGGTTCCAAACCCCCCAAGGATTCAATTACAAATCTTTTCTGGGGAGAATCCATGAATATGGCTGTGCAAATGCCTCAAGTTTTTCACAGTCTATCATATACCGAATCATCAGTGGGTTGAGACTATATAAATGTATATTGATGGAGGTATCAAGGCTTAAAGCTTTCCAAGAAAGAGATTAACTAGGAGGAATTTACAAGAATGCTTTGTCAGCGATTTGAAGATAAGGGAATGTAGGATATGGTGGAAGAATTTAACAAACTACAGCAAAAAGGATCTCTACTAGGAAAAGTTTGAAGAACTATGGTCAGCTATGCTAGTAAAGAACCCTTCACTTACTGAGCCCTATTTCATTTCTAGTTTTATAAGTGGGTTAAGAGATGAGTTTAAGCCAATACTGAGAATAATGAAACAATCAACTCTTTTGCAAGCATTTGAGATTGCCACTCATCAAGAACAATCTCTGGAGTCAGCAAGAAAGGGACGAGGTGTTGTCTAATTTAGTCCACAGCATTCAGTGAAGTAGACATCAAAAAGAAGAAACAATGGGAGCCCCCTGACAATAGCAAACTGCAGAAGATATCACCACAAGAAGTTCAGTATAGGAGAAACAACAATCTATGTTTCAAATGTGGTGAGAAATTCACACCAGGGTACCAATACAGGTTTAGACACTTGAACTTTATACTGGCAGCAGAGGAGACACAGTTGAAGTGTCATTGTGTGCTCTATCCAATTCAATACACTGACAGACCATTACATTACAGGGAAGGTTAAGAGATGTAATGGTGACCATCTTGGTGGATACTAGCAGTTCAAACAGCTTTTTACACAAAGGAGTAGTTGATAAATTATAGTTTCAGACTGAACCAGCAGAGCTCTTGCATGCAAAAATTGTAGATGGAAGCAAGATCTCCAGCACCACAAGAGTCAGAGGTATTAAATAGATGATACAGAGGTACATTTTCTCTTTTGACTTAAGAGTCATAACTCTAGGAAGTTGGGACATTATATTAGGGGTAGATTGGATGTACCAATACAGTCCAGTTACCTTTGATTTTAAGAAATTACAAGTTAAACTTTTCAATAAGGGAAGTGAAGTCATATTAGAAGGAAAGATAGAACAACCCTTCATGGAATTGGTCAGAGGTAAGGAGACAAAGAAGTTCAGAAGGCAACAAGTGGAGAGTTGCTAAACTTTGACTCTTAATTCAGAAAACCATGACACCAATACACCAGAGGCTATTTCTACAATACTCACTGAATACTAAGGAATATTTGCAACCCCAAACACACTTCATCCGGAGAGACACCAAGACCATTCGATTCCCTTAAAATCAAATTCACAACTATTCAAACTTAAACCTTACAGATACCCTCACTCTCAAAAGACAAAAATTGAAAGGCAGGTTCATGATATGATAGAAAAGGGAACAATCAGACCAAGTTCAAGTCCCTATGCCTCACTAGTTCTGTTAGTCAAAAAGAAAGATAATTCTTGGCGTTTTTGTGTAGATTATAGGCAGCTCAATCAGTTCACCATTAAAAATAGGTATCCAATCCCTAATATAGCTGAACTCTTGGATGAATTACATGGTTCCAAGGTCTTCTCCAAGATTGATCTTAGATCTGGATATCACCAAATTAGAATGAAAGCCATGTGATATAGAGAAGACAACATTTCAAGCACACTATAAGCATTTTGAATTTATTGTAATGCCTTTTGGATTGACTAATGCACCTACTAGTTTCCAATCCCTCATGAACCATATTTTTCAACCATATTTGAGGAAGTTTGTCTTGGTATTCTTTGATAATATTTTAATCTACAACCCAGACATTTACACTCTTGTTCAAAACCTTAAGACAGTCTTAGCTACACTCCAGCAACATCAGTTGTTTGCCAAATCTTCTAAATGTAGATTTGCACACCCACAAATAGAATATTTGGGATATGTTGTAACAAGTGAAGGGGTAAAAATGTATCCTATGAAGACATATTGTATATCCTCATGGCCTACTCCTACCTCTGTCAGATCATTGAGAGGATTCTTGGGTTTAACAGGTTACTATAGAAGATTCATTAAGAATTATAGCATTATAACCAGGCTTCTTAATGATTTACTCAAGAAAGAAGGTTTCCATTGGAATGAAGAAGTAAAAAAAACATTCAAACAACTAAAAAATGTCATGTCTATTGCACCTGTGATGAGGTTACTTGGCTTCTCTAAACCTTTCATAGTGGAGACTGATGCATGCTCGCAAGGGTAGGGGGCAGTCTTGATGCAAGAGAATCAGCCTATTGCTTTTCTGAGCAAAACTCTTGGCCCTAAGAGTGGAGGCTTATCCATTTATGAAAAGGAATTATTTGCAGTAGTGATGGCTGTGACAAAGTGGAGACATTACTTGATATGACATCATTTTATAATCAGAACTAATCATCAAAACATCAGATACTTGCTGGAGCAGAAGTTGACAAATGCAATGCAACATAAATGGCTGACAAAATTACTGGGACTAGATCATGCAATTGAGTATAAAAAGGGGAGTGAAAATAAAGTGGCAGATGCATTCTCGAGAAGAGGACTGCAAGATGAAGAAGTACAAGAAAAAGGATCAGCTCTAAATATCTCTGCTGTACAGCCACAATGGGTTTCAGAAGTTTTACAAAGTTATAATGGAGATGAAGAATGTAAGAAATTGAAGCTGACTATTTCACCAGATAGCAATCCTAACTACAAATTGCAGGATGGTCTTTTGAAGTATAAAAACAAAATCGAAATTGGGAGTGGTATGCAGCTTAGGAAAAAAATTGTACAGCAATTACATAGTTCTTCTCTTGGGGGACACTCAGGTCAGCAAGGCACACTAAAAAGGGTGAAATCCACTTTCTATTGGCTATCCATGAAAGACACCGTAGTTAAATTTGTCAGAGAGTGTGATGCTTGTCAAAGAAACAAACATGAAAATGTACTTTATCTAGGACTACTGCAGTCTCTGCCAATACCTACACAAACTTGGTCTCAAGTCAGCATGGACTTCATAGAAGGATTACCACAATCTTAAGGGAATAATACTATCCTAGTTGTCATTGATCGACTAACAAAGTTTGGCCATTTCATACCTTTACGACACTCATATTCTGCAACAAAGGTAGCACAGTTGTTCATGGATAACATCTTCAAATTACATGGATTGCCAGACTCCATAGTTTCAGACAGAGGCAAAGTGTTTACTAGTCTCTTTTGGCAAGAAATGTTCAAGCTCTTGGGAATTCAGCTGAAGCTTAGCAATGTTATCACCCACAAACAGATGGTCAGAGTGAGAGACTTAATCAATGCCTCGAATGCTATCTTAGATGCATGACCTCAGACAGACCAGCAATGTGGTTGCAATGGCTCAGTCTTGCTGAATGGTGGTACAATACTAACTTCCATTACAGAATCCAGATGACACCATTCGAAGCTCTATTTGGTTATCAACCCAAGCAAATACCCTTAGGCCCTTATATGGACACTGTGACTCCTGCTGCTGTGGATTATGTTAAAAATAAGCAAGCAATGGTCCAGATTCTTAGAGATCATTTAGCTAAGGCTCAAAATAGGATGAAATTATAAGCTGACCATAATCGATCAAAGAGGAGTTTTCAAATAGGAGATTGGGTGTATTTGAAGCTCCAGCCTTACATACAACAATCGAATGAGCTAAGGTGGCAGCTCAAACTTTCCTCCAAGTACTATGAGCCTTTCCCTATAATTGCTAAGGTAGGATAAGTTGCATATAAGCTAAAATTGCCTCCCAAGTCCAAAATACATCCAATTTTTCATGTATCACTATTGAAAAAGAAGCTAAGACCTTATTAGACTACAATACCTTTATTGCCACTGATTGGTACAGAAAGACAGACCTTAGTAGAACCAGAAGTTATACTCAAAAGAAGAGTCATCTGGAGGAATAACCAACTAGTCACACAAGCACTGATCAGATGGGTCAACTTGAGTCCAGAGGAATCAACTTGGAAGGAATGGGATTTCATTAAAACTCAATTTCCTAATTTCCATCCTTGAGGACAAGGATGCTGTCAGGGGAGGGAAATTTGTAATAGGAAGCAGTGGAAGGAAGCTCAATTGTAACAGCTAAGTAGAAAATAATCAGTTCGATAGTTAAACCAACTAACTTGTAACTGATTGCCATTGTAGGAGCTGGAAATGCAGTTATAGGAAAGTATTAGAATTAGATCTATAGGAGGTTGTATAGAGAAGAATGTTATGAAACTCTTGTTTGATTCTCTATCCTTCCTTTATTTCCTTCTCTGAACTCTCTTCCTATCTTCTCTGTTATTCTCCTGCTAACTCTCTCTTCTTTCACTCAACTAACAACTTAACCTTAGATCATTAGAGACTAAGGTGTTACAATAGGTTAAATAGCAAGACGGCCGACCACCCTAAAAAATGGTAGTTCAATCGGTCGATTTCATCCGTTTCGATAATTTTTGACTAGTCGAGTATTTAATTTATAAGAAAATATCTAACTAAAACTTCAAAACATGAAAAGAGCAATCACTTCATTTCGGTTGGCAGAGGTTGCAACTTGCATTGCACCGTCCCACTGAATAATTCTGTGACTCTGATCACTCACAGGACTCACAAACAACCATCATCCACACGTGCCGACACAAATTTTGATTTGTAACTTTGTAGACAACGTTACAATTTCCTCAAATTATCAAATTTATAAGGATGTTTTAACGTACCCAAAGGCAGGAAATAATTTAATTTTATATTATAAAAAATATCTTATATTTATCTCTTAGACAACCGACCCCAAATTTTAGAATTACGTCTCTGATTATTGTTAATGTTATTATAAAAAATAATAATTGAGATTTTTATAATTTCTAAATTATAAAATTTTAATGTTGTATTAAAATACTTATGTTTTTAAAATTTTAATATGATTCATAAAACATATATTTATCATTGTTATCTTATCTATGTGATTATAATTGTCCAAAAAAAAAAAAAAAAAAAAATCCATGTGATCACGATATGTTTGCATAAGATGACTCAACTTTATGGATTTCCAAGCGGTCCGTGGTGGGCCCATTGGGCCAAGCCTCTTGGACACTTGGGCCAGAAAGAGCTTGGCATCACCCTAATACGTTTTTTTTTTTTTAAACAAACCTTAAATTTCTTATAATAATCCTAAAAATCTGATTCGAAACAAGTTGGATGGGTAAAACTCTTTAGATAACTATTTTTTATGTATATAAAATTCAAAGTCAAAACTTTATTTTAGAAAAATCAATATTCAAATACTATTTATCCTAATACATTCATTCTTTATCCTAAGATTTTTGAATTAGTATGATAGTTTACAATTAATTTAAAATTTTTTGAATATGATCCCAAGAATACGTAAATTAGTTTAAGATTTTTTAATATGTTCACCCCAAGCCTCACATATTATGATATGTTCACCCTAAGAATTAGTATGAGAGTCTAAAATTTTTGGTATGAATCAAAAGTTTTAAAAACTTATTCAAAAACCCAAAAATGAACCGTAATTTAAGATTTTATTGTATTTCTTAAATTTTTATTGAACTTTGTGGTTATTATTATACATGAATAAGTAATGATTGGATGAGTTTATCATTATATTTTATTCAAAAATAATAAATATTCAATCATGATGGTTGTTATTATTTATGATTCATTTACCATATTACAACATAGTCTTTCAAAATAAATAGATTATCATGTACATTATGATGTTTTTAATCTATTTATAATATGTACATATAAAATTGATCTACTATATATATATTTTAAGGAAAAAAAATAACTTTAATTTACCAAATTTTTTTTGGGTCAAAATTATTTTAAATATTGACAAAAGAATTATTTTGAATTAAATGAAGTTTATTGTCTCATATAATAAATTATATTAAAATTAATATCGATCTTTCTTTTACTATATAAAAAAATTGGTAAATTATAGTTGATCATTTAAATTAAGTTACAAAATGGGTTTATACTATTATAGTACACAAATGACATGATGATGAAACTGTAACTTCTGAGGTGGGTATTTTATGTGTTTATAATTAAAAATGTGTTAAAAATTTTAAAATAAAATTTATATATTTTATATAAATTAAAAATATAAAAGGGCGTACCCGGTGTCTAACCTCCCACACTGTAGGCTCTGGGAAAAGGAATACCTAAACAGTCTTTCCCTTGCTTTTTTTGCAAGAGAAAAATAAAATATAATTAAGATATAACACAGTAACAATATTGACATTGTAAAATATAATTAAAAACATGTTTCAATTAATACAAAATCTCTCCTTAAATTTTTTAACTTTCATAATCTCTCGTGTTATTAGATATCATCCAAAATTCAGATTTTTTTTTAAAAAAAATTATCTGTGTACAAAATTCAAACAAGACGAATCATTATTAAGGATAAGATGGACTCATTTGACTAACTCCACTAACAAAATCCACGTTTCTTTTCCAAGACATCTTGACTCATCTTCTTTTTCATTATTAATATTTCCTTCTCTCTCTTTCTCACTCTCTGAATTATTCATGTACAAAAAATGAAGAGAAGCTATTCTAAAGAGGTCATTCCAAAAGATGATGATAGTCTACTCTCACTCTCTCTGTCTACCGGATCATCCTCACCTGCACCATCTTCAACACCAGGAATGGCATCTCTTGCACCATCGCAATCGCCACTCCTCCCACACCAAGAATGGCATTTCGCATTTCCACCCACAAACATTCAACCACTATATTCACAAGCACCAATCTCTCCACCACCAACTGTTGTCTGCATCTCACCACCTCCTAATCCTAGTCCTAACCCCCGTCCTCTTCCTCCTCCACCCTCACACCAAGAGCCTACCAATGACTTTTTACCACCTCCATCTCGTCCGACACGTACCCGAAAGTCTCCTCTGAGCCCTCTTGGACAAGGGAAAAGTGAAACCATTGTAGCGCCATATCCATGGGCCACCACAAGCTGTGCATCGATACAAACCCTAGAGTACTTGTTGGCCAATGGCATGGAGAAGATAAGTGGTCAAGTGCAATGTAAGAAGTGAGAGAGGCAATTTCAAATGGAGTATGATCTGAAGGAGAAGTATATGGAGATTGCTACCTACATTTGGCACAACAAGAGTTTGATGAATCATCGAGCACCAGAGGTGTGGATGAATCCAGTGCCAGCTGATTGCAGGTTGTGCGAGCAAAACAATTGTGTTAGGCCTGTAATCTTGAAGAAGAAGAAGAAGAATATAAATTGGTTGTTTTTACTCCTGGGTCAGTGGCTTGGATGTTGCAAACTTGCGCAGTTGAAATACTTCTGCGAGCATACCAAGAATCATCGGACCGGTGCAAAAGATCGAGTTCTTTATTTAACATATTTGGGATTGTGTAAGCAACTTGATCCAGAAGGGCCATTTGATCCGTAAAGCAATTTACAATCCTTGTTATGGTTTTAGTTTCCAATCTTTGACATGGGCTTCTCTATTTCCACATTTCATATTCCATCATTCCTCCATGGTTCAGTAATTTTCCATTTTCATATCTTCTTGTTTATTAAAGTGATATCTTTGTTTCTACCAAAAAAATAAAAGGTGATATCTTTGTGTTTTTCTACACTAATAAATATTCTTGACTACTTACTTTTTGTCATGCTAATTTTCATCGATTTAGAGAGAGAGTATTTGAGAGAGGAAAACTCATTTTGCTAGTCTCAAAAAGCAAAAGCTTAAAAGTAATATATTTTAGAGAAAAATTAAATTTAGTTTTTTTAGTAAGAAAAAAAATCAAGGCCAATGTGTAGAGAGTAAAAAAAAAAAATTCAATGGTTCAGTATTATGGGAATAACTTGTACTCCTTGAAAAATTAACTCTGATTAAAACCCCATTTAAAAAATCTCAACTCATTTCAATTTATTTTATTAAGGCAATTTAGAATTTTGCCATATAGCAATAATTTTTCACATCAAAAATATTTTGAGTTTACCCCAGATCATTAGCAATGAACTAGTACGTAGAGAACACACTATTTCTAAGGGATATTGACAATATATGTAACACGGATACAATTACACAAATATGATTACAAGTTCAGCTATAAAAGATTTTATGGTATGTCAATTAAGAAATGTTATGTTAGATCATCTCTAAGATGGTTCATGAGTATTCTCATTTCTATATGTGTATATATATATGAAACATATAGTTCATCTTGTACTAGGGTAGTCATAGGCAAGTTCTCAGTATGAAAACTCAGATTAGTTATTTATTATATTACAATACACCATGTAAAAGGTTGGAAATCTAGGAATATAGCTCCCCCCATGTTTAAGGAAGATCTCCGACCCTTTATTCATACTTCTCTCTGATCATTTAACTATTCAACTTGGGCAATTGACATCCCTAAACCGAAGACTAATGTTTTAGCCTCTACAAAGCATGAATCTCTCTAAAGAGATCATCTAACAACATCCTCTCAATTTCACTACCTATTACATCAACATCATCTCCCAAATCCAACCACCAACATTGCTCCTGCAAGACCCATTCCATCTTCTCTGCATCTCTCTTGTTTTCTTGGCTTGCCAGTAGTACGCGAAGTTCTTCCTCAAGCTTATCTATTCTCCATTTTGAAACAACCAGTCTGCTAGATGAGTTTGCCCATGGATGTGGATCCATGAAGGGCCGGAAAACCTCCACAAGCCCGGAATTTATGCGGTCAAAAAACATCTTCCTTTCTGATTTTGCCCATGTTGTCTGGTCATTGTATTTCTTTTCTAGCTTCTCGAAAACCGATGGACCCATAGGGCATTCTGATGAGTACCACGTTCCAATGAAGCAATCGAGCTCAGTCTCATTGAAGCCTGAATCGAGTAAAACATCATTCAAGTAGGAAGTCATCCAGAATTCTTTAGATCTATACGTTTCTGAGACATCTTTCTCTTCTGGACCCCCAACAGATCTCTCTTCCCCATCTTCGTCACTTGAGAGCACCATCTGTCCCTCTGAATATGCTTCTGACTCAAGCTTTAGAAGTTGAAGTTGCAACCGAAGTCCTAGCAACAAGAATACAAAATGAGGACAAAACACAGAAATAGGCCGATAGAAGGAAAACCTAAAGCTGGCCCGTCGGAAAAATAGAGTTGAAATGTAGCAATGCAAAGGTTATTCCATTCTGTCAAGTATTGCATGTTATTGGGGAGAAGGGCATGAATGCATGGTAACAGGAAAAGGAGTAATTTATATAAGAGGACAAATATGTAGTACAGCATTATGATGCATCTAAGCAAGGAATAGACCCTGGACTTATCCAAGTTGAAAGGCTAATACTCCTCAGATGAAAAGTACAAGATGGACTGGTAAACAGACATCAAGACTGGCTGGGTAGATCTATCTGGCAACCTAAAGAGGCTCCTGGTCTTTGCAAATTATGTTATTTGAACATTTTAAGATTACTGCATGCTCACTTGTCCTCAAAAGTAGAGGGATATAGCAAATTATTTTGTATTAATACTACAGTAGTTGTTCTCCTCCTTTTATGAGCAACTCCATTATAAGTGACGCATCTCTGCCATTAGTAGTTACTGGAAATAAAATGCAATGCTTTTTAATTCAAATGATTGATAAAAAGAAAATAAGGAATTATTGGTAACTGGCTTTTTTGTTTACCGTGTAGGTCAGCACTTAGGCTCTCAAAGCACTCAGCACCAGAATGGGGATCTTCCAAAAAAGGAGCTTCCAACACTGAAATTGGACTTGGTTGATCTGCTTCTTTGGAGCTAACAGTTGATTCTATTTCAGGTATCGGATGGAGCAACAAATCTGAACATTCTTCAGATGATTCCATTGATGGTTTCTGGGATGTGCAAACGAAATAATATCACCAACCAAAGTCACAATGTTAAAAGTTATATATAAAAGATGAAAAAGTTAGATGTTGAAAATCTAGCATACCAAACAAATCTCTAGAAAGGTAAATGATAACATAGTCCTATACAGAATATGATGGCTTATGAATGAGGATCATTTTTTTCGATTTCTTTTCACTTTCTTAATGGCATTGTAGAGAATAAACCAATTTCACTTCAGAATGCTTGGCATCTGCAGGGGGAAGCACCGTTAGTTTATCGCCGTGGTTTTCACTCAGGGTCTCTATGCTAATATGAATTCAAGGTCTACCTCTCCTTATAGTGCATACAATTACCCATCAGCACTAGCAAACATCACGATGTAAAGGAAATGTGAATTCATTGACAATAAATAGTCACTGATTTAGTAGTCAAAACATTAGAGAAGAAAGGAGGAGACAGCAAAGAAGAAGGGATTTGAAACAGTCACAGTTCATAAAAGCTTGTGCCATAATTGAGCATTCATGATCTTCACAAGCATACAGCTGCCAATGCAGCAGGCATGATTATCAATCAAATGCAGCAGATGCGTCTACTCTTGAGTCTTGACTAAGCAAATAAACCACTTCCATAGCTCTTAGCTAAGTAGAAGCCCTGCAGCAGGCATGATCATTGATCAAATGCAGAAGGTTTTATTTTTGACTAAGCAAAGAAACCACTTCAATATTTTCTTTTGTTGGGGGGGGTGGGGAGGGGGAACAAAACAATACACCGATAGACGTCATATAAGATCATGTAAAAGCAATTAAAACTAAAGTTCCCCCAAAAGGTCCCACACATCTCAGAAGCCTAAAATTCATAAAATCATGTGAAACTGGAGATGGAAGAAATAAGTACCCCTTTTTGGGCAAGAAAGTTACTTGAATACGCATATCAAGAAAAAAACATTAATTACTTTGACTTGATTCAGTCAAACCCATTTTCCCAATAATACCCCTTAGTCAAGTTGTTGAATCTACCTTTCAGGGGCATAACAATAAAATCACATTCTTATTGAATGAGCTAAATAAACCATTGTCACTAGTTTTGGAACAAGAAAAACTGATCACTGAAAATGAGATAGAGGGAGTAATATAGAATGAGTACAATTACAGGAGGCCAACAGCAGTGTTGTCTCTTAAACTTAATTTCTTCACAACGCTATCAGAAAAATAATGACCCTGTACATCTATGATGCAGGATACGTTTGACCAGAGTGCATATAGGTTATGGAGACGATCCACATCATGTATACATAGCACCAAATGCTAAACAAATCCAACTAAGAATGAGGATATTTCAGGAGAAAATGTGACGGGAACCATAATCTTAAGAGAATGGAATCACAACGAAGAACATAAACAAAAGCAGAGACAACTCTCAAGAATCTAATGTCCACCATTTGTTTGTCAAACATGGACAAGGGTATCGTGGTCTTAGAGAAGCAATATGAGAAAAAGAAAATTAAATACAAAAACAAAGAGAAATGGTGAAAGACATCAAGGTACCACATTCTTCATATTGAGAAGAATGTCAGTGGCTATTAGGAGCTACACAAATGCAGAACATCATATGGGCTCACCCGATGCACAAAATACTCCCTGACTTAGTGCAGGAGTAGGGGGAAGGTGGGTGTACATGTACGCAACCTTCTCCTTGCATTTTGCAAAGAAGCTGTTTTCATGCCTTGAACCCGGGAGCAACTCCACCATTGCGTCAAGGTTCACCCTCAAATGTAGAACATCATAGCAAAGAAAAATTTTTGTGGCTTGAGAAGAAGAAGAAAAATATGTCTATTGACCATCTTTTCACAAAGTGAAATGAGAGAAGAAAGATACTTCTTGAGGTGTGCAAGTGAGATAAATTTTTTGACCTCAATATTTTTCCTAGCAAAAGAGAAGATGGAAGGAAGGTGTTGTAAGACTTTTGGGAGAAATGTTCTGGGACAGATACTAAGACAACTGAATAGAAGCATATGCAAAACATTAAGATTAACAGCTTTTGATATTATCAAAATTCCAGAGTGTGAAAGTTAATAACAATAAGGAATTTGCACACGGACGGACAGGTATAAAATGACTGAACAAAAAATATGAGAACTAGCAAGGAAGTCTATATGCTGTCATAACAGTTGTGTTATCACAGTCATGCCAGATCTCTAAAGACCAATCAGAAATATAGAAACTCGAACCTGCAAAACAGAATATCCAGAGTCAGCAGCAGGTAAATCGTCTTTCTCCAACATATAAGTCATTGACTCTGCAAGAAACTGCTGAGGAGATGCAACACTGTTCTGAGGTTCTTGACCAACAGCTTCAGGCAAAAGTAAATTTGCATTGTCATCATCTCCATTTGCTCCAGAAATCACATGCTTTTGTTTATTAGGACAATCCTCCGCAAAGTTGCTAATCTTTTGGTTGTGGCATAGATGAATTTCCCAGGAAGTGTGACCACCTTCCCTCTTTGTGCAAGGTGGAGAATGAGATTTCTTGCTACTGGATCTTAATTTTCGTGATGGACCTTCTTTTTTGTTCACCAATTCCTGGTTCCTTCTTTTATTAAAGGAATTTTTTGGCATTATGAACTTGTCAACAACAGAAGAGTCTTGCTGCATGCTTGTTTTAGGACTTCCAAACGCGGTTGATGAAGCAGGAAGGGATCTCGATCTTGATAAATCGTTGATGCATCCATCCTTCCACCCATCCTTGCTACTAATGCCAACAGGACCGACATAATTGTTCATAGCCATTCTTTCACAGGATCTAGCGTGTACAGTCATTGCAGCCAAATTCTCTGCCCCATTTTCCCTATCAGAATTAGCAAGCATTTCACCCAATGTACTGCCCCTTCCAACCATGTCCATATCTAGGGACCTGTGAGTCATCTTCCACCTCTCTGAGAGCCTCTTCTTTGCCTCCCTGTTTACAGCAGACTCGGTGGAGCGGGATGAAGACGATCTGTATCTGTTCTTCCAGTCAAAGGATTTTTTAGAACTCAAAATTGTTGTATCAGAGTCACTTGCTGATTCACTTCCAGAGTAACATGAACTCTCATCCCCAGCATATCCCCTGTATTTGGAGCCCAGCAAACCGACAGATCTTCTACTTAAACTGCGCTTCATTTGCTTAGTAATTTCCTTTGCAAGTTCTCTAGATTCTTTTGAATCATGCCCAGAAATTCCCGCATCATTATGCATGTATTTCTTTTCCTTTAGCTCTACATCCCTGTCGGCGATGGAAATCAAATCAACAGGCTTCCCATGTTCTGAAATAAAAGAACCAGGAGGTGAAGAATTAGATGTTCTAGCACTCTGTGCCAAATTGAAATTTGGTTTCAGAACAACAATTCTTGTAGGGGGTACAGTTGCACATTTTTCAGCCTTCTCCCCAGCACGAGCTCTCAATGGCTTCACAGAATCATAGGAGCAACTTTCATAGGAGTACCCTGTAGGACCATGTTGATTTTTGAGAGGGTAACCAACATTATCTTTTCGTACAGTATGTCTGTCCAAATTTCTTCTAATACCATTCTTTGAATAAACTGAGGACCTCACTTCCGGTGTCCGAGCAAAATGGGACCCGCCAGAGGCAGCATCAAGATTCTGCAAATGCTTCGAGAACAAGGAGTCAGGCTCCTGCAAAAATTTCACCGAAAGATCCTTGTCAGAGTCTAAAGCCTCCAATGCATCAAGGAATTCTTTTGAACCATGAAGCTTTTCAACGGCTGAAAGACGCTGGGCATCCAAAAATTTCTGTTGAAAGAATACCTTCTCTACTTCTGTGAGCTTTGGTTCTGCATATCCTTGCAAGCAAGAGCTGACTCTTTCCACTTTCGATGTTTCCACAACTTCAAAGACATCTTTGTATACCTGTTGCTCCTTTGTACTCTTCCTATAGGATCGGCCCTCACCAGGTATTCCATCTATTTGGTAGTCTATGGGTGTCACCCTTCGTACATGGTTTTCCAGGATCGGTTTCTGCTGTTTATGAATTGACTGCTGAGATGGCAGTCCATCAAGACCCATCAATCGGGCAACAACACCAGGTGATCTCCCTCTATGTTCAGCTTCCTTAGATGAAACAACACCACGTGACCGCCGCACATACTCAGCTTCTTTCAATATCTCTTCCGCTAGCAACTCCTTGATCGGTGTTCCACCTGGATGTCGTGAAGAGGTCCTTCTCATCTCAAGCATCAACTGGAAAAAAAAAAAAAGAGATTGGATCAGCTTAATATAACATTATATCCTTCTGATATATCTAAGTAGAATTGTTTCAACATAAAAGTTTCAATCACTGGGGCCACAAACGAGTTGACTTGAAGGTTGTTCAAGCAGAGGTTGGTTACTTTAGGCTAGTTGAATGGCCCAAGAGAGCTTTAAATTAACCTACCCCTTTAAACAAGCCTAAACTGATGCCCAAGTTTTGCTCATTTAATAAATGAGACTAAGGATTGTGTTCATGATCAGCTCACTTAACTAATTGAAAAAGCCAAGCAGGGTCCAAAAAGAGCCAAGTCATGAGCTGTTTAGTAAAGGTTCACTCATCTGCAGTCTTACCAACAACTACCAAAGCACAAAACATAGACAAAGGCAGTCAAAGTAAAAAGAACTCACCAAATCCTCATCAGTGATAGTACTACTGCAAGAACTAGACTGTGATTCTGATTTCCGATGAGTTCTCTGCTTCTGAACCATCCTGTTTCCTGAAGACGAATCCCAATGATCAATTTATGATAACATGAAAAGAGAAGCAACAAACTTGAGGTTCTCGTTGCACAATTGTCAGAAAATACATAGAAAATCAAATCCGGGATGTAGTCAGGGAACAATTATGACAATGAGAGCAGTAAAACCTACATAAACATAGAGCTCTAGATCATCTACAAAATAGTAAAATTCAATCTGATGCCAAAATAGACCAAAATCTGAAGTTAAAAAATGCAAATTCAGAATCCAAAGAATGACTAGAGAAACATAACAATCATCATTAGAAAAACATAAAAAGGACAAACATAACATCAATTATATCTAATCATAATCACACAGCCATAGAAAAAGACAGCACGAAATATTGATGAGATAAACCACTCCAGAAAAGGGGAAAAAAAAAAAAAAAAAAAAAAAGAGGCACACCACACACCCCTAATGCAATCAATTCCACTCAAAAACCCTACTTTAACAAAAGCAAAAGCAACAACACCAAAACCTAAAATTCACCCTAGCTAAAATCAAGCTCTACACTTACACAAACATAAGAGAGACGGAGGGAGAGAGAGAGAGAGAGATAGGGACGGTGAGAAAGATGAGACCTTTGCGATCTGAGACGGTAGTGATCGTCGCCGGAGACGTGTAAAGATAATTCCGCTTCTGAAATCTCTCCATTTAAATTCAAAAATCAGAAGAGAGAGAAAAATAGAAACATTATCTTCACTCCTTTTATGTTGGTGTCTTCGAGAATCTAAATTTATTTAGATCGGAAATCTCGGGGAAAAGCACACGCGAGTGAATCGAGAAAAAGAGAGAGAGAGAGAGAGAGGATCCGAGGAGATTACAAACCCTAGAAATTTTTTCACCTGAGAACTTCTGCCTCGAACCCTAACAAAACAGATCTTAATAAATTTTCAGATGCCGCACAGAGAGAGAGAGGGGTGTTTCATGAAACGGAGGTGAGAGAATGATGTGAGAGAGAGAGAGCGGCGGGCATTAATGTCGACCCGTTGGAACCATCGGCTTACTTACACAAAGTCACACTCGCTGTGTGTGTGTGAGTGTGTTTCTCTCTCTCTCTCCATCTGATTTTAAACTTTCAAACAAATATCGAAATCCCGTCCTGACACCAACGCTGCGCTGCTATTTCACCCTCTGTGCGCGGGCTAGTGGCATTACTCCGAAGGACAAATATAAACAACGATTTTCAAGATGACCCCACCGAAACGGCGTCGTATCCTTCGGCGTATGACCTACCAGTTTCTGCCTTTCAGAAAGAACTTCTACCCTATTGGCAGGACCTTTTGACAATTTTGGTGTTACCGCATTTGGAGGGACACAGGCGCCAAACATTGAGGTAATTCGAGAAATCCCAGATTAGATTTCATCAACATTTTTAATTTTTAATTAAATAAAATCTTCACAAAATTAAGTAATTCTAAGTAAAGATTCTTCAACAACACACAACAATATATAATAGTGCACAAGTGATTTGGCCTTAAGAAGTTTTATTAATGTTTATAAAAGAAATTGGCAAAAAATTAAATATGTTTTCTTACTATGTATGAGGTTGGAAAATTACTTAACATGAATCAAATCAAAATGCAAGATACTGGTAGATTAGTATTATCATTTTTTTTCCCCTTATGTGTGCTCCTTGTATCTGGGGTTTGCTATTTGGGGATGATTGTATCAAAGATTTGATATAAGATTTAACCAAATTTGGAATGTCATAAAGAACTTGTAAGAAATGGGAAGATGTATGTAGAAATGCATGTACCATGTTTAATGTAAGATTGAAATTTAGAAATACATTTCTCATTGAGTATTCCGATCCCTAGTGTAAGGCATTGGGCTTTTGATTCCCTCTGAGAAGAAATTGACCATCAATGTGGAAATTCGTGCATGGTGAGTACAATATGTTACAGAAGACAAAATCAAGGTTAGTATATATCAATAGCTCTGATTTAAAAGGACAAAGATGGTCATCAATAGTTAAATGCTTTGTTTTGTTTAATGAATGGTTTCCTACTTCAAAATTACCGGCTGGCCACCTGCAAGTTAAGTTTTGATTTTTACTCATGGGGTAAAAAAATGATATCAACACACTAATCGTGGGTAAAAGTTATATGAGGGAGAAATATACCAAAGAAGGGAAGACAAAAAAAATTCCAAAATGAGAAAAAATATGAAGTGAAACCTCTCATATCTTACGGGAATATCTTAAATGGAGATTTTACAACATCAGTTAATTAAATTTGTTAAAGTTTCGTAGCTCTCTCTCTCTCATTTTGAGTTATGATATAAGAGAAAAATATAATCGGATTCAACGTAATTATCATATATTAATAATTTATTAAAAAAAAAAGAGATGTAACATATCACTAGGCTAAAAGAGTTGATGGTCCATTTAATTAGGTTCTAATTAGACATAGTTGGATTGGATGACTTGCAGGTTTGAGTTCGGAGTTACCCAAACAAGAGCTTGGGGGGAAGATGATCCCTCTCTGTCTCTCTTTCTCACTCCCACTCACTTTGTTAGTTCAGCGATGCGCACATCCTACTCACTCCCATTTTTTCCACACGGCTTTGATTTTTCCATTTATGTAGATTTTATCCTCTTTTGTTTTCTTTTTAAATAACTTCTGGATCATCACTGACAAGAAAAAATTGACCGGAAAAAGTAGTGTGAGGTTGACAAAAGATGCATAAAAGGACTTTCACTGCGCTACGCAAAGTTACTCTTGCATCATGAAACCTTTTTTTTTAAAAAATCAAGTGTTGTATGAATTACATTCAGATCCTTTATAAAAAAGAATCTCTTTTGATATGATTCTTTTTATTTTTTAAATTTAGATTTAAATTTTGATTAAAAAATTTAATAATTTTTTTATTAAGCCAACTCGAAGATCAAATTTAGGAGAGTGCAAAATTTTTCAACCCCTTGTGTTTGGGCAAATTCCATGAGAGTGACAAGGACCAAACAAAAGGGGGAATCTTTTTGCTTTCAGAATTTATCGTCTATGGCAGTGACTCACTCTGGGCTAGCCCTAGCCAACAATTATGAAAGAATGAATAAATGATGAAGGGAAGCAAATGTCCATTAAATAAGCAACTCATAGTTAAAATTAAGTTATTAATAAATAAAAAAATTTACCATTTATTTGTTTACTTGGTTCATGGTGGAGTTGAGCCACTTTGGAATTCACTCCCTCTCAATTCTACTAATCTGCAACGCGGAAATCATTCCTAGAAGACAACACCGGATCTTGTGAAAGTTTTCAAACGTCATTTCCTGTTGAAAGATCCAAATTTTTAATTAAAAACGTTTGCGAGTACAAACCACCTGAAAGGGGCCTCAAACCGTGGATGGGTGAATATGATACGTGCAAGTAGCCAAAAGCAATAAATACTCACCCTTTATTATTATTATTATTATTATCTAAATTTATATTTTAATACAGAGAATCTATCTAGAAAATCGACTGTTTTAACATGATTTGTTTTACTTTCAAATTTTATATTTAAAATTTAATTAAAAAAAAGGAGAAGAACAAAGGGTTGTTCATCCTCCATTTTTAATCATAGACTTACAAGGTAACACAGCCCCAATAAGGCATTGTGTTTCACAACCAATTGGTGTCGTTTTGTGTTCTAGGTTCGCTCGTGTCATGGTATAGGTAGGCCATCACTTGGCCTAAAAAGAAAAGAAAAAAAAAACAAGTGGATGTTGCTGTTTAATATTATATTATAGTGTAGAGACATGCGTGCTTTTGCCGGTGTTAAACAACACTGAAGAAATGAAGCATGAGTTCATTAATCACAACATGTGCTTGATCAATTGGTTCCATGACAGAGGAGTAAAGTATAGAGGTGTAGGATGAGTGGGAGCCGCGAAAGTGAAATATCACTATGTCACCTAAAACCTCATCCAATGTAATTCTAAAACATTGCTAAGCGTACTCTCCCTATATATTCCCAACCTATGCTATATAAAACTATTTTTGCCCGTAAAAATTATAACTCCCATAAAGTCAAGAGATGCAGATAATTATTATTATTTTTTTTTACTATAGCTTAACCATCACTCAATATCCAGAGTTATATTCTGATTAAATCGGATCTACTTTCTGTTGAGTCCAGAATAGAGGGAGGCCTCTCACCGCAAGTATTTTACGTTACTAAGGAGACTCAAACCCAAACTCTTAGGAACGAAATGCAATACCCTTTCCGTTTCACCAAACCTACTGATGAACAGTTTACCATGATTATGTGGAAAATGGTCTAATCAAATGACTTGGAATGCCAAGTTCTGGAGAAAAAGTGCGTAAACCCCACATACCAATTTTGCCTCCTTATTAACCAGAAATGTCCCAGTAATGGTGCAGCATACGCATACCTTGAGTTTATGCATGTACATGTACAATAAGACAATGTTCTCTCGCTCCCTCTCTCATGCACCATCTCCTCAGCATGGGTAGATTAGGGTAGAAGAATGGATTTTTCAACATAAGTGAAGCACCAAACCAAAAGCAAAGTTGCCAATTTCACCTCGTGACTTCGGCAATGGCCTCCTAGCAATAGTCAGGCATACGCACACCATGGAGCTTAGCCTATGCATGAACAATAAGATGATCCTCTGCATAGGGGGCCCGAAGGTTTTCCATCACCGTTGCACGGCTACTTATGTGAGCAAACACTCAAGTGGGGCCATAGACCATAATAAGAACAACAACTTGGATTATTCTAGACGACACCTTTACTTCACCAAACACGGAAGAAAAGGCAATGCAGCAACATCATTGCTGCTGTCCCCTAACCCCTATAAAGAAAAATCAAAGATAACAGTTCATCACAATCATTGTACTCTCCTTGGCCATTTTGTGAGTTTATGTTTTTTGTTTTCTATATTTAAAATTATATTTAAATTAATTTAATTTAAATATTTATCAAACTTATCTTTAAAAAATAATTTTTTTAATATAATTTTTCCTATTTCATGGTAAATTCATAACAGAAATGAGAAAACATGCTAAAAGCTACCATCTTTGCAGCCCCAAACCATCATATGACAAAATCAGTACCTGTACCACCATGAATTTATAACTCAAACAAATTGAAGGACATATTTCGCACAAATTTATGCCACAAAACAAGCAAGCGAGGATCAATCATTCATTTTTTCTAATTGATTTACCGAGTTTTCGCATACAGGAAAACATATGAGAAACAGAAGACAAGGCCCTGCAGCACATAGTACAATCAAATTTATTTTAGTACCCATATAAGATCTCTTTCTTACAGAAGACAAAGTCCTGCAGGCGGACAGTTATCAGCACGTAGTCAAACTGGTGGAACCATGAGCAGGCCGAATAGAATGGCGTTCACCTCAACATTAATACCAAATCATGATGCTCTATGATGCTATTGCGCACAAGAAAAGAAAGCAACACTTATTACAGCAAGGTGATGAAATGTTCGGGGGGATAATTTGACAAGGAAAGTGTAACGGAAGGAAAAAGGTAAAGCCAATCGACATGGTTAAAGAGCATAATGTAGGTCCAAACTAGCTATAATTGCTTTTAAGTGGCCAAAAGATGACAAAAGAAACGCCATTTTGATATGCTAAATAGTGTTTCATCAGGCTTTTGGTCAGAGATTGATATTCAAGAAAACTTACACCTTCAACCAGAAATCATCAGCAATCTTTAGCATACAATCTTATATATATGAGTATCACTGTTCATGTATATAGCATAAATGACGAAAGACATCATGTCTCGAGAGCTTTCTATTTACAAATTTACTTCTTTCTCATAATTTCAGAGATCTAAGAAATTATTATGGAAAAAAAGTTCAAAATTCAAAAAGAACCGGGTTGTCAATCAAGTTTGCTGCGGCAATAATTCATGGACGGGAAGCAGTTGATTGAAACACAAGTCCACGAACAACCCCCATCTTAAAGGCTACAAACAGCAAGGTATTGGGACTTGGGACCTTATGGGCCAGTCCAAAAGCAAATGCAAAACAAGAAAAAACAAAATTAAAGATAAGAAATGAATCTACACGAAAGGAAAAAGGGAGGATAACTGAATGGAGAATACCATCCAAAATACACACCCAAAGGAAAAGGGAAAGAACGGCTGAAAGCATGGAAGACCTAGTGATCAACTCTTTCACACCAGAACAAAACCACCAAAATACCAAGAGCTCAGCATTCTGAACCAAAATTTTCTTGCACTTTAACAAGCAGAGGCAATACAGTCAAAGGGCTGCTAATAAGAAATAGTCACATTAAGACTACAATCTGTGTCTTTAGAGTTTCAATTCAATAGGTGAAGAAACAACCTTTACACATCAAGCAGGGGCAGATGAAAAAAAGTAAAATGCTGCTAATGATGGAGTCTTTTTACATAGAATGTTGTGGTAAGTAATAATATCCACCATCCATTAACATTGGGGAAAAAATTCTGGACAAAATTTCTCAAGTTTTTTCGAATCCTTTTTCCAGTGTTACTTCCAAACATTTCAATGTCAGATTTTTGATCCGCCAAATAAATTTTAAGACAGACTCAATCTTTGAAACCATATTGCATCCCAAGATTGGGGGTAAGGCAACTTGAATACCTCGTTATCTATCTCTATTTACCATTAAAATTCAGAAAGATAAAACCTTACCAAAAAATTTTATTGCACAGAAGCTCCATTCTATGATTTCAAATAAGCAACTAGAATAGGCTCTTATTGAAGAAAGACCTAATCAGTTAAAGGATCGCCAATCACAATATTCTTTGAAGTCAAGAGCATACCAATTGCATTTCCAAGTATTGTCATAGGAAGGCATAGAAGGAACATCTAGTTGTATCCTTACTTCTTTAAAACATGTGTCCAATCATCATAAATACATTCTTTACTCAAACTGTCATATGCCTAAAGAGTCATTGTTTCAAGAAGGTCACCTTTTTTTTTTTTTTTTTTTTTTTTTTTTTTTTTTTTTTTCTGTGCAGCATTTTCCATAAGATCAAGTGTCTAGCTCTTATTGAAGAAAAACAATTTATTAAACAGTGGAAATTCCATTATGATGGTATAAGAGTGCGTCACCCAAGCAAGTGGTTTTTATTCAAGAACTAAACAATATGCGTTCACTTAGCCATGGCAGCTAATTATAGATCAGCTTCCTATGGATTGTAGCTGATGTCCTGATGAGAAAATCATCACAGATGATTGGTATTGATTTTACTCCAAGACATTCTTGAACTTTTCAAAGAGTTTAATTCTCATGATTGAATTGATGAATTCGATTGCTCTAGATAGAAAGAGAATACTATCCAAGTCAAGAAATTTTTGCTTAGAAATCTTCCTGGCTATTCCCAACACCTACTTCCACATTTCTTAGTCTTTTTGTCCAAAAAGAAAAATATGAGACAGTTTATAAAGTTTCATGAAACTGTCAAAGAAAAGCCAAGATGATCTAATAGCATACAATCGCCAAAGGATGTCATGGCCATGGTTACAGATTCCTCTATCTCTGATTACCAAGGTTTGGATTCCTGATGCAAAACATGACTGTTTAACAAATTGGATACCTATGTTTGGTATTCCAAATAACATACTATCAATGAACGAAAGGAAGGCAGATATTTATCTATCAAACAAGAAAAAAAAAAGGGCAAAGTTAAATGAATAAAATCCAAAGTCAAAGAATATGTATTTGTACATGATTCTATGCTCTATATGTCACATCCACGATCTCAAACTGTGGATTTAAGAAGTCTACCCCCAACCATTTGCATAATAGATATATAAGCACTCCATGACTGTAAGCCAGCCACCAGACCACGACCAAAAATTTATCGTGATTAGCATCTATATGCATCTCAAGAAAATGGCTGAAGAAGAACCATATATTTAAACAATAATAGCTTTCACTAAATTCACTGGTGAGAAAGGATAAAGCAACAATAGTTCTTGGACTTCACCGACCATGACCCAGGAGTGTAAATGGACTCAAGTTAAAAACACCCTGCATCATAATGAAGCCCTTTAGAAACATTCATTTACTTAATTTTGTTGAGTTTTTAGCAAACAAAACTACAGTTAATATTATCACTAAAATAAAATGGAAAGTTAGTAATATGCAATTGCAAGAAAGTTTCCACAAATTTCCAACCTTGAACTAATGGAATATGCAAAAACCACAAAGAAATTGCATCAGAATTAAGAAGTGAAAAAGGTACTAAGCATGAAGTAACATTTTGGATAAGGGCTGCGGTGGTGCCAATTCAGGATATTCTTTACAAAAATCAGAAGCTATTCTGCACCAAAATAACCTGTCTCCTACAGAATACTTCAAGGCTCAAAGGTCCACTTAATGTAACAAAAGTTCCCTACTAAAGGTCTCTACACAATTTCCTCAATATCGATCCAAAATGTGAAGGGCAAGAAAAAAGTCTAACATGATTGAAGCAATAAAAAAGGAGCAAAAACAACCTCACCAATAAAAATTGAATACCCTTCAACTCTTTGATCCGGCTTTCTGATTCTCAGTCATTGGAGAGATCGCCATAAAATTCTCATCGAAGAATTGCACATAAGGATGTCCTCTAGGGACCAGTCTCCTATAGTTCTGGAACTGCTTCGCTGCCTCATCTTTCTTCCTCAATAATGTGTATATAATTCCCTGGCACAAATATGGTCTGAAATCCCTAGGCTCCTCCCTCACAAGCTCTTGATATATCTTCAATGCATCATCATAATTTCCCTCTTTAACCTGAATTTGAGCCAGCAACAGCTTGAAATCCCTCACCTCCTCCTTCTTATCCTTCCTACACGTCTCCATAGCATCCTGAACCCTCTTCACCACATCACTCAACTCATTTTCTGACTCGGACTGCGATGCCGTCATTACAAGACCTTGATAAGCCTCAACGCGAAGTGGGTCATTCGCCAGTATTTCCTCAAACCCTAATCTGGCCTTTTCGTTCTCACCCTTGTGGCTATAAATATGACATTTCAACAAAGGCCATTCGGGTTCATTTGGTTCGATTTTGATCAGTTTGTCAATCACTTCAATCGCTTCATCAAGCTTTCTGGCCTTAATTTTGACCTCCAAAAGATCCCTGAGAACTTCATTTTCTTCAGGGTTTGAGCTCAATTGCTCATCAATTATCTTCTCCGTTTCTTCATATGAAGCTGCGGACTCGACCGCTGGCGGTGGTTGTGGTGGTGAAATGGAGGCGGCTATGGCGGAGAAGCGGTGCAGGACAAGAGCTGCGGCGGCAATAGCGACACAAGAAGCAGATTTTAATAGAGTTCCGTATTTGGAAATGGGGTTCTGGGAATTAAGGTTCTGAGAATTAGAGTTTGAAGAAAGAGAAGAGGATGAGGCTTTTATGAGTGTGGTTTTAAAGGGGAGAGAGGAGGTGAGCTTTGATAGAAAAAGACAACGGTGAGGAAGAGAGAGAGAAAGTGGGGTTTGGGAGTGATGGATTTTGGAGAGAGACCCCATTGTTGATTTCTGGCGTTTGAAGGGTTTAAGAATTAATACTTCTTTATAGGGTTTTTCCAGACTCTGCACACAGAGAGAGAGAGAGAGAGAGAGGGGTGAAGAAAGAGCAAGTGGTTTGGCTAGTAAACAACACAGAACCCAGAACCTCCGGTTCGAAATCGATCGTTTCCCATTTTGGTCAATACGAGAATGGAGCCCAAAAGTCGGAAGCCTGTTCATTGGATTCAAATGGTTATCCCAAGGCTTGGGCTCACCTAGACTACATCCATCAATACTCTCGATCTGGTCATCGGGGCCACATACAAACTCTCAGCCCAGTATGCAAAACAGCGAAGTGCATGTATTGGCTATTGGCTCCGTTTGCGATCCTTAATTTATTTTAGGATTATTTATATAGTTTTTAAAAAATAATTTAGTGATCACAATTCCTTTTTCGAATCTGATAATCTCAATTTCAAATCACGATATAAAAAAAAGGTTATTTATATATATAATTTGCTTATAAAAATAAAAATTATTATTATGTTAAAAAACATTAATATTTATTAAAGGACTCCTAAATCAACTTTGTTTTATGATTTAAATTTTTTTAGTTAACCATAAAAATCAACATCCTTTTATTCTAATTCTAAAATTTAATTAGAGTTTTCCTTCAAAATTTTAATCTTGATTTCATGATTCTGAAATTTGGAAAATGGGATGAAACCCGAACCCGAAACCGAACCCGAACCGTTCAAAATTCAAAAGCCAGAGACGTGACTGAGTGGACCCCGCAAAAACAAAACAAAAGCGGACAATGCAAACGACACACACGCACTTCCAGACAGCAACCACGTGGCTTTCACATGTCATAATCTTATGCAATGCTATGCATGCAATTGCCAACCTCTTCACAACCCCCGCCGCCCACGCTGTTGACACGCTTCCCTAGTACAAGTGCACACACTGCTGCTCGCGAGCCAGCCTAAACGACGTCGTTGTAATTCCACTAGAGCTGGGTCAAACCTTCGACTCCGAAAAGACTTTTGTTTACTGTATTTATGGGCAAGTCTAAGTGCGATTGGCATGGTACCGTGCCTATTTAATAAATCTATTAATATATATATTCAAAAATAATATTTAATAAAATATATATATATATATATGGATATTATTTATGACTTAACCAAGTATTAGAATAATTATGATAGTACTCATGTTGAGATTATTTTTGATTGAAATTAATTAAATTTTATAATAAAATTATTTGTAATGATATTTGTTTTTATAGAAAGTTCTATTTTTTTCACAAAATATTATGAAGATTCAGATATATTCTATTACTATTTAATTACTTAATTGAAATAGATAGCTTCCGAGTCATTTGCTATTTTTTTTTTTTAAATTCTTTCTTCAATATAAAGTCAAAAATTAATAATAAGAATATAATTTTTTTTTATATTTTTTAAGAATTTAAATACATTACAAAATAAACTAGAACATAATAAAAATTAGTGTGAATGAAATTGAAATTTTACAAATTCGACCATAAAATATATATTTACGTATTTTTCCTTTTTTAATATTTATCGGTCAATTTATTAAGTGAGCTTATCAGAAGAAATTTTTAATTAACACTATTTTTTTATTACACAAGGATTGGAAGTTTGGAAATTATGACCACTAAACTATTCTCTTGAGAATTTCAGCTAAATCAAGATTACGTTCTTATATATATTTATAGTGAATATGAGATTTTTAATATTTTTTTAGATGCGAGGAATGGGCGTAAAACTTTAGAATTCTCAAAAATCCAAAGATCCCAACAAGTAGAATTTTATTTATTTATTTTTTTTTTCATATTTCAATTCGAAAAACATACACACCTGAGAGAGGCCTAATCAAGTAGCCACAGAGTGAAAATTAAATAAAATGAAAAATCAGACGGTAGATGTTGACTAAATTAGGAGCTGAGCTGTGATTTGGGTTATGTTTGAGGAGGTGGTGGTGGGGTTGTAGTATCTTCTGGTTGGGGATGACCCGAATGATTTGAATCCGAGAGCATCTTCTGGATTCTTTCGCTATCTGTCTCCGCCATTTCCCACTCTTCTCTCTCCCCCCGACTCCTTTCATATGCTTCAAAGAATTCCTTGTTCTCTTTCTCTAGTTCCTTCCACACTACAATCATAAAAGACCATAATCTTCACGATCCCTCTGTTCAATTAAATATATAAAAATATTACAGAGAGAGAGGGAGCGACCTGTGGAAGTAATGACTGGTTTGATGTTTGCATGTTTGAAGAGGGCTTCCATACACTCGTCTTTGCTCATATTGAAGATTATACACTTCTCAATCAGATGCTGAACCTGAATTATCATACCCCACTTACAATCTCAATTATTACCTCTGTTATTTAAAGTCAGACTTGGAAAACTATGTACAAACATTTTGAAGATCCAACAAAAAAAAAAAAAAAAAAAACTGACAAGAAAAAAATCTCTCTACAAAGAAGTGAGAGAAAGAGAGATGGTGTACTACTCACCAATCGAATGTATGAAGCTGGAGAGTCTCCCATGATCAATCCTCTCTCTCTCTCTCTGTACTAAATTTAATTGAAACAGGAAACTTGTAGGCAAACACACAAGAAGTCGCTGGAGAGAAGAAAGTAGTAGTTGGAGATGAGACGAGAAGCTGAAAAAACCAAAATCCCCCCGAAAGGGGTGGGGGTTGAAATATGGGGGCACACTCTGACTTTTTCGGTGCCACCAGCATGAAAAAGGCATAAACGAAATAAATTAAATATTAACCATTAAAGAAAAAAAAAATACCAATTTCATTAAGGAAGACGAAATGATGATCAAAATGATGGTATGTTATAAAGCTTACAATATTTGTAGGGTCAGAATTCCCACGTGGGAAGTGGATGATCATTGGTGGGGAGAAGATTAGGCATGGATTTTTATTGAGCCACCTAAACTCCATTTGTTTTTTCAATGTCTTTCTGTACCCCTCGCTGTTACCGTAGCGTATCATCACGTGACACGTGGGGTCTTTTTCTGCCACCTCGGATTGACACAGTTGTTAACGGCTATTGAAAATGCCGTGGCGTCTCTTGCCACTCTTCCTTGTTTGGCAATTCAATTGCTGTTTTTGGCGGTTTGCTTTTGCTTCTTTGGTCAATGAGATAGTGATTGTCGCCCGTTTTTTGTGTTTTTGTTTTGTTTTTTATTCTTTTTGGTTAGGGCCGCCGGTTTGATTACGATCGATTGGATCATCATAGTCATTTTAATAAAATATAGATTTTAGATTTAAGTTTTAAAAATAAAAAAAAATACATTTCTAAAATAGGTCACTGTAAATCCTGAATCAGATTAGCCAATTTATGATTTTCAATACTAATGATATTAAATATATATATATATATATCAACTGGGTTGGATTGGGTCGTGCGTGTGCCTGGCTGCGAGACCAGGTTTCAAGTTGGTTGCACCCTGCGTGGGATGGATCTGGTGTCGTGCTACTAAACTGACTTGCCTTTTCAAGCTTTGTCAGACTCAACTTGTTTGAAAAGCCAATTTCAGCTAAGCGACTAAGAAATTGCAAAAATAGCAACTCCATGTTCACAAACCAGTTTTTATCTATGGATTTACAATCTTGCCGACTGAAAAACCTTTTATTTTAGGAGGAAAATCTTTAAATTACTTTTACTGTTCTTAGGATTTTTTTTTATTATTTTTTTTTTTTTTAATTTTTTTATGGATATAATACTCATTTTGAATGGTCCGTAAGTCTGCAGAAAGATCTGGTTCACATGAAAAGCAATAACAAAATTAGAAACATTTTGCAAGAAGCCTTTTAACCATTATGACATTACTTTCATAGGGGTCGGACAACCGGGGACCCGCGATTCCAGCGCATTGCGTTTGATCTTTCTTGAAAAGGTAGGACCTCAAAAGGGGAAGGACGGCCGGTAGCATTCTATATTCGGGTTTCATAGTCGTGCGTCTTTAGCAACAACGTGAGCCCATCCTCTTCCCAGCGACCTGTTCATTTTAGGGTTTACCCCAGGCACTAGTACTAGCCCGACAAGTCATTCTGGGGAAGTCCATTTCCTCATTCATATTAGGAATAGGGTGCGTTATTGCAAAAATTTTGCCCCATCTCATTTTTATTATGTTTTGATAAAAGCTGTCCACTCAATCACAACATTAGAAAACCTTGACCAAGCCTCCCCAAAAGTACCTAGTAAAAACCAGAGTTTACTCAAGGTGAAGGCTTGGCAATGTCGATACTAAAGATGAAATCAGAATATCAAGCCGTGGAGGCCTCTTAGTCAAAGGGCCACCAGTTGCAGAAGTTGACCAACTAGTAAACCGGACCCTTAAGTAGCCAAGCTAATGACCGTAGAAACCTCCGCTGCTTTATTTATTTATTTTATTTTTTATTTATTTTTGGTCCCCGACTTGGCCACAACCCAGTATTTGGAGTTTTACCTCAACTAATACGGATCGATTTACTATCGGGTCATGAATGAATGGAGATCTCCCAACGCGATTCTCGAGCTCGAGTCCATGGGGACGGAGTGCAAAACCCTTCCTGCACCCAACCCACGTTGGGACCTCCGCTGCTTTATGAGCTCAAAGTATGGGCATTATATGAAACTGCCGGGCACTAGTTCTCCATCACAGACAGACGGAACAGGAATGACCAACACTGCAATCAAAGCTTCAACTCTAAATTCTTCATTCCTTGTCTTACCACCAGGCATACCTCCTCTCCATTGTCCTAAGAAAAACAATAGCATATGAAACAACAAACATTAATAACGAATATACATGCATCAGCCATCACCATTTGGCACTTCTTTTCCAATCGAAGGCATGATCCTTCTCAATGTTCTGACTACTGTACAGCAAATGCAGAGCCTGATACGATCAACTGGATCATAATATTCGTGCCATTCCATAAGACCATATGACAGAGAGACATCTGCAAAAATTTTGAAGCTCTGCTCTGAGTCACTATATCTCATATAGCTAAAAAGATGGATGTCAGTTCAACAAACTGGCCTGCGACAATAAGATTCTCATGGTTCATCATCCTCTATCTACTCCATCCCATGAGTGAGAAGATTTGACAGCATAAATGCTTGTGCAAACTTATGCCTGATGAGATCAATGGAAACATAGAACAGACATGAAGTCAGGTCAAATGTTTGCAACATCTGCAGTTGGCCTCTACCAAAATATAGAACTATCACAGTGGACCAACCCTGTTATATGAGGTGTGAGGGCCACTATAAGTGCTGTTGCCACATGATGCCTCTCACTCCATTATTGGAGGATGGACCTTGATATTTCAAGTGCATTTTAAAATATTGTTTTATATAAAGCATTAAAGATAACATAAAATATTTGTACTTATTGGTGCAGCTAAAACTGATTCCAACTTGATTTTTTGCAATTATCTTTAAGTGACAAGCAATTCTACCTCAGAAGCTGTTAATTTACTCCAAAAGTCCAATCGCATGGGTCTTACTCCCCAAAATTTTATATCCAAGAAAGTGACTATTAAGATCTTGCAAAACCATTGAATCAGACATGATCAAATCAACCATGGAATTAAAAGGAAGAAAACAAAGATCAATACTGAACTCTTGACAAAGGCAACTACCATGGCGTCACGTAATTGCTGTCCCAGTGATTCCAAGCATTACGTGGAATGAGGAGAGCATGGTGGGGCTGGGGAGAGAGAAGAACGACCTAGAAACTCAAGTATTCTATGCATTAAAAGGGTGGGGTGAGGTGAGAACAAGTCAACTACCATTCAAGCCCAGAAGAGAACATGCAAAATTGTTTATTCATTGGAACACAATTCGCAAAAGACTTGACCTTGTCTCCCACAAAAGTATGACAAAGCCAGGAAGAAGATGATGAATAAAATGACTATCCAATGATGATGATTGATCACAGCTCGAGGGCAAGATGGGAAGTTTGATTAAGAATCGCAAGCATTACATGGAATGAGGAGAGCATGGTGGTGCTGAAGAGAGAGAGAAGGATCAGGCAACATTTTTCACAAATTTTACGAACAGAGAGAGAGAGAGAGAGAGAGAGAAGACCTAGAAACTCTGGTATTCTATGCATTAAGGTTGGGGGGGGGGGAGGTGAGAACAAGTTAACTGCTATTTGAGCCCAGAAGTTGGCATGAGTATAAAAAAAACTTCTCACTAACTCGTCTCTAAATTCAAGATAGGGTGAGCTTCGATAGCTAACTCACCTACTTTTCACAAACTCACAAAACTAACCTCTGGTTTCAGGGTAAAACTGACTCTACCTGAATGCGTTATACACCATTACTTATGCATGTTCATCATTTGTGGCAAAAAGGTCTAAATCATAGTACAGGAGAAAAATGAGTTTTAAGTTGTATACCTTGTAACCTTCCCTGCACCCACCCACAAATCAGGGAAAAAAAGAAAATGTCATACATATGAATTATACCCGTAAAATTTTCCAGTTGTGTAAAAGCAAAACCACAATGTTTGAGAAAACCAGAACCCATAATTCGTACCTGATAATTACAGGACACTCGAGAGCCTTAAGTTATTCTTGCGGAAGCAGCAAAGGTAGTTTCGGGCAGTTAATACTTCAAGCAACACTTCTCTTAACACTGATGCTACATAAAAACATGCATTGATCTCATGAAGTAACTCTTCGAACCTGAGATATAATAATAATAAAAAGAATTATAAAGGAAGAATACATCATCCATCAGCAAAAGGATTGAAGATTTGCAATAGACCTTATATATCTTGGTGTCAGTGTTCACAATAGATACCAGGTAATACCTTCCAAGAGTATGACCCCTCGCTATGACCCCTCTGTTTAACAACTTGTATAAGTTACCAAGTCATAAATGCAAGCTTAGAGTTTCTTAAAAGGGGCTTCAATTGACACTATATACTCCAATTACATTGATCAAATATCGACCACATTTATAAGAACCAGAGACGTAACTTCATATGCAATTGCCTCATACAAAAAATTCAGTTACAATGCAAGTTGAAAATATCCATGAAATGCAATTCACAATCTACCAAGAAAGGAGTACTTGGAATTAGGAAAGCAAACCTGAGGACTTGCTCAAAGTGGGAAATCCTGATTCTGATCCTCAAATGAATTTTCTGGCAGATTGCAATGAAAAGGGAACTTGCTCTCTCAATCCGAAAGACAGCACTTGTAACCTTTTAAAGAGAAATTATATTAGAAGAATAAATGCTGCAGCTATTGCCATTATCAAATAACACTAACATAAAAACTTAACTAGGGCCAACCCAAAGTTACCAATAAGTTAACTATCACAATATTATCTTCTAGAGAAGCTAATGAAACTTATCAGGCACCTTTACCATCGTGAGATACATTGAACCGACCTGTCTCAATGTCAATACCATTAACTCTTCATACATTCATGGAGATCTTGAAGAGAGGTCCATGGTCTCACCAAGAAGATATAACATACAATTGATCAAATTCCTCAACAAATACTTAAATGACAAAGCAACAGAAGTGGAGAGCGATCCTGACAAGTTCACTAAAAGCAGTGGAGTGACTGAAATATGAGCAAATTTTAGTTACTACAAGAGTCTGCATGTACAACAAATGCCTCAAAAGTTTGCAACATTATATGCTTTAACCATAACTATACAAGAATCATCATTCCAACCATCACAAATATATAGACCAAAACACATTGAAAATGCAACAGATATATTTAAAGCCAGCCAATGCTTTGTAAGTACATCATTTGCACCTAAACTCTCCCTGTCTTTATGTTTATACAAGCTAAACATGACAACAATTGTTAGGCAATGGGATGGGTGGCGATCAAGAACAAATAAAAGATTTTCAGTTTCTCTACAACCAAGGCAGAGAACACATCAATATTTTCAAGAGATTTGGCTCATATATTCTCAATACAAAGAGAGAATAAGCATGCATAAATGAACTGAAAACATTTAAGGTCTGGAAAACTTTACTACATGAATTGTACACTTAGTATACCACTGGAGATAAATGCGCCGAAATCTTCTATATTGCTTCTCCCATAAATTCCACAAAATGGCTCTATTCTCATACTAAACAAAGATATTACAAGGGGTAGCCACACCTTCTCATATCCCTGGTGAAGAATGGATGTCTAAGTGCTTCCCTAGCTTTGAGTCGTTCTGTTGGGTCATAACAAAGAAGCCCTTGGAGGAGATCAATCAGATCACCGGCAGAGTGATCAACATGCTGCATTACCAGGTTCTGCAGTAAGAAGAAGGAAAAAAAATAATTGAATGCTTGAAGTTTCACATCCACGTGTAAGGCAAATGGCACAGAGAATTACAAGAAAGCAATCAGGTTGGAATTACTTTCACAGACCATAAGTAAATGATAATCCATCCTGATGGCTTCATTGGTAAACATGGAATAACTAGTTCACAGGCTGTTACTTGAGCAATTATGCATGCAAATTGCTGATACTCGCATGCAAATATAACATCAAAAACATATTCCTGTGAAGCTAATCCTAAAATTGATGAGAAATATAAGAACTACAAGTGCTCCAGCTTGCTAATTCATGCTTCAAGAAAAGAACAGAGCAAACTGATGAATGCAAGTGACAAAACAAATTACAAAAGCAGAAAAGGGTTAAAATAATTAACAAATGAATAAACTGCAAGGTAATTCAGTTGTTTGATACTGAGTGTCAAATTTAATTATTTATTTGACAGAAATTCTACACAGTCCTACCCTAGTAATTCACAAGCCTTTCCTATTTTCTAAATGTCACCTATAGCCAAGGAAAGCAGAAATTACAGAGATTACCTGAAGACGAGGCAATTTCCAAACAGCCCTTATGCTTTCTCTTGAAGTTGCACCCTCAGGCCAGTCTAGCCGAGCACCCTTCTTGAAGTATTTCTCAGCATGACCTCTACAAAAAGAATAGACGTCGTCAAAACTCACCCCCACAAGTAGCAGACACACACTTGTGAAAAGGAACAAGACATTAATCTTACTGCGCTCTGATCACCATATGTTGGGGCAGTGGCCCCAATACCCTTTCCATCATAGCAAGATGTTCTAAGTTCTCATGAGTCTGGAAAAGAGCTTCACCCTGTTCATCAGTAGAAGGAAAACATGGTGTTATAGTGACAATCTAATCAGGTATCAACTGACTAAGAAAGCATCAGACATTTAAGGTCAAGATCAGGATAAGCCATTCCAGTCAGATTGATGCATGTTAGAAGTCCAATCCCTGCTCAATAGATAGTACAGTAAATTGCATCAATTACATAATGTCCTCATAAAACATTTCAGATGACAATAGATTCCCCATATTAGCTCCCAAAAGAAAGTGTATATCAGAAAATGTTAGTCCCTAACATGGACTTGCACATAATACTTGAACATGCTACCATATGAACATAGTGATACAACTTTCCATGGGAAAAAAATATGCCATTGAAAGAGTAAGGCATATAGATAATGTTACACACTATTCATTTCAGCCACTACTCCACCTTATGTTAAACTAAGATTGAGAATGGCCCTTTCCAAAATTCTTATAACAATGGATTCCAAAAGTGCTCATTTATTTACTTATTAGCTAGTACTACACCTGTGCTTTTGCATGGTATTATTTCCAATAATAATAATAATAATAATAATAATAATAATTACTAGTAATGTCTTTAAAAGAAATTTAGGAATAGGAATACAATGTTATGGGCATTAAATTATTACCTTTTTTATCTTATTTGGTTTAAATGTGTAAATGTAAAGCTAATTAACTGCCATCATAAGTGTCATATATATATATATATATATTTATATATATATATATTTATATATATATATATATTTATATGAACCCTTTTCTACTGAAAGAAAAAAAAAAAGAAAAATCACTTAAAGTTTTGCAGATGCTGTATGTGACATCAAAGTGATTCAGCTTCATATGTATAGTGTAATACAGATTTAAGATACTAGCAGAAGCCAGTGAGGCATGAATGGACCTCAGGGCGGATTAGGCTTGGGCCAGGCCCAACAATGGGATCACACTAAAAAGATTGAGCCCAAGCCCAGCAGCCGGGCCTAACTTCTTAGACCATGCTTGTCCCAGGACTCGGTCGGTATGCCTACTCTTTTGAAAAAGAAATGTTAGCCTCACTCAGGATCAGGGTTTCAATATCAAAATCCCAAGCCTGGCCCTGAAAGTGTTCAGTATTTGGGCTTTAGATACAAGCACAATCCTGCCCTAATGGCTGGTTGGATGTATAACGCCAAGCAGGCTGCCTGCCCTATGCATAGGTCTAGGCACGAACTAGCTCAACTCAGCAACTGCTCTTACAACCAAACCAATATTTAGGGAAACTATTACAAAAGTATTTCTATTAGCTACACATAACAGAAGGGGAAGAAAAATAAATCTGCACTGCACATTTGACTTAAAATCACTCACAGAGCAAAGTTCAACAAGAATGCAACCAACACTCCAAAGATCACAGGGATAGTTCCATCCAAGACCTGCACAAAACAGCACAAGAAGAAAATTAATCAAGAAAAGGCTAAGTGAAAAGGATATGCACAAAAGTTGATAAAACAGTCAAGGGAGAAATAACAATTACCCAATATGACCTCTGGTGCACGGTAATGTCGAGTTGAAACGACATAGCTGTGATCCTGGTGCTCAAAGGTTGTACTTCCAAAATCTATGAGCTTAATAGCGCTGGATTTTGGTAGATTCTTGAAGTAGGAACCATCTCTAGTGGGCCGAGAGAGGAACTATAAAGCAGCACGGGGAAAAATTGATGGTTAAAGGACAGGATAGACCCACTACTAGCGTCATGTGCAAGTAAACAACTTTTTTTATAGAGATTTAAGACCCAGTCAAAAGAAAAAAGTAACCAAGACAAGAAATGGGAAACCACATGTTTTGATTATTTTCAAGTACAGGCAATGAAAAACTTGCTTCACACCCCTGCTCTCAAAAACTAAAAAGAAAAAGGAAAGGGCCAAAAAACTGAAATACAACAAAAAGGACACACAGCAGATACATACTATATTACATGGTAAATGTATGTCATCTAAAATAATATAGATTTCCCCTACTTGATGGTCCTTGATGCTTAAATATATCAAGATTTCCCCAAACTGTAAAAGGTACAGGTGAAATAGACTCCATGATAGAACAATTTTCACCACTTCAGCTGTCCAAAACAGCCGGTTTCTCTGGAAAGGTCATCATTTTCAAAAATTGCAAGTTTGATGATGATTAAAATGCAGCTTTATTCTGTGAAATATATACCTGACAGAACTTCCTCCGCCAATAAACACAGGCAACAGAAAAAGAGACAAATCAGAAAAAAGATAAAAAGAGAAAAGCAACCCAACAACATATATGGGATTAACTACCTTATAGTCCGGTACTTTAATATAGTCCGAAGAAACAAGAAGGATGTTTTCTGGCTTCAGATCTGTATGAATTAACCGCAGCTCATGCATAACTGCAAACGCAATGAACAAAATTAATGAAATGTTAACAAGATCCAAGGCTGTTTGAATCTATGTCTATCCAAGCAAATCTAGCCAAAATCTCAAAACTGGGAAAAAAAGATGGAACAAAAAAGAAAAAAGTTTGTTGAAGTGTCCATTAATGCTCAAAATCTGAGCTAAATAGTTAACACGTAGAATTCAATATAGATAAGAGTAGTGCAAGAAATGTCCACACACATGCTACAGACTCCAAAATTTGTCTGCCAAACTCCCGGACTAGATCAATGGGAAATGAACGGTAGCTGTTTTTGCGTAGAAAATCATATAAGCTTGGCCCAAGCTTCTCAAATACCTGTTGAAACCATTTCAGTCCATCTGCATGCTTTTAACTCGCAAGATATCCAGGCAAGAAGGAATATTCATTCCCTCTCAAATTAATTAAATCACAAGTACCAATAAATACTTACGATACAAATATGATTATGATACTCAAACCAATTCCGAATTTGCACACAACTGCAAGGAATAAAAACACTTATAACAAAATCACTTTAAACTTCTATGGTAGAAAATATGACAGAGAAAAGAAAATCCTTACTGGCTGCCACCAATGTCATGCCGTGCGAGGTTTTGCAAGACATCAATTTCAATCATTGCTGCTTCCCGATATTTAGGTATGGAACGAACAATTTTAATTGCCACCATCTCTTCCCTTTCCATGTCAAAACACTCCAAGACTTGACCAAACGTTCCTGCAGCAAATGTCATGGAATAAATTAAGCTAAAGTGCATTGATTTCATAACATGTAACAGAGCTAAAACTCATGTCGTTCAGCATAAAAATTTTGTAGAAACTAACCTTCTCCCATTTTGCTCATGATCCGGTCTGGGGCATCACAATTTCAAAGAATAATATTGAATATGAACAGGAGGGAAAAAAGAAAAAGAAAAAAAAAATCAGAAACTTCATAAATAGTATGTTTAAGTACAGATCAAACTGATTAGAGTGTAGAATTAGCATTGAAAGCTTCCAATGCCTAAAGCTCTTCCTGGCTAGTCATTACTCTGTAGCTCCTTTTTTACTCATGTAAAAAGGAGCAACAAAATATTAAAGGCTCCCACAATTCAGTGGTTTGGCAAGGGTTTAATGTGTGCAATCATACCCCTGCAAATAAAAGTTTGCTTATTGTTATTCATGCAATCTACCAACACATGCTTATTACTAGGGGCTGGACACAAAAGCCAACTTATTCCCATTAGTGCAGTTTATGGTGTTCTTAGATACACATATTATACTTCCAAGTTGGCAGATCTATCACAACCTTTTTCCCTTTGTATTGTAACATGTTTAGTATGTGTTTCTCTTCAAAATAATCAGCAAAAGGAAGAAGCATATATTACAGCGAGGAGTTAAGTTCTCTCCAACAACAAAGATGTAATGACCATCTTTATCATCAGGTCTCCAAGGAGGGGATCCTATGCGTGACAAAGGCTTATTGGTCATAGGAACACAGGGATAATTGGGAACCACCCCACTTGCAAACTCTTGCCCACAATATATTGGTGGAAGAACCTACAGAAGCAAAATCATGCATCAGGAAGGGGAATAAAGAAAAATCATATCATATGGTATACCTGTGGCAAAAACAAACCAACAAAGTAAAAAGAAAGAGAACAAACAGAGAACAAGCAAGCATAGAATTTACGTGGTTCGGCTTGTGAGCCTATATCCACAAGAAGAGAACAGCAGAATCCACAATCAAAAGCAAGGAAAAAGGTGCAATGGAGAAAATCTCTCTCTGAAAAGCCTAGCCGTCAATACACCCACAAGGAATAAGGTAATCACCAAATCATACGTCATACAACTATTTATAAACAAATGGCCGGCAGGTACTACATCTAAATCTAGATCAGGTAGATCCAGCCTCTCCGCCCCACAATCACTCCATATGATTAGGTTTTAATTTCAAGCCGCAACAAAGAATTCAAGGCACAAGATAACATAATTCTCGAAAAATAATGACGGCATAAATAGTTACATTCAATTCATAGGTCCATGTATGTGAGAGAGAGGGAGAGAAATAACAGCTACATAACACAAATTAGCATATACAGTAAGAAATTGAATCTCTTTTCAAAATACAATTTTGACCATTGATTAACAATTAAATATACACCCACATCCCTTCCACATTAGGTCTTGAGCTTCAAAAGAATTTGGAACTGGCTAAATCAATATTTGATTAATTCCAATTGTAAGGCTCCAGTTTAACCCTACATGGTTGAGTCTAATTTATAATTCCTTTTCACACGTTAGGCATATAACTTCTACACATTCATCATAACCAAATACCTTTTAACCGCCACCCTTTTGTCGTCTCTTATCATATCTTGTTTTTCAAACTTTGATGTTTCGTTTGTCTGCATTGTACTCCGTAGGCAACATTCAAGTAAATGGAATTATATAGCCTCCACAATAAGACCTAAATGCTATTATGTTCTTGCACACACATTCATATTACACTAAAAGAATGATCAATATGTAGAATTTGTTGATCATGAATCTCGAATTCGCTAGAGACAAGATAAAAGACAACTCCATATCTTTCTTTTCTTTTCTTTTCTTTTTCCCCATATTCTTCCGATTTTCTCCTTCAGACACAGTTATAACCATATGCGCATATACACACAAACAGACACATATAATAAATATAGATGCATATATAGTACAGATCAACAAGAAAGAGATGAGATATCCACAATTAACAGAACACTATACAAACTACAAATAAATTCAATAGAAAAATGAACAGAAAACAAAATACATATCATCAAACAAAATCTGATGCTATAGAGAGAGAGGGAGGGAGGACCTTAGAAGGAGGAATTGGAGGAGGCATGTCCCAGTTCAACCGAGGTCTCTTTCTTGGGCGTTTGTCCATGCTTCTCATTGGCAACTCTGTAATTCTCTGCATCTCCATTGCTCGAATTTGAGAGAGAGAGAGAGAGAGATAAGGTAATTGAACCTGGAAAGATGAAGAAATTGGAAATCGACGAAATTTGTTTCTCACAAACCTTGTTCTGTTGCGCTGGCAACGAAGCAGATCTAATCAATCAAGAGAGAGAAAGAAACATGGGTAGGGTTACGAGACTTAACCATGGTTAGTAAAAAATATAAAGAAAATTTAAAATTTGAATTGCTTTCACATGGAGAGATAGAGAGAGAGAGAGAGAGCAGTGATTGGGCCAAACACACGGGCCTATCATCGCATCGTCGACTTGCATTTATTTTTTATGTTTCTATCTTTCATATTTAAATTTTATCTAATTAATCTAATCTAAATATTTAAAATCCATTAAAAATTTAATTTGTTTAAATCTTTCTTTTTATATTTTTTAAATTTAAATTTAAGATCTCTAATTAAAAAAATAAAATAATCGACCACTCAATATAAAAAAGTTACCTTACATTTATCATTCCTCCTCTCTCTCGCAGCCCATTTTTTATTTTTTTTGTATTTTTCTGAATTATGCAATTTAATTTTGTGAATTAAATTTAGAATGCAAAAACAGGAAGCATAATTATATCGGACCCCTTCTGTCTCTTTTTTTTTCCCTTAAAGTGGGGTGCATAGCTGTTAATAAAAGGGAAAATAACCAAAAGGTAATTCAAAATTATTATTTTTAAAATACTTTTTAGAAAATGTATAAAATCCTACCTGTAATTTTTATAAAAATTACAAAAATTATTTTTTTATTGAATTTATATTTAGATAAATTATAAAATTAATACTAAACTTCTTCTATCAATAAATATATATTTATGAATAAATTTTTATATATGAATATGGTCATTTAATTCTCACTTCAACTATTTCAATTAATTAGAAAAATTAAATAATTTTAGATTCAAAATTTTTATTTTTAAAGAGATAATTTAATGATCATAATTTTTTTTTTCTTATAATAAAAAAGAAAAAAAGAGTTGAAATTTAACTCCACTTAATGGGCCTAAAACAAAACGGTTGTGAGCTTTTGAGCCCAGCACAAGTCAAAGGCCTAGCCTGTCCAATGAAGTGGCTTCCCCGTAATATTGGAGTTGGTGGAGGACACTGGGATCTGACAAAATGGCGATGAAATCAGAACCATCAAAAGACAGAAAACCCAAATCGTTAATATAATATATAAAAATATGCATGGAATGGAAGAAAGGATAGATGAGTATAATATAATATATTCTTTTATTAATTTCGAGTCCAAAATTATTTAATTTTCTTAATTAATTGATGCAGTTGAAGTGAGAATTAAATGACCATATCCATGTATACAAATTTATTTATAAAATATATACTTATTGATAGAAGTAATTTTATCAAAAATATATATGAAATAACGGTTATAAATATAAAAGCTTATGAGGGTATAAATAATAACTTTTCAATTAATATTGAATTCTATCAAGATTCGGTATTAAATCTTATTCTTTTTATAATAATGATAAATAAAATTATAAAAAATATTCAAAATAAAATATCATGATATATATTCTTTACAGATGATATAGTATTGGTTGATAAAATTAGAAAGAGAATTAGTGCTAAATTAGAGTTAAAACACACTAAAATTTAGAGAATTTAGATTGAATCGGTTAAAAATTGAATATATGATATATATGTTTAGTGACAATTACCAAAATAATGAAAAGAACAATTAAATTAGAAGGACGTGAGGTATCAAAAAGTGAACATTTTAGATATTTTGAGTTAATCATTCAAAATGATACCAATATAGATAGAGATATGAATCAAATGATTCAAACGAGTTTGATGAAGTAAAAAAAAAGCATTTGGAGTTTTTATAATCACACAATGTCACTACATTTGAAAGGAATGTTTTATAAAATTATAATTACACCTGCACTAATTTATGATATCGAGTATTGGATCATCAAACAACAAGAAGAATATAAAATGACAGCAACTGAAATGAAAATATTCAAATAGATGTGTGGTAAAACTAAAAGAATATGAAGAAATACGTAATAAATTGAGTATAAGTTTGATTGTAAATAAAATATGGGAGTATCGACTGAAATGGTTTGAATATGTACAACGAAAATCCAAAAACGCACCAATCAGGAAAATTGAGATCTTAAATATAGAGGATTTAGTAAAATGTCGAGATAAACCGTTAAATATAAATGTCGAGATAAACCGTTAAATATCTGGTTATGATATATATGTAAAAAATATAATGGTTAAGGGGTTAATTAAGAAGATAATTTTAAATAAAAATGAGTGGCGTAAGAGAATTAGAATAAATTAAACAATTTCTTTGTAATTATAAGTTTATATTGATAATTTGGTTTTTTTTTTAATCACTAACCTATATTTGTTTCTAAAATTATCGATTTTAAAATTTGGAATTAACACTCATGTTGTTGTTGTATTCTTATTGATAAAAGACGTTTAGTATTAATTTTAGAATTTATCTAAATATAAATTCATTACAAAAATAATTTTTTAAAATGCATTTTTGTAAAAATGTAAATGACACGGTACCATGCATTTATGATAGAAAGTGATTATCTTTTAATTTATAAATTCGTAATATTGCCATAAGAGTAAATGATATATTACAATTTTAGGGTATATAGATGAATTAACTTTTCTTAAAATTTCAAGGTCAACCATTTTTCTCTTGGGCTGGTCTCAAACTTAGACAAATATTGCTATACAAATTATTCAGCCCCAACCCCCCCAATGGTTACGCAGTCATTGCTGTTGCTGTTGTGCACATTGAAGCAAAATTTGTTCTCATGTAAGAAGAAGTCAAGACCCTTAAAACAGTAAAACAAGCACAATGTTTGTTTACTTTTCAACATATCTCATTATTCAAACTGCTAAACCAATCAATTTCAAGTCTACAAACTAATTTTCACAAAGTTGTAGTCAAAAATATCATCACATATACATGGGTTCATGTTGTCATCCTAGGCGTATATATATGTGGGCGTGACCGTGAAGCACTTGTACATCCACAATAAGTGTTTGTTGATCAAAGCAGAAGACATAAATGGAGTTGGAAACGTTTGACATGATCAGCAATTTGCCATCAGAACTTCTAGGCCGAATTGTTTCATTTCTGCCTCTGAAACAGGCAGTGAAGACTAGCATTCTGTCAAATGTCTGGAGAAGTTTTTGGTCACCATCTTGTATAGATTTAGACTTTGTTTTGGATGAGTTATCAAGTCGCGAGGCCACTGAAGAGGTCACTGAAGTGATTGGCAAGTTCATAAGGTCATATGACAGTCCTGAGCTGTGCAAGTTCTATGTAGACTTTGCCAAGAGCCAAAAGGAGCGTTGCTCTAGAGTGAAGGATGATGCACTGTTTCTCTCGGCTACTAAAGGCGCAGAGAAGGAGCTCCGTCTTGATTTTCATGAACAGCAGCACCAACTGACAAGTGGATTTAACTTGAAAATGGAAGACATTGCTAGCTGTCCTAATTTTGGCAATGATTCAAGCTTTTCTTCTCTCAAGACTCTGCATCTCACCTCGATGACTCGTCTTGCTGAGAACTTGGTGTCCTCTTTGTTCTCAAATTGTCGGTTGCTTGAGCATTTGAGGCTTGAAAAATGCAGTGGATTGCAAAGTGTTGATCTGAATGTGGATAACAGTCTTCAGACATTGATCCTGTTGGACTGCCCAAACATGGTTTATATTTCAATCTCTTCATCAACCCTTAAAAAGTTTTGGTATCGGGGTGTCCTTTCTAGGATTTGGATGAATAACACTGCCAACTTGGATGATGCAATGCTCGACTTTAAAGATGGTCCTGGCCAAAATGAGTTTGATTTTGAGGAAGTAATCCCTCTCCTTCAATCTCTAAAGAATGTTCATAGTTTGGCCCTGAGTGGTTGGCTTCTTGAGGTAATTAACTTTATAAATACACCTTCTGTATTAAAATTAGGATTTGTCCCATGGCAGTCTTATCATGGTCGTAGTGTCATCAAATTCAGATGAATAAATTTGTCACCGGCCAAGTCAATTATTAAATTTGTCATCACAAATAGCATTCTTTTTATCAATATCCTTTCCAGTATTCTGATTTTGCAATTTGTATATGTTAAAAGTGGTTATGTTCAGGTGGAGTCATTTTTGAGAGACTTGAATTCCAGTTCTACAAATTAAAGGAATTCTGGTGGGTAGATTCTGTCATGAACAAATCAAAGCAAGGCTCAATCGCTTGCTTAATGAAGATATCTCCAAGTTTGGAAAAACTCTTCATCAACGTAAGTGCTTGTTTCGCAGCTTTTAATATTCTGTGACATTGCTTTAATTTGGTTGCCAATGATCTCCTCCAAAACGCAGATCGACCCAACTCGGGAGTCCATTGTCGTGCCTACGTTTCACCAATTTTGGCATGAACCTTACACATGGATTGATTGTTCAAATGTCAATTCTAATGATTCGAAGCTGGCCCATCTTAAGGTTGTCAAATTGGTTGGTAGTCCACATGATGGGGAGCAAGTGCTATTATTCGATTTAGTTCTGGAAAAAGCAATTAATCTCAACTTAGTCACCGTAAAGGCAGCAGAGGATGATTTATCTTGGAGGGTTGTGAAGATACCGAAAAGCCAGATTACGCAGACTTCAAGAAGCCACAGAAAACAGATCCAAATTCCATCCAAGGAATACCTATATGGCTTTGTAGACGACAATAGCAGTTTCTGCGTTTCCAAATGTGACAAACTTCTATAAAGAACTATGTATGTTGGCTAGACATTTTCTTTTGTAACATCAATGTTGGTTTACTAGATCTTCTGTATGCTTGTAACAAGAATTCTATCTTCTAAACTAATTGAAGTTGTCCTAGGAGGAGTTGTCCGTTTTTCACTCTCCACGGCATCAAATATAACTGTTGGTGTCTTTTTCTCAAAGGTTGTCAAAATAGAAAGCCTATCACTGCTCTTCCTAGAATGCAGTCTTGTCCTGCTCTGCTATCAAAAACCTTTTAATTTCCTAAATATAAGCTTGTTGGTTCCTTTACTTGTCAATACATAGGATTGAAGTCTGTTTTTTGTGTTATGGAATTCTTCGATTTAACCTAAAACATGGTTGATAAACTGCCAATCGCTTACCACAATTATTCTTTACATATCAGTTAATTTCAGTGATCGAATGACTGGACTGGCCAATGACGTGCCTTGCTCTGGGATTCAGCCAGTGAGATCAACTAGACCCTTTTGCCAATTTACTTGTTTATGGGGATGAATCCCTGTCTTAGACAACTGATATGACGCCGACTGGTTGTAGTCAAGTCAAAAGAACTTCACTATATTTTGTCTCTCTTCCTCCAAGGCCATTACTACAGTAAGAGTTCGCCTCTCTCATTGGTCCATGAGTCCCAGTCCATCAAATGCAAACAGCATCTACTGGGGTTCGTGATCTGTCTGAAGTTTCCTTTTTTTTTTCCCCCTGGTCGAATGCATATTTCTTTCTAATAATAATTCCATGAACATTTTGCAACGCAGCAATAGCATAGGCATATTCCTCTCTGAATTATTCCTGTATTTGGTATTTGACTTAACCATGCAGCATATTCATTTCTGATAGAAATTCATTCTTCTTAAAGCAGCTAGGCATCAATGTAATTGAATTCGAAAAAATATCTTTCTTCTTGCTGTCTGCAGTCTAATTTTTGAAAAGAAAAAATCATGGAGCATGAGCAGCTTGACTTGATAAGCAGTTTACCAGTGGAGGTCCTTCGCCATATCATCTCTTTCCTTCCACCGAAACAGGCAGTGAGAACTAGCATTCTCTCAACCTTGTGAAGAGTCTCTGGACAATGCAAGATACAAAATTGAGGTTCAGTTTAGATGACATAGCCGGAGAAGAAGGATCTAGGCAAAATTTGTTAAGAATTATCAGTATGCTGCTGGAGACGAATGATGGGCATCATCAACAATATAGACTCCATTTTAGCCCAACAGAAATTTTAAACAAGTCAGATGAGTAGGTTTTTGTAGCAACCAAAGGAGTGGAGAATGAGCTTCATCTCGACTTCTCGAAAGGGATCGATGTGAAAATCGATTTCAGATTGTATTTAGGCATGTCAACTTGTCCTTTTGATGGATTTTCAGGTTTTTCTACCCTTAAGACTTCATGTCAGATCAGTGACCCCCCAAACTTCTAGCTTCATGTCTTCTTTGTTCCCCAACTGTGATGTACTGGAAAGCTTGCAGCTTGAAAAGGGCAATGGATTGCTTTGTGTCAATATCAAAGCAAACAACTGTCTTCAGAGGTTGGTCATCTCAGACTGCCCAAATATATCTAAACTGAGAGTTTCAGCTCCTAATCTCCGGAGCTTTTCTTATCGAGGTGTCCTTCCCCAGATTCAGTTGGACAACACATTAAATTTGGAATGTGTGAAGCTCGATTTTACATCCATCACAAGCCCTTATGAATTTGACCACGAGGAAATCGTGCATTTTTTGGCTTCTCTGAAAGATGTCGAGAGTATGATTCTCAGCGGCTGGCTTCTTGAGGTATGTGCTTCCATTCATTCAAATCATATCGATTTGTCTCAAGTTCATTTTCCAGTAACTCCCAACAGTTTGCTTGACCAAAAGTGGCTTTGTTCGGGAGGAATCATATTCGAGTTGCTAGAGTTTCAGTTCAACAAGTTGAAGCAATTACAGTGGGTGGATACAGTAATCGACACAGCCAAACATGACTCACTTTTAAGGTTTCTAAGAATAACACCAACCATGGAAAATTTATCCATTCAAGTGGGTACTTGTTCTTAGATACTTTTCTACTCGCTCAAGCATTTTATTCTGCATGCTAATTCGGTCATTTCTCTATGTAAATTTGCATATTGATCAGAATCGTAGGTCTGTCAGGCCTCCATATTCTCATGATTTCTGGCAGGAGCCTCAACTATGGATCGATTACTACGTTTTGAATCTTAATGCTTCATATCTTGAAAACCTAAAGGTGGCTAAGCTAATCGGTTTTGTAGACCATAAAGATCAACTACTAATAATGGATCATTTCCTCATGAAGGCTGTTAATCTCGAGTCAATGATTGTCTCAGCAGAGAATCATTGATGGCATACTGTAAAGATCTCAAAGAGTCAAATGCAGAAGAAACCAAGCTGTCACTTGAAACAACTTGCAGTCTCATCAAACAAGGGAGTACTTGCTCGGATTCACATAAAACACCTCAACTAGCATGGCTCCCTTTGAGCACTGGTCTATGTAGATGTTACCTGTATCTGGTTGGCAGAATGGTGGTTTTAATTGCCGAAAATGGGTATCTTACTGATTGCTGTATAGATTCTACTCCTACCTACTATCTAGCATCAGAACTTGCGAAGATTTTTTATTGTTTTGATGTCTGCTTGGCCTTATTTCAAGTTGGATTTACTTTGTTGAGCGTGTAGACCTGCCTGCAATGTTGAGTTTATCCGATGGAAAAACTGCATAAATTTAAGAATTTTACTGCCTAATAAATCTATGATAAAATTAAGGGTTAATCAGTTAATTACATTTTCACCCGTTCACTTACAAACACACTCACACCCCCACACACACACCCACACATCCACACATCCACACCCACAAACACACCATAAAAAGGACACACACACACACATATCATATAAAGGCAGGGTGGCTTTCCACCTACCCTGCAACATTCAGTTTGAGCCAAGAGACCATGAACAAGGCCGACAATTCTCTCGGGTCAGATAACCACGTCACTAAGGCTCAGACATCTGATATTCGAAGCAGTGAAGACACCACTGAAGCCGTCTCTGGACCATGAACAATGCATCGAGAGAGGCTACAAGAAGTAGCTCTCTCTCTCTCTCTCTCTCGCATATATTCTCGGATGTCTCTGGACCCCATTTGATTTAAACTTATCAAATACTTTGGAATTAAGCTTTGTTCTGTAATGTGGCATGGCATGTTCAATCTAACCTAAGCATTGTTCAAAAACCACCAAATGCTAGAACCTCATTTTGTCTCTTTTCCCCTAGTGACAATGGAGGAATCAAAGGCGTGGATAAGGAGCTTCATCTCGACATCTCCAAAGGGCACGATGTACAGTGATTGACAGAGCCAAACAAGAGTCGCTTTCTATGCTGCCAAGAATAACTACAGTCCTTGAACGTTTAGTCATTCAAGTGAATTTTGCCCCTTTAGACTTTTAGCTTTAGTTCTCGCGTTCTATTTTGTGCATTAAGTTATTTTCTTATCATGCAAATGTATATGCTGATAACTCAAAGACGTAGGACCGTTGCACCTCCATATTCTCATTATTTCTTGCAGGAACCACATCTGTTGACTGATTACTCTATTTTGAAGACTAATATTTCCTATCTTGAACACCTAAAAGATGTCAAGCTGATTGGCTTTATAGACAACGAACATCCACTACTACTGATTGATTCATTTCCAGCTGCTGAAAGCTGCCTGAAGTCTATGACTCTAACTTCGCTAAAGAATCATTCATGGCATGTTGTGGAGATCCCGAAGAGTCAGATGCAGAAGATATCAAGCAGTCTTTAGAAACAAATAGCGATAGCATAAAACAAGGCCTACTTCATAGTTTTCACAGAAATCACCTCCCACTAGCATACCTCTGCTAGAGGACTGGTCTATGTAAAAATTGAAACAGTTTCTTATGTAAAAATTGAATAATGTTTATAGATTCTGCTTCTATTGACCATATGAATCTTCTCCAATGATAGATTTTATTTTAGGCACAAGAAATGAAAACATATTTACCGGAAGATTTAGGCCTCGTACAATTTCATCTATGAATTAATCATTCCAATGATCTACCACCCATTATCAAACTTGGGTGGACTAGCCGTCCAATGATTTTAAATCTGAAAGATGGTGCTGAATTATAACCTTTCTTCCATCAATTTGCTGACACTTTCTCAGTTTGTGGAAAGTCAACATTTGATGATTTCTAAGGGCATGCAGATCTCGATCCCTTGTTCCTCACGCCGAGTCTTGTGTCTTTAAGCCGCACCTTCTGTCTTAAATTTTATCTGTTTTTATCCCCTTTTTTTAAAATCTAGGAAGCAGTAAAATCACCTTATAATAATTTTTCAGACCTTAGTGAAGGTGACAACAATTCTCTGAGTCTGATGTATAGCTTGAGTTGGGTTGTTTGGTTAAAATGTACGGATCATAAGAATCCAAATGAAATCATATAAATTGTTTGGATAAATGAAATTAGAATGAAACCCTTCACATATGGATTTTGTGAAATCCAATAAATTGATGGGTTTCGATTGAAACCCACGAATGAAAACTAAAAGTATCTCATTTCCCTACCGCTCCCGCTCTTCCCTCCATCTCCGGCAGCCATGCTCTCTCACACTCTAAACCCCACCACCAACTCTCTCTTTCTCCTCCCCACCATCGCAAACCCTCTCTCTCTTCCACCTTCCCTAGCCAAACCCCTTTCCCTCCACACCCCTCCATACCTCGAAAACCCATCCATACCTCCTTCCACCACCCAGCGTGCAGCTGCTGCTCGATATATAGTGGAGAAAAAGTTTGATGGAAAGGATGCTAGGGAAGTGTTTTGACTATAAAATGTCCGGTGATAAAAGTCTAGGGTCACCCGATCGGAAAAAAGAAAAAAAAAAATAGGGTTACCGTATCAAAGAGGATAAAAAAAAAAAAAGAAAAAAAAAAAAAAGAAGAGGACGTCTGTTCACACCTTCAAAAGGCAAGGTTTTTAATAAAAAATATTTATCAAACATTTTTTATCAAAACTTATTTTTTATCAAATATTTTTTATATAAAGGATTTTTAATTAAAAAATAATTTAAATCATAATTTTTTTTATTTAAAAAATATACAAATCAAATATTAAAAATGATAATTATATTCGATTCTGAATTTGAATCAAATAAAAGATATTAGATTTTGATTCTAATTTTTAAGATTTTTTATTTTAATTTTGACTTTGATTTTTGAGTGCGAACCAAATACACAATGACATTCTACAAAATAACCAAAGTAATAATTGCTTAACCAAGGGATAGTCGGCTTAATTGGATATGATGATAAGATCTCAGATTTGAGTTTTGAAAATAAAAAAAATTACGCTCAAAGTTTAAAATGAATCATTATAAATTTTGAATCAAATTAATTATAATATAATTTTAAATATCGATTATTTTAATTAAAAAAAAAAAGGGGTAATAATCAAATGGACGTGTGACACAGTTTCTGGCCATCAGTTCCTCGATTCAGATGCAATTAATGAAAATTGTTCGCAGAGTACACTCAGAAAGCTCAAGTTGTATTAGGCCTTGCGGCTGCTTGACCTTGTAGTGGAATTGTGATGATGGGCTTACTCAAAATGTAGAATGTATGGCTCAAACAAGATAAGCCACAGTGGATGCAAGCCCTTGTAGTAATGCTTAGAGCAGGTAGTAACGCTCCTCACAGAGACAAAAAGAGAAAGTTCTGAAGAACCAATACCCTATTTAATAAATAGCTGAAAGCTGCACCTCAAACCTCAATGTCCAATCTTTGATCATTTCTGCACACACTATCCTCTCTGATACTGCCGACAAGTTTCTTTTGTTTCAAATTTGTCTGAAATTGTCATTCTGTATCATGCCGTCTTCGGCTTCAACAGGGAAGCTTCTTCTTTCTACTTCAATGTTTTCATGAACAGATAATTTGTGAGCCTTCAGTCTGGTCACTTTATCTTTCAACCGGCCTTGCAATTCGCGCTATCTAACTCCAAGAACTTTGATATTGAGACCAATCACAAACACAGATTGTTATTCTTCTATTAAAATAAAAGACTTTGGACTAAGTCAATAAATTACTTCATAATGATATTTTATTAGTCTTTAGTTTCAAACAAGAAGAAACTTACAAGTTTTAAGTCATATCATTTTGAAATAGATTTTAGAAAGAGGAACAGAAAAAGTTATTTCAGAAGGCCTAAAACTTGATCAGGTGGAGGGTCTAACAAGCACATAATGCCTTTAAGGCACGTTTTCCTTTACCTCTTACTCTTGATATGTTCTATGTGTATAAATATAGCTTCCAAGCACACATTTTGTTAAGGCAGAGCAGAATCAAATAGTTGCAAAGCAGAGAAGGCACCATGGAAGCTAAAAGGTTTGATTTGATCAGCAGACTACCTAATGAGATCCTCCACCACGTTGTTTCGTGTCTTCCTCTAAAGGAGGCTGTGAGAACTTGCAGTCTCTCATCTTCTTGGAAATGTCTCTGGGCTCCATTTCAGGTTAACTTGAATTTCAAGTTATCTGAAGTTAGTGGTGAAGAGCTTGAGGCAGAGGTGAAGAAAATACTACATACGTTTTTAAGGCACTATGACAGTCATGGGATATGTAAGTGCTATTCAAGGTCTGAGAACGGCCAGAAGAAGTTCTTGGAAGCCAATGGAGACTTGTTTTTTTTGGCTGTTAAAGGTGTTGAAAAGGAGCTACATCTTAACTTTTCGGAAGTTGAAGAAATCACAAGTGAGTTTAACTTGAAATTGGAAGTACCACCTAATGCAGGTTTTCACAATCATTCTTGCTTCTCTTCTCTCAAAAGTCTCCATCTTAGATCAATTACACATCTCACAGAGAACTTGGTGTCATCTCTCTTCACTAATTGTCTAGTGCTAGAAAGCTTGATGCTCGAAAATTGCTCAGGACTGCAAAGTATTGACATCAAAGCAAATGATTGTCTTCAAAGCATCACAGTAATGGACTGTCCTGAAATGGTTAGCATTATACTATCGGCGCCTAGTCTGAAGAAGTTTTCTTATAAAGGAGTGATTCTGCAGATTCAGCTGAGAAACACTGTGAGCCTGTTTGATGTCTTGCTTGATTTCGAGCATGTTTCAAGCAATTATGAGTTTGAATGCGAGGAAATTTTGACCCTTTTAGCATCTTTAAAAGAAGTTGAGATGTTATCTCTTAGTGGCTGGCTTCTTGAGGTATGTTTTCTTCATAAAAATACCTTTTTTAAACTGTATAAGAGAGTTCCCTACTAGGTTGGTCATAGAGCTAATTCCTCGTAACGTAAAGGTTTCTTTTTTTAATATATGAAACCTTAAGATATATCTTTGCCGGTGTGGGACTTACATTCACATTTCTCTCAACTTATTACATTAATGCTTATAGTGGTTGTGCTTGGCTGGGGTGATCTTCGAGTGGCTTGAATTCCAATTCAGCAAGTTAAAAGTTCTGCACTGGACTGATTCATCAATGGACAAGCACAAGAGGGATTCACTCGCTTGCTTTCTGAACATAACTCCGGTCTTGGAAAATCTACTCATTCGAGCAAGTCTTAAACCTTTTTCTACTCAGGCTAGTCTCAATTCAAATGCTAAATTTGTTTCCTGTACACAAATTTGCAGATCAACCAAAGCAGGATATCTGTCTCGCCTCCTTACATCAACACCTTTTGGCATGAGCCTCATCTGTGGGTGGACTATTGCAGCGTAAGATCTAATGCCTCAAGACTTGAAAATCTAAGAGTCGTTAAGTTGGTGGGGCTGGCAAATGATGAAATTCAATTACAACTAATGGATCTTCTACTTAAGAAGGCCATTATGCTTGAGTCTATAACCTTAACTTCACTAGAGAAACATTCATGGAGGATTTTCAAGGTCCCGCAGAGTCAGAAAAAACATTCTTCTAAAATCTACTCACGACCTATGGCGTTTCCGCCTGCAGATGGATCCTTGCTATGTTTCACAGAAGACTCTTGTTGCCACCTTCAACAAGGAAATAGTTTTTGAATTTTTTTTCCCCTTCTTGTTGCTTTTGACTATTATGTTTGTTTGTTCGATGTGTGCAAATTGGGCCAAACATCCATTTTAGAAGTCAACATACATCAATGTACATGCATAAAAAATGTATAAACACATTAATCTATCCCTTGACACTAATGACAGAACACTGACAACAAAAGAAACTTAAAAATATGTACGAAAGTAAAAAACTGAAGTTATGTAGACCTCTCCCTCTCGAAATCATTCTGAATGTTTGGAATGTGAGAGACAAGACGCCAGCCTCTCCAATTCCCTTCTGGAAACAGACAGGAAAACAAGTCCAGTTCTTCAAGTGGAATCATCCTAACCGGGTGACTAGGAAGACTCTCGAGATCAAAAAACTTAATAAGATAATCATTATAATAATTGTCTCTCGAGAATGGGTTTCTCCCAACAAACACCAGATAGAACTAATGGATCTCACGGATCCAAAGTCATGGTTGTAATTTGTCTGGTTAATACTCTAATACATATCTTGGATAAAATCTGGAGGATAAACATCTGAATTCTGCCAATAGTTTTGGTGAGCATTGAACATTGCAGGCATGGCATTTACTTGATCAATAGTTTTATTTACCATGTGGACTCGCACATGAATTCCGAATGGTTTTTCCCTCGAAATACAAAATTGTAGTGACAAAGATATGAAGCATTTTTCCCTCCACCAACAATATTTTATACTGGAAAATTATGCAGCAAAGTCAAGGCCATAGCACCACCTTTGGAAACAAAAGCCAGAAATTGGATTAGTCCCCGTACCTAGATTTAGTTGTTAGGATGCATTTCCTCATCTTGAACCCAAGATGAAGAAGAATTTGTTCTGCTACTCACCAACAACTCTTCATTCTGTTCAACTAAATCAGTGTCATACTTTGACAACTAAATTTCATCAACTTTGTCCACTTCTGCACCACCGCCTTGAGAGTAACTGCTTCCACACCATGTCTCATCCAGTCAGGGCACTCATCTTCACCTCCAAAGAGAAACCGACCATCACTGTCCATTACTAGTTTTGGAACTTCAGCAAATGAAGTTATTCTGCAGGAGCATTCATAAGTGCATGTGAAAGGGATGGGTTTGGCTTTGACAAGAGGGATTCACTTGCGAGTCCATGCTCCCCCAAGCTTCAATTTAGATGTTCCTGGACTGAGAGAGAGCTTTGGAAGGTACATATTATCTTAGGGTGCTATTGGAAAGTTCTGCAATGAGCCTCCTGTAGAAAGACGACAAGAATGAGAAAACAGTTGCATTTTATGGCGATATGACAGTAGGAACCATATAAGCAACTCTTGATGGACCAAACCGAAAAGTATATTTACAACACATCATAAGTAAGAAAGGACCAACTCGAGATATCCAAGCAATATACATGGCAACTTAGTTTAGAAAGAGAGAGAGCCCTAGCCTCTAAAAGTTAATACTAGTAAAGCACCTCCAGATACCAATCAGCAATTATGGAAGCATTTTGATAATCAGAACAAGGAAACATTTAATGGCCCGGGCCATCGATGACCACAAAAAATACCCAAATTAATCATTGTCCACAGTTTTTTAACTTCCTTGCTTCCCGAAGAACTGACAAAAGGAATATGCAATTCTTTATTTTTCAGTACACTTCATAAAAGAGATTGTAAATTTCCACCACCACGAAAGGAAACATTGATTGTTCATCTTTCACGGTTCATGGTCAAATGGGACAGTTTCAAATTTCCCATCCCCCTAAAACAAAAGATAGGAATAAATAAATTTTCAATTTTTGGCACACTGAAGAAAAATTCCTGCATACAATCCCCCCTCCCCTGGGGAAAAAAGAAAACCTTTCTCAAGCAAAAGCCATAAGCAAATTTGGCATCTCTTACTTTTATGCGTGGGAAGCAAGCCCATTACAGGGATTGGAATTTTGCACTTGAAGATAAATACTGAAACCCTTATTCAAACTCGGAACTATAAATAAAATATATAAAAAAAAACTATTCCCATTGACAACCCAACATGATTCATTCATTGGAACTGTATTATTAGAAATCTCTTTTCCATTTGTGGGGGATTACATCCATGTCCTTTTGCATCCATGAAAACACACAACCTTAAGTGTTCAAAAGTCCACTTCCAAGAATATTTCAAAAGACACATCAACTGTTTCAAAGTTTTGTCACATTAACCTGTCAGGTTGATATGTCCTCAAAGAAGCAGCTTCAGACAGCCTTTGGCCCATAACCAAGCTTGAGAGATCTGGCCACCCACTGCCATCATTATTGAAACCTGGAAAGGATGCATCATTCCGTAACAACCTTGAATTTGTATGATTTTAAAAAATAAAACTTAAACAACTAAAAATAGAAAACCTCTGTTATCTCCCTCTAATTTTTATATAGAAAGAAGATTTATTAGAAAGAGGGATAAGAGAAAGATACGACACACTGAGATTAAAGACTTCCAAAAAGAAAAGTACCAATAACCATTGGGATAGGTGTCCGATCCTTTTGGATATCAACACGTAATCCCTTCAAACAATAAGGTACCAAAAATCACAATGGCATTAAGAACATAAACTGATCCCACATGAGATTAACCATTGGGATAGGGTTTTCCAGATCTACCATATCCCCTACTCAAGGACTACTGTTTGATTCAATTGATTATTCTTTTAGATTCACCTAGGGCTTTTGTATTTTCATCTGTTGCGAAATGCCGGAGAAACCTGCGGAATAGAATGAAGTGGAATACCTGTGCAATCACAAACCGATCGTTGTTCAATCTCGGGAGTCGCCAAGAGCTTTTCTGTGCCATCATTTCTGATTCCCGAAACAAGAGTATTCCAGTGCAGTTGTGACAAAATTAACCAAATCAGCCAGCAGATCTTCAGGTTTATCAACTTCAACAGCAAGAGAGAACGAAAACAAAAGGGACGACTGAAGAAACGAATTAGTAAAGAGCTTACTTTTCTTTGTAAGTTGAGCAGACAAGCGAGACAAGCGGAAGGAGTATCGTTGCGAGTCGAAGATGAAGATGAAGATGAAGACTATGACTCCCCCCCCCCGGCGCCCGCCCCGGGGGGGGGGAGTCTCCGTTTAAAACATTGTTTTGTTTTGTTTTTCTTGGATTTCCGTCAAGCGAAAACGCCGTTTTGTTGACAACGTTGGGCGGGGGTGACGACGTTAGTGGGTTTTAACCGGTGGATTTTATTTTTTATTTTTTAATTATACTATTTTTTATATATTTTCTACTTTTACTCAACAGAAATTTTTTTTTTTTTTTCTTTCCATACAGGTCTTTTTGCCAGCAATTTCTTTTTCTTTTTTCCTTGTACAAATAGTTCAATGTATGTGATCATATGGCACAAGTATCAGCGAAAAATTTTAATAAGAAAATTATTTTGCTAAGCATTTTTGGTGTCACAAAATTGAAAATGGGACTTTGAATGATATATTAAGTACATATGATCCGTCGTTTCCTCATCCCACGATCAACACAACAATAATAACATAAACCTTCTATCCCAAATTTAGAATCAGTTATACGAGAGATAAATATTAAAAGAAAGAAAAAAATAAAGATTGATTTAGTTTATATGGATTCTTCTATACTATTTATTCCTATGTAAAACTATCTCTTCAACTAAATTCATAATTATTATGTCTTTACGAATACATTGTATCTAAATTTTCAACGGATTTACCTCTACATTTTATCAAATCTCATATATTTAAATTCTCAACTTTCTAATAGATACGTCCTTAACTCTTCGCTGCATATACCCAAACCATTTCAAATAGTACTCTCGCATCTTATCTACAGTTGAACTAACTCTCAATTTATTACGTATCTCGTCGTTTCTAATTCTATCTTTTCTAATTTTACCACACATCTATTTAAACATTCATATTTCAATTACAGTTATTTTTTGCTCTTATTGCTGTTTAATGGCCCAATACCCAGTGCTATATAATAAAGCAGATTTTACTGCGATTCTATAGAATTTTCTCTTTGAACGTAATGGTATCGTGTGATCGCAGAAAACTCTGGTATCTTTCTCCATTTCATCCAACCCGATTGAATTCAATTATTCATATCTCCATCTATATTATCATCATTTTGGATGATGAAAGCAGGACATCTAAATCATTCACTCTTTAAAACTTTTCTTCCTTCTAAATTAATCGTTTCTTCATTATCCTGATAGTTGTCACTAAATTTATATTTCATATACTCAGTTTTAAATCTACTCAATCTAAATCTTCTAAATTCTAACGTGTCCCTCTATAATTCTAATTTAGTATTAATACTCTTTATAGTTTCATCAACCAAAACTATATCATCTGCGAAGAGCATACACTATGGTATTTTATTTTGAATATTTTTTATGATTTTATCTATTACTATTGCAAATAGTATGAAACTCAATGTCGAATCTTGATGGAGTACAATGTTAATAGAAAAACTATCACTCAGCTCTCCACAAGTCCTTACATTGATCATAACTCTTTCATACATATTGCTAATAAGATTAATGTATTTCAAAGAGATCTCTTTCTTTATGAGCGCCCACCACAACACGTCTCTTGAGACCCTATCATATGTTTTTTCAAAATCAATAAATATCATATGTAGATCTCTCTTCTACGCTCTAAATGTCTCCATCAACTGTCTTAACAAGTGAATTATCTCAGTGGTGGATCGTTCTGACATAAATTCAAATTGGTTTTAAGACACTTATCTCTCATCTTAATCTATAATCTATCACTCTTTCCCATAATTTTATCGTATGACTTATGAATTTAATTCCTTTATAGTTGGAACAATCTTATATGTTTCTTTTATTCTTATACAACAGGACAAGTATACTCTCTCTCCATATTTGAAACATTTTCTTTGTTTACCAAATTTTGTTGAAAAAAGTCATTAACATTGTTATACCGAATTCACTCAAATATTTTCACATCTCAATAGGAATGCCATCAGATCTTATGATTTTGTTAATTTTCATTTTATTTTAAAACCTCCTTTACTTCATAGTGGATGAATTTTACGTTTAAAATATTTATTAAATGAATTATGAAATACATGGTCCATTATAAGAGAATGAATGTCAATGCTTAATCTGGTGGGTACATAGCTCTTCCTATGGTGAATTTAATTATCATAGCCTCGATTTTGCTAGAGAGATATTTTGTTTTGATATCTTAAAACTGTTTTATGATTTTTAAAAGTCTATCTAATTATTTCAAAAAAAAAATTTTCTAAAGTTAGATTTTATTATTGAATATCATATTAATTTTTTGTGTGTATCATAAATTTTTGTGTGTGAACTTGAATCCAAGTTGGACGTTTCTCCTTTTTCTCTTGTTTTCGGTTTCCATCTTAATACATTTGATATAGGCACCAAAATCTTATGGCATGGCAATGAGATACTGTATTTTTTTAATGATAGATTTTGAGTTTGAATTATAAAAACAAAAAAATAGGTTTAAAAAATCAATCTCTCGAATCAAATTGATCAGGTAGTGACAAGTGATATGGTGGCTAAGTTGTGTCCAATAAGGATGGCGAATGGAGTGAAGTGTGCTGGTTCAGTCCAGGTTTGGCAAATGTTCATGATTTTTGGCCTTTTGTTATAAAAAAAAGTTGACACAAAACAAACATCTATATTAAAGAGAAATTTTGAATAAAATATAGTGAAATAAACTTCTTGAATTTTTTCTCACTTTCTTCTCTCATTTCTCTCTTTATCTTATGATCTCAAGTTCCTCTCTCTTTCTTGGACCATATATGTTTTGGAAAGGGAGTGGGGGTATTTATAGGAGTTGGTTTGGTGATGAGTTAACATTTTGTTGCATGGCTGGTCGACACGTGTCGGACACTTGACAAGGAAAGTAACACATGTCCTAATCACATGTCATTTAGTGGCATGAGGTGTCTAGGTTCAATGTATATCTAGGCAAGGAAAGTGATGAGTCATCTCTTCAATTGCTGACACGTGTATTGGACGGTTGGTGGTTATCCATAATGGTCAATTGATACTTATCCACAATGATTGGTTTGTAAGCTGCTAAATCATCATGTACTGTGTGTTGATAAATGTCTTATTATGATAGTAGTAAAATTGTATATTTCGATAGATATCCACCAAATTATTCAATATTCATAACACTTCTCATTGAATATCCATTATATAAAGAATAGATCTCGTTAAAAATTAACTAAGAAAAAACACGATGAAAAAAAAATCATAGTGAAGGAAAAAGAATATACTATTCTAAGTGTATTTACTCCCCCTATTGAGAATATCTCTTGAGATCTTTAAGTCGATGCATTCTAATTCTTTTCACCAATTTTTTGAATGTAGCTGTTGGTAATGTTTTGGTAAATAAATCTGTTAAATTTTCACTTGATTGAACTTGTTGCACATCAATTTCACCATTCTTCTAAAGATCATGTGTGAAGAAAAATTTTGGTGAAATATGTTTAGTTCTATCTCCCTTGATATATCATCCCTTAAGTTGAACAATGCATGCAACATTGTCCTTGAATAATGTTGTAGGAATATCTTTATTGAATGATAGTTTACAGTTCTTCAAATTATATTGAGTCATTGATCTTAGTTAAATAGATTCTCGACTTATTTCATGAATTGTTATGATCTCAGCATAGTTTGAAGAGGTGGCGGCTATAGATTGCTTTGTGAATCGCCAAGAAATAGCAGTACTGTCATATGTAAATAAGTATCCAGTCTAAGATCGTGTTTTGTGAGGATCAGACAAAAATCCAGCGTCAGCATATCCGATTAATACTGGTTTGTAATTAGTTAAGTAGAATAGGCCAAGATCAATCGTTCTTTAAAAATATTAGAAAATATGCTTGACTCCATTCCAATATCGTCGTGTTGGGAAAAAATTGAATCTTGTTAATACATTTACAGTAAATGATATATCAGGCCTTATACAATTAGCAAGATACATAAGTGCTCCAATGGTACTAAGTTATTGTACTTCAAGATCAATAATTTCTTCATCATTTTCTTGTGGTATGAAAGAGTCATTTTCAATATCAAATGATCGAACAACCATTGGAGTATTTAATGAATGTGCTTTATCCATATAGAAACGTTTTAAAACTTTAGACGTATAATTTGATTGATAAATGAATATTTCATCTTCCAGATGTTCGATCTGTAAATCAAGACAAAATTTTGTTTTCCCAAAATCTTTGATTTCAATTCAAATATTCAACGATTTTGGAAATCTCTTCAGGAGTTCCAATATGATTCAGATCATCAACATATACCGCAATGATAAAAAAATCTATTTCAAATTTCTTAAGAAAAATATAAGGACATATTGGGTCATTTGTATAATATTTTTTCAGCAAACAGTCACTTAAACGGTTATACTATATTCTACATGACTGCTTTAAGTCATATAATGATTTTTGCAATTTAATGGAGTAAATTTCTCGAGAATTTTGGTCACATATTTTAAGCATTTTAAATCATTCAGAAATTTTCATATAAATACATTTTCTAATGTCTCATATTGGTAAGCAGTGGCTATATCCATTAAATGTATTTCGAGTTTCTCATATATTATTAAGGCCATAAAAAAATGTAATGTAATCGCATCCACTACAGGAAAATACGTTTCATCATAATCAAGGTTTGGTCTTTGTGAAAATTTTTGTGCTACAAAACGTGCCTTATATCGCACAATTTCATTTTTTTCATTTCGTTTACGTACAAATACCCATTTATATCCAACGGGTTTTACACCTTCAGGTATTTGGACTAGAGGTCCAAAAACTTTACGCTTAGTCAATGAATCCAATTCAGATTGGATCGCTTCTTTCCATTTTGGCCAATTATCTTTTTTTTGACATTTCTTAATAGATTTTGGTTCAAAATTTTTGATTTTTTCCATAATTTCGAGTGCAACATTATATGCAAAAAGTCATCCACAATTGTTTCAATTCTATCTCAACATATCTTTATTGTGGTAAAGTTTATGGAAGTTTCCTTTACATATTCTTCAAAAGTTTGAAATTTGCACTCTTTAGGAGCTATGTCAGGCTATTAGATTCTCTTTTCTTTCGAGGATTTTTATCTTTGGCACCAAGAGATCTTTCACGCTTCAAACGTGTATTAGACTCATTTACTACAATATTTGGAGATTGTCCAACTAGAACATCAAGTTTAATTTGTGCATTTTCTACAGGAAAATGCGACTTCATGACTCATTTAGAGTCGGTGATCATGTCAAGTAATTGATTTGCAATCTTTTGCAAATAGATTATTCTTTGAACTTCAAGTTCACAATCTTTTGTACGAGAATCAAGAGATATCAATGGTAATACATTCTATATAATTTCTCTTTTCAATTGTCCTTATCCTCCCTCTAATGCTGGAAAATTTGTTTCATCAAAATGACAATTTATAAATTTTACAGTAAAAATGTTACATATCAAAAGTTTAAGATATCGAATAATAGAGGGTGACTCATATCCAATGTATATTCTCAATCTTCTCTGAGACCCCATTTTAATTCGTTATAGTGTCGCTATAGAGATATAAACAGCATATTCGAAAATTCTTAAATGAGAAATATTAAGCTCATAATCAAAAGTTAATTGTAGAGGAGAATTCTCATGGTAGTGTGTTGGTCTTAAAAGTATAAGTGCAACTGCATATAAAATAACATGTCTCCAAACTGATGTTGGGAGTTTAGTTCTTATCAATAATGATTTAGCAATCAATTGTAACCTTTTGATAAATGATTCGGTAAACCATTTTGTGTATGAACATGAATTACATGATGTTCAAATTTAATACCAATAGACATACAGTAGTCATCAAAAGTATGAGACGATTTTTCACCAGTATTGTCTACCTGAATTGTCTTAATCGGATAATCCGCAAATTATGCTCTTAATTTAATGATTTGAGCAAGAAATCTTATAAACACCAGGTTGCGAGTTGATAGTAGACAAACATGTGACTATCTTGTGGATGTATCAATTATTACCATAAAATATCTAAATGGTCCACATGATGGGTGAATTAGTTCTCATATATCACCATGAATTCTTTTCAAAAATCCAGGGGATTCAGTTTCCACTTTGACTGGTGAAGGTTTCGGAATAAATTTTCCATGAGAACAAGCAGTATATGTGAATTCATTTGATTTTAACATCTTTTGATTTTTCAAAGTATGACCATGAGAATTTTTAGTTATTCTTCTCATCATAATTGATCCAGGATGCCTTAGTCGATCATGTCAGACAATAAAGTCTTTATGATTAGTAAACTTCTGGTTTACTAAATGATGCATTTCGACTGTATTAATTTTAGTATAGTATAAACCAGAGGAAAGAGATGGTGCTTTCTCTACTATACGTTTCTTTCCAGAAACAATAATTGTAATACACAAATACTCAATGTTGTTGTCATTCATTGTCTCGATGTGATATCTATTTTGACGGATATCTCTAAAATTTAGCAAATTTTTATGAGATTTAGTAGAGTATAGTATATTATGTATAATTAATTTTGTTCCTTCAGGGAGACATATATTTACACTGTCGGAGCCCTTAACCAATCTTGCAGTACCCTTATAGTATTGACATTTGTTTCTCCCAACTTCAAGTTGGAAAAATAATTTTTATTTCTAAGTATCGTATGAATTGTAGTGTTATCAATTAGACACAAATCTTTTTCGTTTCTTATACATTCCAAACTATCAGCAATATCCATATCTTATTTATGAAGAAAATAAAAGAGATAATTAATTTGTTTGTATAGAATTATAAACAAATAAATCAATTAGAAACAAAGTGTATCATATTGCAAAAACATTAAAACTAACTTATTCATTTATAACATATATCTAGATATTTTCATCATTAATCAGATGATCAATTTTTCTTTCAGGGTGTTCAAAGAAATCAGTCATATCAAGATGAGTTATATCTATATTAGTATCATTACATTGGTTGGCAAAATTTGTTTCCACATCTTTATTTTTCTTCTTTAAAGATATTTGATATAGTTCAACAAGATATTTTGGAGTTCAGCATCTACGTGACCAATGTCCATTGACATCGCATCGGTAACAGACATTATCAAAATCTCTTGAGAGTTTCTCTTTTTCTTTTCCATCTCTATCATCCCACTTCTGGTCATGATGTATTCCCTTTTGATTTGATCGACTATTGATACGATTATCATTATTGTAATGGATACTTCGTCCACAACCATATCCATGTCCACGACCACGGCCATGACCTCGACCTCGACCTCGACCTTTTCTATATTCATATTTAGTCGCATTTGCTTCAGGGAATGAAATACTACCAGTTGGTCGAGTCTCGTGATTCTTTATCAATAATTCATTATTTTGCTCGACCACAAGAAGACATGAAATCAATTTAGAATATTTCCTGAATCCATTTTCTCGATATTGCTGTTGTAGGAGTAAGTTCGATACATGAAAGGTGGAGAAAGTTTTTTCTAACATATTTCCTTCAGTTATGTTTTCTCCACACAGTTTCAATTGGAATGTGATTTTGAACATTGCAGAATTATAGTCACCAATGAATTTGAAATCTTGTAGCTCAGATGTATCCAATCGTATCGTGCCTTAGGAATAACGACCATCTTCAGGTGGTCAAATCTTTCCTTCAAATTTTTTCATAATTCAAAATGATTTTTAATAGTAAGATATTCTGTTTTCAAATTTTCATCAAGATGATATCGAATGAAAATTATTATTTTTACACAATCTTGTATAGTAATATCTTTTGTTTTGATGGTGTTTCCAAGATCCATCACATTCAAATGCATTTCAATATTAAGAGCCCATGATAAATAATTCTTTCTAGAAATATCGAGAGACAGAAATTCAAGTTTAGCAAAATTCGTCATTAGAAAGAAATCGGTAAAAACGTACCTCCAAATTTTTAGACAGTAAAACCTCCTTTTCTACTATAAAGGTAAATTTGTATTTGGTTGATTTTAGCTTTGTATTTTTTATAGAGTCTTATACTAATAACGTGTTATAAAAAGAAGTTGACGCAAAACAAATATCTATATTAAAAAGAAATTTTGAATAAGATATAATGAAATAAACTTTTTGAGTTTTTTCTCACTTTCTCCTCCATTTTCTCTCTCTATCTTATGATCTCAAGTTCCTCTATCTTTCTTGGACCATACATGTTTTGGAAAAGGAGTCGGGGTATTTATAGGAATTAGTTTGGTGATGAATCAACATCTTATTGCATGGATGGTCGACACGTGTCGGACACTTGGCAAGAAAAGTGACACATGTTCTAGACACATGTCATATGGTGGCATAAGGTGTTTAGGTTCAATATATATTTAAGCAAGAAAAGTGATGAGTCATCTTCTCAATTGTTGACATGTGTCTTGGACGATTAGTGTTTATCTACAATGGTAGGTTGATACTTATCTAAAATAATTGGTTGGTAACATGTATTTTGTAAATTGTTGAGTTATCACGTACTTGTATTTTGATAAATATTTTATTATGATAATAATACAATTGTATATTTTGATATACATTCACCAAATTATTCAATATTCATGAGCGACCGACTTTAGTTTGAGAGAAATGCACGAAACTGACCCGGAATGAAAAAAAAAATTCTTAAAAAAACCTTTGGAGAAAAAAAATTCGGTTTTTAACATAGATTGTTCGAGTTTTAAAAACTCAACTAACACTGTTTATATACTATTTATAAATTGGTTGAATGTTTAAAATTTGACCAATTTCAATGTAAATAGCATTGATTGAGTTTTGAAAACTCGACCAATCTATAAATAATACATGAATAATATTTGTCAAATTTTGAAAATTTAATCAATTTATGAATAATATTGATTAAATTTTTAAAATTTAATAAATTTAGGTCATTTTTTAAGTATATTTCGGAAGGAAGTTGTTTTTAGATTTTTTTTTTTTGTTTCGTGCATTTCTCATACTCTGAGCGTCCAATACCCGATTCCGTCTCAACCACCGAAGCAGAGGAAACCATGGCGATGGCCGCCACCATCTCTCTCTCTCTCCTAACCCTCTCATCGCCGGCATTCTCTCTCCTCCATTCTTACCTCCTCCTCTCGCTCTTCCCCTGCTTGTCCTCCGCTCTCTCTCTCTCTACTCTCAAAATCCTCAAAAACCCTAATTTCCGAATCTGCGCATCTTCTTCCATGAGCGTTCAAGCTCCTCCGGAATCATCGCAGACCACATTTCTCGATCGGAGAGAGCGTGGATATCTGCACTTCGTGAAATACCACGATCTTGGCAACGACATCATTTTGGTAATCACTTTCTCAATCTCGATCAAATAGTTGTTGTCTTTCATTCCTTTTGTTGAGTTTTGCTTCGAATTGTGTTCTTTTGGATTTAGGTTGATAACAGAGACTCGTTGGAACCTAGGGTTACGCCGGAGCAAGCGGTGAGACTTTGTGATTGGAACTTTGGGATTGGAGCTGATGGGGGTGATTTTCGCTCTTCCGGGAAGTAATGGTGCTGCTTATACTATGAGGATTTTCAACTCTGATGGGAGTGAACCTGAGGTATTCATGAACATTAATTCGAAACTGACTTGTTCTTTATGTTCAGAATTTTGCTATGTTTTGGTTCAGAACAAATGATGGGTTTTTTTTTTTTTTTTTTTTGTGTCCTATGATCAGCTTTGATAACATAGCGACATCCTTAGTGCCAATGATTTAAGGTCTTTAAGTACCAAATGTTGGTGTGCCAATTGCATACCATATTTTGAACAAATTGGGCATCTGTACCTATTTATTTATATATTTATTTATTTTTTACTTGGTGGTCTGGTCATCCTTAGTATCATGCAGTCATCTTTTCGCATAGGAGTGTATATTTTGTTCCATGTTATTATGTTTATAACAATAGGACAATTTTTTTAAATCTCCATTGCCACCCACATTTTGGACCATGACGAATCCAATATAAAGTGGTATTACAAAATGTCCTTTTGTGCATATAGAATGCAAAAGCACTTGTTGTGCGCGTATAGAGTATGCAATTTTTTGCATTGTGGTCATACTTTTGCTGTATTTTACATGGCTTTCGAAGGCTGTAACTTCTATGGAGTGAAGGGAACAAAGTAGATAGTTGAAGTGTTTCCTCTTTTTTGGAAAGTTTAATTTAACGGGCCTTTCGCAATTTCATTGGCCTAGAACTTAGACTGGAGAAGAATAATGGAAATTAAATTATTTCCTCTGTCTTTATCTTTAGTAGCTACAGGCTTTTCCTATGCTGTGGGATACAAAACCTTAAACCCCCATTTGCTTTTAATATTGCATTTTAGATACTTGGACTGAACGTCGCATTTTACTTTCACAGTTGTGTATTATATAAAGAATCTACAACAGATAAAGGGATGAAAAAAATTAGGTATTCACTCAGAGCAAGATTTGGGGATACAATCACTTCTTTCTTCTAATCAACAGCAAGGACATTGATGATAATCTTTTATACTGTTAGACAGAGATGGGTTTTTCTTTGGGGAGGTGGGGGTTGGGAATGTGATGTTTCGAGACTCTGGAAGGATATAAAAGGAACAAATTCAATGACAAAGTGACACCTGCCAATAAAATATCAACCATGGTTGATTTCATTCTTGTTGTATGGGTGCTCAGAATTTTCTTTTCAGGTAATGTCTCTTGTTCTTGGGCTTTTCTAGACATTGATACTGTGATTTTTCTTTTCCTTCTCACATTTGATACTGTGAAGTCTGTTCTACCCTCCCTTCTATGCAGTTTTGTGACTTGTAAAGTTGTTTTATCAGAATGAGTTTGCCTGTCTTATTGTCTTCATCACATGTATGTTATCCACTCTGACACTTGTTCCATTACCATTCTTTAGATGTGTGGTAATGGAGTGCGATGCTTTGCAAGATTTATTGCTGAGCTTGAGAGTACACATGGAGACGGAGGTATTATTTTAGGACAATTTCAAATTTCCATTGATTAAATTCTTCTCTTTTTTTTTTGGGGGGGGGGGTAGACCTACCAGCTTCATGAGCATGGCAGTTTTGGTATAGATGGCAAATGCTTAATCCTATGATTTTTGATTATCTGCACAGCTTTACTGTACACACTGGTGCAGGGTTAATTGTTCCTGTTCCTGAGATCCTAGAAGATGGGAAGGTATAATCTCTTACCACCATGATGGTTTAAGTTATAACTTCATAGATGCTTATATCTTTAGCAATTATATCAATGTAATCTTTGTCTAGTTAGATGTTTAAAGTCAGTGACATGATTATCCTTACAATAAGGTTCACATATCCAAGCTTCAGATTGTTATCACTTATCATACTCCAGAAAAATCTTCAATAGATCATAGAAAATTTAAACAATTATGCCACTTGCTTGTGTTCTCTCTCATAAACTTTTTTCATAGATGTAAGATTTCAACAACCTACTCAAAAGCAATTTGGAATATTGAATCTACCTTTCCAAGTAAAAATTACATTTGTGTTCTGGTGTAGAAGTTCCAAAATGATTTGCTGTGATATGATTATTTAAGGAAATGGTGTGGTCTATTTCAATATCAGGTTAGAGTTGATATGGGAAATCCAATACTCCCAGCATCAGATATACCTACAAAATTACCTGCAAATAAGGATGAATCTGTTGTTAAATCAGAGCTAGTGGTCGATGGAGTAGCCTGGAGTGTGACTTGCGTAAGTATGGGAAATCCTCACTGCCATAAATTTTTTCTTTTGTATATATAATTTGTTCTCTAACTGATCTCCCATCCTGATTTTGATCTCCAAATGCATTCTTACTTGTAATTGGACAGGATCTGGTCGTTGATGAACTAAATTTAGCAGAAATTGGTCCAAAATTTGAGCATCGTAGTATGTTCCCAGCCCGAACGAACACAGGTTAGCTTATTTTATGATTTAAAGGTTCACTTTACTGCAACAGCTATCTTATATGTTTTAGGAAAAATTCATGGTATATTGTGAATATTGATTTGTATTTTGGATAATTTGACACCTCATCTGAGTTGGTGGGCCAAAACCCGATTACTGCAATCAAGAAGGCTCATCTTTTGCAATCCATATTACCCCGTCATAGATTTTAATTGTAATATTTGTCTAACTTGTTCTCATTAATGGTGAGTTCTATTGCTTTGCACTTTGCAGAATTTGTCCATGTCTTTTCTCCTTCTCATGTGAAAATGCGTGCTAGGGAACGAGGGGCAGGTTAGTTATACATCAAAGTGGTTGCAAAAATTCTGTCATGATTGGCCGCCTTGATGTTTTGATTGCCGATACGGAAGCGCTGATGAAAAGGTCTCGAAACAGGGGCAACACTAGCCTGTGGAGCAGGAGCTTGTGTAGTGGTGGTTGCAGCGGTTCTTGAGGGCCGTGCAGCGGTTCTTGGGAAGATTAAAGGGATTAAAGGGTAACTTAACTTACACATGTAATGATGTAACCTTTCTTGTGAAACAGAAATGCACTGTGGATCTTCCTGGAGGGCCATTAGATATTGAGTGGAGGGAAAAAGACAAACCGTGTCTACATGACAGGCCCCGCGGAGGTAGTCTTTTATGGATCAGTGACCTATGAAGTTTCTCGGTCTCTTTGATGTTGTGGGGATTTATTATCCCATCTTGCCAATGTTTTTTGTGGAAATGCAAGACCAAGCGTTTGTTTTAGGTATTGACTGTTGCTGTGATTGTGCCCCAGTTAGAAATGTGTAGTCTCTCATGTATTCATAGAATATTTAATGAAGTGGTGAGATCTGCCCTTGTATTTTCCTAATGTCTTTCTGTTCCAGGCAGGCATTCATTAGAATGGCCTAGACTGATACCCCCGCCTAGCTTGTGAACGTAGGAGTGAAGATCCCTGTTGTGAGTGCTGGTAATCTTACAACGTTTTGTACCAACTGGTGTTGGACATCTGAACTGAGAGAGAGAGAGAGAGAGAGAGAGGGAGCCCATGCAGAGCGTGTGGGTCTATGATGGTGATTGAAAAATCTAACTTGTTTTAAATTATTTTTATTAAATTATTATGTAGTGTTATATATGAAAATTTAGAGAAGATTGTATGATTCTCGTGGCACGAGATAATAGAATGATTAATGGTTATTGAATAATAATTTGATGACCGGTAACTCAAAGTATTAATACTCGGCTAGAAAACCTTCTAAAGTTTCATAGTGAGCTCTATATAATTACTATTTAAATTTTTGATACAAATTTTTGGAATTTTATATGTCCAATTTTATACTGTTTTACTAAAAATTGTTAACTCTAAAGCAAAAATTATTTTGCTTAAATATACGAGAATATAAGAGATTTAGTAAAATACAGACATAGTTCATTAAAAACTTGAATATAAATTATTCGTAAAGACATGATAGTTAAAAGTTTAGCTGAGTAGACCGGATAGAAATAAGTAGTGTAGGAGAATTTGTACAAAATAAATCAAAATTCTGATATTTTTTTATTATTTTATTTTTTTTATCTGATATTTGTCTATCAAATGATCGATACTAAAATTTATGATTAAATCTTATATTATTGTCATTGTTGTATTTTAAAACAAAAGTTATTTACTGATTCTAATAGTATTGATACTCATTAAATTAATAGTTATTGGATTATTATTTAATAATAATTTTTTTTTGGTGGAATTGTAGAATGATCTTATCCCTTTTATAAGATTGTAGAATAATCTTAGCACTTGGACTATAATCCAGGGATAATAAAATGCGGTAGTCTTGGTGGAAAATAATTTCTGGATAGATTTTGATGTTGCTGTGTAAAATCAGAATCAGCGCTTATTTTGGATTTTACATGAAATTGATACTAATTGACACGTTTAGCCATATAACCTTCTTGGGGGGTGGGGGTGCTGAGGAGAGAAACTCAGGATAAATGTTCTCTTTCTCTTTTTTTTTTTTTAATTTTTCATTTGATATCTAAAATTTTATTTCGTCGATTGATTTATTATTAGATCCTTTTCTATAAAAATCTCTCGGACATGATTTTTTCCGTAGCATCGGAGCCGTTATCTCTCTTTCTCTCTCTCGGTTTGGGGTGAAGAGATCCGTTGTGCGACGCTCCTTAATTTTGAATCAGTGGGTCCCACTTACGAGGTTTTCAAAAAAGTCGAAAAAGAATCTGCAACGGCTAGTTTATTTGATCTAGCGAGTGAGCTATACGTGCCGTTGAAAAACTTGAAGCTCTGAACATACTTTTTTATTAAAAAAAAAAAAAATTTGAGCTCGGGAAAGTTGCTAATTTAAACTAAGCAAAAGTCCAAAGAAAGAAAAGCAAATCCCACAAGATCCAACCGAGCAAAGGGCAAAGGAAAAAGATCAGTTCGAAAGCTCTTCTCCTTTGCTTCTCTTCCCCAAATTCTCTTCCCCAAAGATCACTAGATAAGGTTTTTTCCAATTATTCTTCTTGATCGATTTGGTAAGAACAACCTCTCTCTCTCTCTCTCTCTGAAACCCAAATTCACGTCTGGGGTTTTCTTTAAAGATTGATTAGAGTACTTTTTGATATAAATGATCAATGTGTTTATGGTTTTTGGTTCTTTTGTACTAGATCTATGATTTGTTTAAATTTTGTTATTTAGGGTTTTTTCTTTCTTTTTTTTTTTGTGGGGGCGCGGGTTAATTTGATTCGAATTTCAAATGATTAATGGGTTATTGGTCGTTTGCTTTCCAGAGCTATTTGAGTATAAATGATGTCAATGACTCCAAAGCAGTTCAGGAAAAGTGCTTTTGGGTTAAGCCCATCACCTTCTCCTTTTCTTACACCTAGACCGGAAAGACGACCTGAATCTTCAAGAGCAATTGATTGGAATTCAAGCCGCCAGGACAAAGATCGTGAGGTCAATGTTCAAGTTCTTCTGAGATGCAGGTTCTCTCTCTCTCTCTCGCACCCATGCACACTCACTCACACATCTCATTTGTGCAATTTATGGAGTTCTTAGTTGTCGATTCTACTACTGATATGGTAATGCCTGTTTGTGACTTGTAAGATGGGCCGGTATCGAGATTTGTTCTTTGGATCAGAATTATCATTGAAAATCTTCGTTGAATTCAATACAAGATATGGTTGTTGCCCTTTTGCATTAATCGTGTTTGGGGTTTGTTTTCACTTCATGCTAAACAATCTTGAAATTCAAAATTATGGGCTTCCCTTGTAGATTCTTTGCAGAATAATTTTGATTTCACATATTATTCTAAGAATGCATAGTCAAGACTTGGATTATGTTTTTTTGTTTATTATTCCCCGTGTCTATTTGTGCTAGCTGTATTAGAATGATTCAGGGAAAAGAAACAACACAAATTTATGGACTTAAATTTCAACTATGTCTTTGTTGTCAGGCCTTTGAGTGAAGATGAGCAGAAGGCAAACGTGCCTAAGGTGATATCATGTAATGAACATAAAAGAGAAGTCACTGTTCTGCAAAATGTAGCAAACAAGCAAGTAGACAGGGTTTTCAACTTTGACAAGGTACATGCCTCAAACTCAGATTTGTGAATTTAGCATTTTGTAACTTGTCAAAATTGATATGATCTTTTCTACCTCCTTTAATTTCTTTCTTTAAGGTTTTTGGGCCCAAAGCACAGCAAAAAGCAATATATGACCAAGCAATTGTGCCCATTGTAAATGAAGTTCTTGAGGGTTTCAACTGCACTGTTTTTGCATACGGCCAGACTGGGACGGGCAAAACCTATACAATGGAAGGAGGAATGAGAACAAAGGTATTGACAATTTTTTAAATACAACATGTATATTCAAGTACCTATAGTCCCTTTTTCATGGATAATTGCATCTTTGCTTATTAGGGTGGAGAATTGCCGGCTGAGGCTGGTGTCATTCCCAGGGCAGTACGTCAAATATTTGATGCATTGGAGGCACAGAATGCTGATTATAGTATGAAAGTGACATTTTTGGAGCTTTACAATGAAGAAATAACTGATCTACTAGCACCAGAAGACAACTCAAGATCTTTGGAAGAAAAACAAAAGAAACCAATTTCCTTGCTGGAGGATGGGAAGGGTTGTGTGGTTGTAAGAGGTCTTGAAGAAGAAGCTGTTTATAGTGCAGGTGATATATATAATCTCTTGGAACATGGAGCAGCTAAAAGGCGCACAGCAGATACATTGTTAAACAAGCGCAGCAGGTCTTTCTCAAGCATTTTTTTTCCAGGCATGTGTGTCATGCGAGAGAGTGACCACAATGACTGACAAAGTTAACTTTGTTTTGCAGCCGATCTCATTCTGTCTTTACAATTACAATCTATGTGAAAGAAGCAACTATTGGTGATGAGGATATAATTAAATGTGGCAAGCTTAATCTTGTGGATTTGGCTGGATCCGAGAACATATCTCGATCAGGGGCACGTGAGGTTTGAAATATGGTTATATAACTCTATTGGCATCAATTTCAGTTCCTTAGACATTATGCATCCCTATAAGCATGTTGGGTCAGTAACCTTTCAATCTAATGGAAGAACAAAAGGTGTGGAAATTTCACAATAACTGGCCAAAAGTAAGAAAGGCAACTTTACTGTATTGAGCCAATTATACTTAAAAACAAGAGGCTCAATTACCCCAATAATAATTTTCACACTCATAACACAAGGACACTCACACATGAAATAGTTGTATTGCATCCGTAGGAACCTAGAAAAAAGGATACACGCTCAAGACTCTCACCAACACCTCACAGACAAGAGACTCGATGGTTTTTCCCACTTGAAAGGCTGCCAAGAGAGGGCCAGCTACTCCATAAAGCAAGTGAAACCCTTGCCTTAGGCTGCCAATATTTTAGGTCTTTTATCATTAAAATTATAATTTAAACTATTACAAAATAATTTTAAAAAAAGCTCATAGCAGTTAAGGGCCCTAATTAATTTCATTATTAATTGGTCAACTGCTTACTTCCCCACACTCTTATTTTTTCTCCTTCAATATCTCTCCAAATTCCCACCTAACCTTCTACCTGATTCATTTGTTATTAGTTTCATTATTAATTAGTACAACACACATCTTTTGGGTGTGAATGTCCTTGTGTTGTGAATGTAAAAATTATTATGGGGGTGAGCAAGTCTCTTGTATTTTTGTACAAGTTGCTTTTAAAAAAAAAAAAAAAAAATTGGCAATTTTATTGTGAAATTTTTGGCAATACCTTGTACAATAGTTAATGTTAGCTCTATTTTATTATTTTTGTAAAAATGATAGGACTGATGTCCTTGTCCGAATCCATCTTTCACTAGTGTAGGTGCATCAATAATTGATAAGAAATTTCATTTACTAACTGCTTTTCCATTTTGTTGATGTGGTGATGGAATTGAAGGGTCGTGCAAGAGAAGCTGGAGAGATAAACAAAAGTTTGCTCACTCTGGGGCGTGTCATAAATGCTCTCGTTGAACATTCTGCTCACATACCTTACAGGTCTGTGAAAACTATACCAAACATTTATGTTAGCATGGTGGTCTATTTTTTCACTCTATTCAAACTTTTAAGCAGGGATAGTAAGCTGACGAGGTTGTTGAGAGACTCACTTGGAGGAAAAACAAAAACTTGCATAATTGCAACAATATCTCCAACCGCTCATTGTTTGGAAGAAACTCTAAGCACACTTGATTATGCCTATCGTGCCAAGAGCATCAAAAATAAACCAGAGGTATCTTTCATTACTTTTTCCTTCGTCACAGTTTTCGTTTTAGTTTGTCTGCTAAATTCCTAAAAAACTTTTTGTTTGCAGGCAAATCAGAAAATGTCCAAGGCTGTACTCCTGAAGGACGTCTACTTAGAACTTGAGAGAATGAAGCAAGGTTCTAGATTGTGATTGTTTTCTCTTCCTTTTCTCCTTTGATGGAAAGTTATCCTATTAATATGTTTCATCTTTATCAAATCTGACAGATGTTCGAGCAGCAAGGGAAAAGAATGGCATATACATACCTCAAGAGAGATATGTCCAGGATGAGGCTGAAAAGAAGGTATATCCTTGCAAATCACATAACAATATGCGGAAGATAAGGCTCTTTTTGATGAGCACAGATATTAAACTAACACTTTTGTAGGCTTTTAACTGTGTTAGTTGAAGCAAAAGATTCTCATTGCACTTGGGTCAACCTTTGGTGAAGAAAGTTGGCCATTCTAAATTGTCCATCAAACTAAATTGAATTTAGTTTACATAGCTTGCTGACAGATGGCAACTTCTATGTACTACCAAACTAGTTCTTCTGACTGGGTTGCGACTAATACATCACGTCAATGAATTTGTGTTCCTTGTTTTGTAGGCAAAGAATGAGAAGATTGAGCAATTGGAGATTGATCTCAGCAATAGTGAGAAGGTACTGTTTGAATGCCCTTTGTTTTTCATGCATTGTGTACTTAACAAAGCAATAACTCCTCTATGCTACAGGAAGTTGATAAATTCCGTGAATTCTATGTTGCTGAAAAAGAAGTGAAACTCAACTTAGAAAGTGAACTTGAGGACTGTAAGGTACCAATTATTGAGTTTAGAACTAGACTTTGATTTTTGAGAACTTCTATTCTAGCATCTTCGTTATGCAAATCATTTCTTCAGGTAAACCTGGAGAAAAGTGACAGGGCTTTGGAGGATCTTCAACGGGAATATGCTAAAGTCATCTCAAATTTGAAGGAAAAGGAGTTTTTTATTTCCAAACTAAAACACTCAGGTGAGTATATGGAGAATTTATTGCTTTAGTCTTTGCATTTGGATGCATTCTCAATGTTCTCAAATATGTGTAAATCAGAAAATTCTTTGATCAAATGTGCAAAGGAGTTCTGTGTAAATTTGGAAAATGCCTCGGAAGATATGACTGCGCTGCATGCCAAACTAGGTATGGAATTTTCTTCTTTCCGCCTTCTTCAGAATTTTGACTTGCAATGAGTTTTGTACAAGAATATATTTATATTTATCACCAATTGATGAACTTACAATGGTTCTATTTATCACCCATTGATGAACATACAATGGCACAGCATATGCTAATCTGATTCTTCTTCAAGAATGTGCTTCCTGAGTAATTTTTGTCTTGGGGATGATGAAAAGAATGATAAGTATATCATATTCATGTACCATAAATTTTCATGCACTTAATCAATGGCAGAGGCAAGCCTGCTTTTCTTTGTTTAAATATCAACTGCACAATTTTAGTCTGACATCTTGATTCCCCAGTCAAACATTGTTGGTGTCAAGCTGAGAGTTAAAAGTTTTATACAGATCAGAAAAGCAGGATTGAAGCTGTAAACCAAGGGTTGGTTTTGGCAATTGGCTCTCAGCTTGATCAGAGCTTAAAAGACTTGAATCAGACCATCCTAGGTTCAGCCTTACAACAGCAGCAACACTTGCAATGCATACAAGACCAAATCAGTTCATTTCTTGCTCGTAAATGTGATGTAAGACACATGCTTTCTCTAACTTCTGGTCTCATGAATGTTCAGTGATTTAATTACCAATGTATGCTCCAGGCAACACAAGTTCTCGAAAGAAGGGTCAACAACATGACAGATACATATACTTCAGGAGTAGTGGCCTTGAAGGAGCTTGCTAACAGACTACACAGAAAGACCTGCACTGATCTGGAAGAGATAAACTCTGAAATTTTGTTCCGGACTGTGATTGTTGAGAATGTATGAACTTACTGGAAAATTTCCATGACATCAAATGTCTAATGATGCAATAAGTGCCAAAACTCTGACATTTTACATGTTTCTGAATTGCAGTTTGTCGCCAAAGCAGTTTCCGAGGCGAAGGATGTAATCTCTGATATCCATGGCTTCCTAAATGATCACAAGCAGCTATTAGCTTTCTCTTCTAAAAAGCAAGAGGAGGTTGGTGGATAGGCATCTTTCGTACCCTACCTTAAACTTGGTTAAAGTTACAGTGATTTCTGTTATATCCTTGATTTTTGTAATATCGTAATAGCATCATAATCCTCTGTAAACAAAATGTAGGGTTTGAAGAGGAGTCTTTCTTCGGCACAAGTGATTTCAGAGGCAACATTAAGCTTTTTCAATGACATTCATCAGAAGGCCTCCATGGTCATGACCATACTTGAAGAAAGTGAAATTAAACATTCTCACCAATTAGCAACATTTGAGAATAATTTTAAGGTAAACTACCTTCAAGCATGTGGTGAACGTACATGACCAAGACCAATGAGAAATTGAATTGATGGACTTCTTTCATCTTTGATCAGGAAGAGGCTGCTAAAGAAGAGAAACTGGCTATGGAAAGAATTGCTGTAATAGTGGCAAATTTGACATCAAAGAAAACTGCTATGGTGGGCCAACCACCAAAAATATTTTTCCCTTTTCTGTGTACATGGCAATGTGTGGCTTGAACTAATTTCTTAACATCCTGGACTCTATTTTACAGATCTCTGATACTTCCAGAAGCTTGAAAAACTCGAGGTTAGATCTGAGCAAGAAATTACAAGAAGAGATGTCCAAGATGCAGAAAGTGACTGCAGATGGTAAGCAAGAGTTGCACAAATTTGGAGAAAGGGTGAAAAACAATTTTTTGGAGGAGACACTATCATCAGCTGAAACTCACTCGATTATGGAAAATTGCATTCTGGATTGGTAAGCCTTGGTTTGTTTATGAGTACTCAAAAAAGATACATAGAAATGAGCTAGTTCAAAGAGGTTTAAGAAGACAGAATCACATTATTGTGCTGATATTTTAACTGCTGCAATGATGCTGAGTCTGTGGGATCAGTTCAACTGATTTTGTGTCAACTTCTCTTGCCTTCTTGAAAATGCAGCTCAAAGATGGTGGATTATTCCAGAAAGCAATGGGAAGATGCGGCGTGCTATATGAGTGAATTCAACAAAACAACTATTGCTGAAGTGAATTCCTCCATAAAGTAATTTTTCGTGTCTATTGTACTGTTTTTTAATTTGAATCCTTTTAGATTTTAAAGTTTTGCAATGTCCTGCATGCTTTGTTTTTCTTAACAGGTCTAACATCTCTGAGAATAATGCTGCGCATGAAGAATTTGCCTCTGCATCCACAACTATGGACTCAGAAATTGATGCAAGAGCCTGTGATGTGCTGACATCTGTCAATGGTAATGAAAATATCCAGAATGATGCGTCCACATTTTACCTCCCTGTACGAAAGGTATGTCTAGTTAACATGAAAGAATGATGTGTTTGCAGATGCACTGAAGCTGGACCGTAAAATGAAAACGGACATAGACTCTGTGTCTACATCATGCATGGATCAGCTGAAATCAGCTCAAGAGAAGCAAAGCAAAGATATTTCCAACCTCAGAAGCCAAGCAGAACAGCGCCTCTCAAAAGATTATTTGGTAAGCTAAGTTGCAAAAGCATTTCTCTTAGTTGCATATGTATTTTCACCTTGTCTGTAGCACAACACAGGCATTGACATCTGCAGAGGTACAAGCAAACTCCTTGTTTTTGTTGCCATGCTGCATTTAAAAGTGTGATGCATTCAACAATTATTCATATTCTGAATGGTGTATCCCTGAGCAGATTGATCGAGAAAATGCACCTACGACACGGGAAATAGTTGTTCCAAGCATAGCATCCATAGAACAGATGAGAACACCAGTTTTTGAGGATCTCATGGCTGTCAAAAAAGGTGACAGTAGCAGAACAAAATGGAGCTACACAGAAAGCAAGATCCAGCAACAACAGCTTACATCACCAAATAGAACTCCCTTTGCAGATCTGAACTGAACACAGTGAGGTAGGCCGAAAGACAGCAGGAGAACCGCTGCTTTCTGTGTACATTTGACAATGAATCAGCCGCGAGGACTACCAGGCACTCATCACTGATGAGTTGGAACACAACCAAGCTGAGTCTGCCCCGAGTTTGAGATAGATTAGAGTACATAGTATGTCATTATGATCTAGTTACATGGATTTCCCTATAATGGGTGAAATAAAAGAAGCTATTGAGGTGGCTTAGTCTAGTTGGATCATGGCACTCTTGCCTTCTTTAAAGCCCTTAACTTTCTATAAAAATTCTCAATTATGAAATTTTGCAAGTTTCTTAAATTATTACTAAAATAATTTGAAACTTTTGTACTTCAATTTGCTAAGTGGGGGAGCACATCTGAACAGTTCATTGAGTCATGCAATCTGCACATTACAAAGCGTAAAGACTGCAAAATGAACGATCCACGCTCGCCTCACCACATTGTATTTAGAAATTATGATACATTAAAATAATACCTAAATTTGAATTTAAATCATTTATAGTACATAATTGGTTTAATGGGAGGGACGTTAAATTCTATAATCAAAATTAAGATTCGAATGTTGAAAATAGAAAAAAATATGTTAGGAGAGCTGATAGGATATAAATTTGTGTAATATTTATAATTAATTTTATTTTATTTTTGAATGAATATAACACTAATTATTGTATTTTATGATGATTGATATGTTAAGAATGATAAAAGTGATTGATGAAAAAAAAAAAAAAAAGGAAAATGAGACAATTTGGAACGAATTATGCTGAGAGTAGAAAAAATTCCTGTATTTCTAAATATTTAGGGATAAAAATTTTAAAAATTTCATCACTTGCATTCTTTTATACGGGAGCAGCCGCAAGAGGACGGAACAGAGAGAAGGGAGCAGCCTGCAGGGGGCAGCAGCCCCACTTTCCAGCAAGATTGTCCATGTTCTAGCAACAGTTCACATCCAGCAAGGGGCAGCCATTTCATGCCTCCGGCAGCCACTATAAATTAGTCTTCCTATGGACTTTTCTTTCCAGCGGAGGAGTCATGTTTTCTTTTATCATCTTCGGCCCTTGTCTTGATTAAAACAGAATTTTTATTTCATTTTATAAGTTTTCGGCCCTTGTCTTGATTAAAACAGAATTTTTATTTCATTTTATAAGTTTTCTTTCTTATATTTTCATTTTAATTAAAAAATATTAAAACCTTAATGAATAAAGATCCTAAAATCTAATTGAGATCATTGACTCAATATTTTATAGGTATTTATTTAATCTTCATGTCTTAATATTTATGATTGTTTTAAATTTATTGAATAGCGGCCTATATTTGGTAATCCCAAAATAATTTACGACCATTAAAAAACGGTAATCTTTGTTTGTTTTTAATAACGTGGTGATTGGTATAGTTTTATGGTCTCGCAAGCGATTTAACTCATGCCAAGAGATTAAATAATCTAATTTAAATAAATTCAGATTAGAATTTATCGATTAGAATTGAGTCTCTCTATATCTTAAAGTTGTCGAAATACTAAATCCAATGAAGATCTCTTTGATTGTTTTTTTATTAGGAAAGTAATTAATAGTGGTACCTTGATTATTAACGAAATAAAGAGAGATTAGTCTTTTCGTGATATTTAACGATTATAACCAATTTATTTGCGTGATATTAAATAATTTTTATATCAATGATCAATCAAATATATCAAGGTGGAAATAATTTATTTGGCTAAAAAATTAATTTTCTATTAATTTTTATTTTTTTAATTTTGAGTTCTTTATTTTTAGTTAATTAATTTAGTTAATTTTCCAAACTCTCTATATTTTTTATTTTTATTTTTATTTTCTTAAGAGAAGTAAATCTACCATTTTCTGAGGAGACGATCTTACTCACTCTATAGTATTTAGTGAAATAGAATAATTTATTTTTGATTGTTTGACGACACACCAAGAGTCTTCCTAAAGAGGGACCGACAGTAATTCAAACCGAATTATTTGTAGTATAACTTCATATATTGTTGGTCTAAAATGTTGGAAATTTTAGTGACTCACACGCGTAGCGGAAGTAATTAAATAATTTTTGAAAAAATAAAATTGAGATTTCGGGTATAATATAAAATACCTTATACGTAGAGCCTCAAAATCGATCGAACCGTCCAACATATTCCTCGATCGGATCTCGTGGTCGGGATGGTGATCACGATGTTAATCGAACCACCACTACAGTGTCACGACGCCGCAACCCTTAGTTCGGCGATCCGAATGACACGAAAAATTTCCTATTCAGAATTTTTCTCAAACCCTCTATATTCTCTCTTTAGAGATTTTTTTTTTTTTTTTAAGTTTTGTGCAATTTTCTCTCAAACCATTCTCACTCATGGCTATCCCAAAGATCTCACACAAAGGAGAGAGTTAGTCTCCGTTAGAATCCTTCTCTAATTAGGAGAGAGATCATAGGAGAGAATATTAGGAGTTATGGGTAAATGAGAGTTACCCCACTAACCTCATGCTAATTGTCCAAAATGCCCATCGTGGGCATCCTAAACTAATATCTCTCATTTGCACGCGAGGGCATTTAACGTCTGTCACATGATCGTAACTCATATGATCTTTCTCATCACCCTACTGGACTTTCATATACGATTGGACGTCGTGCGACCGACGAGTATACCTGTAAACAAAAACCTCTCGATGCACCTGTTATGATGATCGAGAAGCCATCGTTAGTATCAAAAGAACTCGTTGCACCCCAAATCCAAAACTAATTACATCTATCGAACTACTTTTCTCATCGAAAATAATCCTCAATAAATGCTCGACTGTGTATCCACTGTTATGCTTACATCACAACATGGATAAATATAATAAGCGTGCCGATGAATACAACACAATGATATAATGTCAATTTGTCTTTCTTTTTCCAAACTCGAATCTATTAGATTCAATTCAACTGTTTTCCTAGACCTGTCCCTCAGACCTCAATTTATCTTCCAGGCCATCGGTAAACAGACTAAAGTAGCAAACACTGAACCAAGACCTCTAGAACTAGTTGAAGTGATAAAGGTACAAGAGATCTCACCCAATGGATTTCGAGTCTCACACAGTAAGAAGGGGGATTTAAATCATATCAATGTCTCAAATAATACTCTCACTATCCCTGGTCGACATATCACACACGGTATGAAATGCGTGTCACAGTGTTATTCTTCCATATCTCAAAGGACATATGTCAGATTTCTCTAACACTGTACAGGTATGACACTTATTCTATGCATAAGACTTTACCTAGAAATCTCAGAGAGAGTATCTCAGAAACAATATCGCTAATCGCAGGTGATATCTGAGATCTCAAAACTGGCTACTTACAGGCAATATGGATGTGGGTGCGTCTATACCGGTCATTTAGCATATGACCTCATCCTGAACACATATCAGGGCGACTTATGTTCTAGTAGGGCCACTCTCAAATCCTCTTACAACTAGAAATCGTCTCATCTCTGCTCACTCAGAGCTGGAGGTGGTCACTCATGTGAGGGAGTTGACCACGCCTGCCTGACATATCATTTATCACAACATATCACAAAATATATGGCAATTAAAATAGTGCAATAAATAAACTCGTGACTCAATCATGCACACATGTTGTAACACCGACACTGCGGTGCCCGTACTAGTATTCCTGTTCACGAAATTAACTAAAATATTTCTCCGTTTATTTATAGAGAGAGAATTTTAATTATATTGATTTTCGATTTTGAGGTATGTAATTTGAAATTTTTGGGATATTTAAAATATCTGTATTTTCGATTTGTAAAGTAAAGTGGGTATAAAAATATATAGATGATTTGTTTTATTCATTTATTAATTTAGACATTCCTCATTAATTAGTTATAATTTATTTATAAAAAGAAATATAATAATAATAATAATAATAATTATTATTATTATTATTATTATTAAAAAAAAAAAAAAAAAAAAAACGAAATTAAGGCTTAAAGCCCTAATTTCTCTTCCACTTTCCCTTTCACTCTCTCACCGCCTCTCCATCTCCCCACCCGCGCCAGCCGCCGCCGCCGCGGCTTCCTCCTCCGCCGTGCCATCACCACCGCAGACGGCCACCGACCCACCTTCTCTCTCTCTCTATTTTGCTCTCTCTCTCTTTCCCTCTCTCGGTTGCTCTCTCTATCACCCGCGAGTTCTCCCTCTCGCGATCCACCCCAACCGCCACCGCGCCGCCCGCTCGGCGCAACCACCGCCACCCGCAGCCACCGCGACCGCCGCGGGTCGCCATCCCTCGGTCTCCCTCGCTCTGCTCCCTCTCCTGCGCACGCGCGCGACACTGCGCGCAACAGCGCGCGATTTCTCGCGCGCAAGGCGCGCGCGCGTGCTCGCCCGTCTCCCTCGCTCGCCGCGCCATTGCAGAGCGAGACTTCCCCCCCCGCGCGAGACCGCCCGGCGCGGCGCGCGCAACGCTCGCCTCACTGCAGCGCGATGGCCCACGGTCATTCCCCTGTTCTCCTAACCTTGCATCGCTCACTGTTGGGAGCCTGTTCGATCATTGCAGAAACCCCAGCAGCAGGAAGCCTTCAAAACCCTAGGCCGAATCTGCTGACTCCACTTTCTGCATAGGCGAGGATCAATTCCTAGCCCTAATTCTAGGGTTTTGAATTTTCTGAGTAATTAGAGTTAATTGCTAACAATTGCTCTGAATTTGAAACCGTTACAGGTTGAGCTTGAAACGATTGGCGACTAAAAGCTAGGTCTGCAAACCGAGAAACCCTAGGTGAGGAGATTTCTACTCTATTTGATAAATTGAATGAATCTTGGGTTGAATCTAAAGTGGAAGGTTCTATATATGTTTAGAATGTAAGTGGAATGCGAATAGGATACAATTTCGTATGATGAAAATATGTTTCAATACCTTTGAAATGACATATGGGTTGAAGAAATCGGATGAGAATTGAAAAGTGTATGATTTTTCAAAGATTTTTCAGTTTATAGGAAACTTATTTATTTTAAGCGTATTTCCAATTTTGATTGGTTTTAGGATTGAATCAGACTTGATTTTGATTTGATTAATTGTTTATAAATGGAATGAAAGTGATGAAATGAGAATCTAGAAAGGTGATTGTGTAAATGATTAATTTAAGTCTTAAATGAACACATTGAGGGGAGAAACTCTAAGGAAACATGTACTGGAAAATGTAGAACTTTGAATATGAAATTTGATGGATTTTAATATGATTTTGAGTGTAAAAATGTGGATTTGATGTACTTGTGTTTTTGGCATTTTGGTGTGTTATTGACTATGTATATGTGAAATTGAGGCCAAGAGTGTGAGGATTTATGCATACTGAATTTTGGATAGAGGTTAGTGAGTATATGGATGTAAAAATGTCTTGATCGAATCCATTGGAGAGATTGGGAATGACTCTGGTAAGCAAGATGGAGGTTTATATGTGTATGTAATAAGGTATAGAAAGTGTATGCATATATATAGTGATATTGGTGTGTTAAAGTGATATGAAAATGTGCGGCGAGGGATTGGATTGGTGTGAGCTTTGTGTATGATTGGTTGAGTACCATCACTTGAGTCTTGTGGACATGTTGTAAGCATGAACAAAATATGAAGAGTTAAGGTAGTGGCTTAAAAGACTTGACTCGACATTGGAAATTTAAAAGTGAAGACCATGCATTTTAGCCAATTGAATAACATGTAGTCTTTTAGCATAACTTTCTTTACACAGCTCCGAATGACGTGAGGCTTTCTGCCTCAGACACTAGACATCCTTAGCTTTAAAAATGAAATAAGAAACCTCTTGAATTGTAAATGTGTATTAGAAGTTATAGCCTATTTTCTATAACTGCGCAGGTTTGAAACTTGCTGATTATATACATGCGTAAGTGTTGGATGTCTTGATCGAGGGGAGCACAGTTTTGACACTTGTCGTGCATTGTAGGGAGTGATTGACCCTCCCGTATACTGTGAGTGGGTTTTATTTCAATGTTTTCGTTTAATATGTAAACTCTGATTTACAACAGTTTGATAAATGAGCATGATTTACCGCGTGCGTGAAATGTTTTGACTGGCTTTGGAAATGATTTTTGTGAACCGATGGAGTGTCCGAAAATGTGGTTGAATTATGAAATATGCATCCATGTGGTTGAAATGTAAAATGTGCCATTTTATGAAATATGTTGCATTTGGTTTGTGAACCTGATTTACGGCACATGTTTTGATATGATATTGATATTGGCCTTGAGGGCTGTGATTTGTACTGTGATATTGATATTGGCCTTGAGGGCTGTGATATGTATTGTTCCGTAGCTACGAAGGACACCGTGAGAGGCGCTTTGGTAGCATCCGGATATGCCTAGGCCTGGGGTATCCCACGAGATGTCGAGATGAGATGATATTTACTACACGGAACTAGGCAGGTTGAACCCGAAAGGGGGAGGACTTGGCTGCTAGTCAAGTCTAGCACCTGGACGAGGTCCGTCGCCAACGCCGGGGTAGAGAGCACTTTAAATAAAAAATCGCATATAACACCCCCGGTGCGCCTGTCATAGGTCGTGGTAGACCTCTGCCGGGAGTTTTACGGCTGGCAGCTCTATGATTTTGATGAAAGTATTTTGGATGCATATTTGATTTGCTGATGCGTGCAAATGATATATTGTTGAAATGAAAAGCATGCTGATTTGAAATATGATTTGTATACTTATGTTTTGACACTCCAGTTTTACACCCCATATTACACGATTACATTGACCCACTCACTCACTGAGTATTCTTCCCTGAGTACTCACCCCTCCTCTTTCCCTCCCCAGACAGGATTATGGTGCTAGAGCGACGCATTTGGCGCTAGAGGTATGATAGCTTGATGGTGGATTGGATTCACGACGGTGAGATTAAGTTTTAATTGAAAAGATGAATTTCATATTTTATTGTCGACCCTGCGTGGTCTTGTTGAGGTCCGTAGTTGACCGTGTACATATTTTGGGATGACTGTATAATTAATGTATGTTTATTTGCGAAACTCTCATATTTCACTTGCATTGAGGCATTTGTAAATGTTTAAAGTGTTAACTTGAGAATTTATATTATATTTGTATAAATTTAGGCCCGCTTGGTGTAGCGGCTGTTCATGCTCTAGTTGGGCATAACAGTAGAGGTCTGTGGCTAGGACTGTTGGTAATTTGTTAGCCTTGCGTTGTCTGGATATCGGTTGGGAGATTTGGTGGATGGTTTTGAGGCCGGGATGGTCATTTTATTTTATTTACAGGATCATGTAAATGTACAGGTTTATACAGGTTTAAATTGTACATGGGAGACCTCCGATTTATGGGGAGGTTCTGCCCGATTTTCTGTAAAAATACAGCCGGCATCCAGGTCAACGGGCGGCTGTTCACGATTCCCGGTTCGGGGCGTGACACATGTCATATATATACAACACAATAAGTATCAGTACAAGATGAAAAATGTCAATATACACGCAAACTCAATGATTCTTATATCTCATACATGAATTTCTTACAATGGGTTTATTAAAGGGATCAATCAACACGCTGTATAGTAGTGTACTTAATTTGTCACTTCACCCTTCTCGGTGATATCTCTCATAATGTGGTATTGGTATCAATGTGTTTAGACTTACTTATACTTAGGGTCTTAGGTATGGACAAGGACGACTTGATTTTCTCAATAAATCATCACTAACCTCTCACTATCCGCCTCAATCGCTAAGTCATCTGGGAATCTCCGGATCGAAATACTCTCCTGAACTGCCACTGAACATCTCATAAACTCAGTCTCTATCGTAGATAGAGATATACAGATTTCCTTCTTGCTACTCCAAAACAACAAAACCTGATATTGATTTACGTACATTCAAATCACCAACCCAGTCAGTATCTGAATACTCATAAAATGCAAATCACCTCCTCTATAACATAAGTAGAGATTTGCAGTTCTCTCGAGATATCTCGGAAGCCTTTCACTGCTCTCCAATGATCCCTTTTAGGATTTGATCGATACCTAATTACCATACTAACTGCAAAGCAAATGTCTGATCGTATACATAACAGTGCGTACATCAGACCACTCAGTGCACTGGAACAAGGGATTCTACTCATTTTCCTTGTCTTTTTCTGAGTCATAAGGAATATATCAAGAATTAGGCTTTAGCCATTTAGCGATAAGAGTATCTTTAGGGTCGTAGTCGATCTTCTTGAAGCGCTCGAGAATTCCCTTGATGTTGGACTCCTGTGAAAGAATCAACACCTGTCTCGAGTGATCCCACTGTATCTTAACTTCGAGGAAGAACTGAGTCTCACCCATGTCCTTCACATCAAGACTCGACATGTCCACGTCTTCGTGGTCATCAGATACTCTCTGTTGTTCTCAGTCAACAGAATGTCATTCACATAAGGATATGATCACAAAAGAATTAAAAGAACGTAAAAGGTAAACGCGATGATCCTCCTCGATCATCACGAAACCGTGAGATATCATCTCCTCGTAAAATCTCAAACGCCACTGCCTGGATTGATGATTAAGGTCGTATGTAAACTTCCGAAGTCGACAGACCTTATTATCCAGATCTACAAGAATAAAGCTAGATGGTCGTTCCTTGTAGATCTTCTCATCCAAACTCTCACTCAGGAAGACAGTCACAATGTCCATCTGGTCTTATTCCAGATGCATGTCATGTCCATGACAATCGTTAAAAGTAAACAGACCGAGGTAATCTCGCCCTCAATCTGAGTGTAACCCCTGGTTATTAGATGGGCCTTATTCCTCTCCACTGATCCATTGGTCTATCTCTTGATGTTGAGAACCTACTTGTTCCCAACAATCTTACTATCTTCAGGCAAATTAACTAGATCCAAGATCCTGTTGATTTTCATCAACTCCTTCTCTCATCTATGGTCTTGAACCAGTGGTCCTTCACAGAACCCTGAAAAGCCTCCAGGACCGTTTAAGGTTTCTTGTAATCCTCAAGAGTCACATTGAGAGTCTCTCTCTCAATCAGGAAGTGACGGTTAGGTATGCGTCCTCGACTACTCTTATGAGGAGGGGAAACCTTTTCACCTCTAGATGGATTGCTCCCACTATAACCAAAATCCGTAATGGATTCTAGGGTCCTGCCGTTGGGATCAACCAACCACTAGGCTCATTCATCTCATATGAGGTAAAGTCCTATTTGATTTCACCTCTCATAGGTAAATCATTTTCAAGTAACTCGGTATCATAAGACTCAATTTCAGTGAGAATGTCATCCGTATGCTCACCTAAAACACATTCCCCTCGGACTGTTCTGAGTATCTCATAGAGATACGCCTCTTTTCTCACAGGCCTAATTCGCCATGTAGATGCAAGAAACAGTGAACATATGCGGCATAACTGTATAATCTCAAATGGCTAAAGTCAGGCTGCCTCCCAGTTCAAAACTCATATGGAGTACTGATTGCGGATTTCAATAGAACACGATTGAGGACGTAGGCTGCAGCCAATAACGCATCTCCCAAATGGGAAACAAGCAAATTGCTTGCGCCATCTTCGACCTCACCGTCTCAAACAAAAGTCATATTCCTCTCTCGGCTACTCTACTCCACTGAGTAACAGGAATAGTCAGTTGTCTCGTAATGCCCTTCTTGAAATAAAACTCTTCTGACAAATACTCATATCCTTGTTCGGTTCTGAGAATTTTTACTCTCAAATTTAACTGATTTTCAATCTTGCTAATAAATCTCCTGAAACATCTCAATGTCTCAAACTTGTGAAGATCAAATAGACGTAACCGAAACGCGTGTAATTGTCCATGAACGTAATAAAATACCCAACTCAATTTTGGGTTCTCACATTCATAAATGCCATAGATGTCGAAGTGAACCGACTACAATGGAGTCACAGCTCTCATTGCAATATCGAATGGTTTTCTTGTAACTTTGCCACCTAGGCAAAACTGGTTAGTCGACCCTACAAACCACTCACTGCCAACCAGTTCATTCTCTCCCATGTTAGGAAGATAACAAGAAATACCATTGAAATGAATTACTTCCGGTACATATAGTCCCTCATAGACCAAAACAGAACCAATTATAGAATTGTCGTAATTAATGGAAACTATAAAATTTCCAAATTGACAAAGCATATCCTAGGCTAAATTCAAGTTCTGTCAAACATTCGAAGCGTAAAGAGCATACAGAGCCTAGCAATTTTACAACTCCAACTTGCAAGTGCTACTCCCTCTGATGTCGACAAATGCTTCGTTTCTCCACGTAAATCCTCCTACTTGAGGACTCACTAGGCGGAACTATATATGAGTGCTCTTGTCTAGAGCTACGTGGTCGGTTGCTCCTGTGTTTACAATCCACGAAAGAGATAAAACAGTGAGTATCTAAATCCACGTAAAAAAGAAAGAGATAATTTTCGCCTATCACACTTTTGAGCGAAATGACCAAATCTACTACAGATGTAGCACTACACTTTGGTCTTATCCAACTCCTTCTTTTTGCGCATTAGTTGTCGATTTTCTCAGATGATTTCTTTTTACCTAAATCTCGAGTCCCACAGGAGTCCTTGCTCAACTCCACTGCATAAGCATGATCCAAGAATGACCTACACGTCTCCAAATGCTCATACTTGAGTTTACTGTGCCTATTCACATTAGTGAAAGTACGAATACTTTTATCGTATGTGAAATAAACTTTCATGATTTCTCATGAATCAGGTAAAGAATTGGATCGCATCCAGCACTAGAAAACATATTCGAAATGGGTTCGGTCACATTCTCCAACTTGGCGATCATACTCGACATTTTTATCAAATGTTGTATCATCATATGATCAACCTTTTCTTTATAAGTTATTAAACTTATAACTCAGTATCCCCGTCTCAGGATCTATACGACCGCCACAATACTCTTTATAGGGTGAGTCAAACTGATAAAACCATAGGATATTGCTCATAGACTGGGATCACATCATCATGCATACCACTCAGGATGATTACCCTAACTCGGCTATCATTCCTCTTCCATACACGTAATGTCTCATAATCCCGTCTCTCTGAGATGCGGTATCCTCCCCGGAGTTCACCATATCATGTCTCAGAATTTTAATTAGATCTTACTTCTCGAGAATAAACTGAATCTACCAATGAAAAATCTCGTAATTATCACCATTCAATTTTATCGCCCATACAATGATCTAATACGACAATTTTTCATGTAGTCTTTGAGACTTTAGTGACTATTGTTGTTTATTCTCACATTTTGTGTATCCTACGAATCAACAAGATACAAATAATTCGAATATAGACCCCAAGACGAGCGTATGAATTAACAGACAACATACACCACAATCCGAGATTACATCTTACCATTCAGACTAGGATTCGGTATATAAAAACCCACAAAAATCACTTTTATGGATGTGGGACCCTCAAAAATTAGAAAAATTCTGATTGCCACGAGCCACCACGCGTTGGCGGCGCGTCCCCATGCCCCTGCACGCGCCGGGGACAGCTTCTGGCATGTGCCAGACTAGCAGGCGCGCGCCTACACGCGCGCGACCCACGTGCGTGGGTCGGTTCTGGATCCAGTTCGCGGTTCGGGTACCGGGTCGGGCGCGGGTCGAGGACACGTGTTCGCGTCAAAACCGACCCTGACAACCCAGACCGGTTCACGCGCCCGATGCTTTTTGTTCACGCTCCACCCGCGCGCGTGCAGTGCACGCGCCTGCGGGTTGGAGCCTTTCTTCTCTGCCTGACTCCTTCTGCAATCTGGTCTTTTGACTTGGTATCTGGAAAACTCATTTCCGACGGATTTTGACAGAAAAATTTAATTCAAATCTCTTTCAATTATCCTAACTCGATTTTATGAATGATTAATGGTCGAACCGGTCAAATCAAGAACCCAAAGTCGCAGCCCTCCGTGACCATTTTCAGAAAACCCAGTTTTCGACGATGGCAAGTCACAAAACACATATCAAAATGTAGATCTTCATACGTAAAACACAAATCAACCATTTATTTAGATCAAAATGTCCTTAAATTCGATAAATCTAAGATTTAAAAGTCCGGTCAATATTTGGGCCGAAAATTTTAATCTTGATTTTCATGGCCCTATTGTGTTCAAAAAATTCAGAAAAAATTATATTCATAATCTACGTGTTATGGATAATCTCATAGTGCAATCGGATTCATAAAATTCATCCGTGACCCGAACTATAAATTTAATACCCTATATTTTTTATATCCGAAAATAATCCAAAAAATTAATTTTAATAATCCAACAAAACGCTCTGATACCATTGTTGGAAATTTTAGTGACTCGCATGCACAGCGAAAGTAATTAAATAATTTTCAAAAAAAAATAAAATTGAGATTTCGGATATAAGATAAAATACCTTATATGTAGAGTCCCAAAATCGATTGAACCGTCCGACATATCCCTCGATCGGATCTCGCAATCGGGATAATGATCACGATGTTAATCGAACCATCACCACAGTGTCATGACGCCACAACCCTCAGTCCGATGATCCGAATGACACGAAAAATTCCCTATATGGAATTTTTCTCAAACTCTCTATATTCTCTCTTTAGAGAGTATTTTTTTTTAAAGTTTTGTGTAATTTTCTCTCAAACGATTCTCACTCATGGTTATCCCAAAGATCTCACACAAATGAGAGAGTTAGTCTCTGTTGGAATCCTTCTCTAATTAGGAGAGAGATCATAGGAGAGAATATTGGGAGTTATGGGTAAGTGAAAGTTACCCCACTAACCTTATGCTAATTGTCCAAAATGCCTCTCGTGGGCATCCTAAATAAATTATATATATATCAATGTGTCAAGAAATAACTGTGAGATTGAGCCCATCATGTTTGCCCGTGAAGTAAAATGGGAACTTGCTTCCAGCTGCATGAAAGTGATCTCCAGAATCAATGTTTGGCTTAACGAATATTGAAACCCTTTAAACATGCACGGGTTCAACTCACAATGGAAATGAAGCACGCCGCATTCGAAAACTTCTCTCTGAAAAGAACTCGACAATAGATTGATTGAGATTAATTATGGTGAAACTCTAAATATCGATAGTTAAAGAACAAAAAAAAAAAAAAAAAAAAAGAAGAAGAAGGAAAAAGAAAGTGATCTCCAGAGAATGAGCCCATCATGGCCAGCGTCCCTACTCTTTAATAGCGTTTCATTTTGAAATGGCCCATTTAAGTCACCATGTCCCAATTTGATCGGATGTCCCCGGAGGGACGAGTCACCATGTCAACAAGCTATAAAATATTCTCACCTCGGTGGATGACTGAAGCTAGGCTGGGGAAATGAAAACATAACATCCCATCTTCGATGCGAATTCATGATGCATAAAATCTTCCTCCATATTTTCCACTTGACCAAATATGCCCCCACCATAAAATATCAGGGAGCATCTTAATTTAATTAGGCAAATATTGAGCTTTGTATTTCAAGCTTAGAGAAATGTCAAACCTTTGCAAACATCCATATGCACAAACTATACCCTTCTGAAGAACAGAATTTGATTTTAAATATAATCTAACACATAAATGATCCAAACATTCAGAAAAAATATTTAGATTAATTAAAATAATTCCTAGAAGAACCTAGGATAAAAGTTTTTGAATTTTCTTCTACGAGTATAGGGATATATGATCTTATAATTATACTCAATAAAAGAAAATTTAGTAAAAAAATCTTCTAAAATCGTTCAAAAACTCCCAAAAAAAAATGATTTAAAAGATTTTTCTTTAAAAAAAAAAAAAAAGAAGAAGGAGATTCTAAAAAGATTTTGCTCTTACAAACTTAAGTATAGTCTAAACCTGTAGAGCCTGGCCTTGGCCCCTTCGCTTGTTCCCCATTCTTGTATAACCATTTCGTACCATGAATTAATGGGTTTGGCCAAGGAAGTAGGCTTTACATATGGATATATATATATATATATATATATGCACAAACTACTAGAAGTTGGGCTTAAAAAATATGCATGAACTTTCATCATTGCATGGTCAGCCCAAGTATTTACTCTCCTTGTTTGTCCTTGTTTGTAAGTTCTACGCAAATCACCTTTGAAATATCCACTTATGTTAAAGGTGTTAAGTATTTAATTTAATTTTTCCTTTTTCCTTAAAAAAAAAAGTAGATCCAACAAAATTGAAGTTTGCTTGCTATTCTCTTAGCTACACAAATGCGAGTACGTGTGCATGTGCATGTGCGTGTGCGTGTGAGAGAATTAATGGATAATCAGATTAATAGATAGATATATTAAATTTTTTAATTAAATTTTAAATTTAATTGAATGATGGCCAAGGTCGTAAAGGTACCAACCAAATTTCTTGCAATGCATGATTGCTTTATACAATCTTATGGCTGGTATCTAATTCCAAGTGTTCAATCCAACAAAGTCAAATGTAAATTAATATGAGCCACAAATTCTCTCTTCAAATCTAAAGACGAATGAGGAGAACAAAATCATGTCGCAAAGTTTGACTGAAACTAGATCTATTTCTAGGCATTGCTTGGCCTTAAGTGAATATTCCCAATATCCTAATCCCTGCAGAGTCTATGGCCGCCCTCCAATTTCATGATCTATGCCCCCACATGGGTACGTACTTAACCCTAAAAGTCCATGCTTATTGAGGTATTTGCAACTCCCACTTGCATTGCTGCAATCAATAATTGCATGATTTCCATGGAAGTGTTGAAGTTTTTGCAATACTAAATGTGCTAACCTCATTGTACGACGGGCATTATCCATTAATCTTTCACACCTAAATTGTACAGTGTTGTTCAAAAAAAAAATGAAAGTCACTTTAGCTCAAGACCACATCAAGTTGTGCTTCTTCATGATAGAAATTACAATTGATTTAATCAAACTATTTTTCTTAACACTAGAAAATCTTGTTACATAATAGTCATGAAACATTTTTTTATAGAAAAAATTCGAATTCAAGATCTCTAAAAAAATGAAGATCGATGTCAATTGAATTATAATTTATTAACAGAGTTTTCATCCTTTACAAATATTAAAATATTGATATAGATATAAAAGATATTGTATATAGTTACAAAAAGTTCAAGTTTTGTTATTGTTCTTAATCGTCTCTCCCAATCTCATTGATTGGGGTCCAAAATCTTACCCAAAAAAAAAAAAAAACAAAAGTTTTGAGGCTGCTGATCCCTCCAAGCTAGGAACCATCCCAATTAGTTGAACCACTTTGACATTTCACCCACTTGACAAGACTTCTCTTGTCAAGTCTCTCGATTGATAATCCACATAATGAATAATCTTTTTTTTTTTCTAATTAACTTATCATGTGATTTTTTGAATTTTTATCACTTAAAGTCTAATTAGAGTGCATTATTCCATTATTATAAATTAAACACCTTTTACTAAAGTCTTAATAAGGGAGCTCCTTGAATGAAAATAAATTATTAAAAAAATGGATCAAAACGATATCTCTTTGAACAAATTATAGAGATTTTTAGTTCATATAAAATCTGTTTGATTGCTTTTTAATATAAATAATTTGTTAATTATTATGCATAAAAAATAATAATTAAAATTCTGCTCTTACTGTGAAAAGAAAAAGAAAAGTCATTTTTACAAATTTAATAGTAGCTACATGTATCGTGTTTGGCATAGACATAAATAAGTACATCTAAAATGTCATGGGTTAGCCAATTTGTGGGAAAGGAGATTTTTTTTTTTAGTTAATTATAATTTTCAGAAGAGAATGAAAGAGCTCAAGACCCCATGTCTCAGCAACCATGAGCCTCCTACATGAATATTTATTTTTCGAAAATATAAGATTATTATAATTTATTGTCCTACCCTCAAAAACCATTTTTTAAGGGAAGAAAATATCAAGTCTCGCCTTTCAAACCATGCAAATATATATATATATATATATATATATATATATATATATATATATATTAGCAAAGAAATCTCAATCAATACTCTTTGAATTTAGGGTGTACATTATTTTATTAATAATTTTTTTTTAAAAAAAATATCATTGGAAAAAAATATAAAATAGAAAATATCATATTTAGGTCCTGATAAGACAATCTATTGGTCACAACCCCTCCTAACCCCGTAATCTAGAATTCAAATTTCGTGTAACAAAAAAAATATCATATTTAGCTTACAGTGATGGAAATAAAATCAAAAAATATCTCTATTTTTAAAATAAAAATGAGTTATTTTTAAAGAGATATAGGAATAAAGATAGAAATTTTTAACTTTGGTACAATGCATGCTAAACAAGGAAACTAGGGTTTATCTTGTTAAAAATCTCCTTAATGTAATTATCTAACCTCAAAACGTCATTAAGATTGTCAATGCCATTAAAGTAATTGCTAACAAAAATGTTTTCAACAAATTACTATTTTGAGTCCTTGTAGGGACACCCGAATAATAAAAAACTCTTATTTAAGAGTCTTTCTCAAGATTGATTGTTTAAACCTTCATAGATATATATATTTTCGTGATTTTCAAAACATTATGTAACCAAAAATAAAATACTACTTGGAATGTGCTTTTATCTATCTCCACAAAATTTTGGTGTTTCAAAATATACACAATTAACATAATTTCTAAACATTAATATGCATTTTTCTAATACTTGTGTGTTTTGTTCGACACTCTTTTCATCCATTTTCTTTATACTTTTGAAAGGAAACAACAGAAAATGTTTTATCAAAATCACAAGAGACTCAAATAAAAGATTTACTCACAGTAATTATTAATCAAACTAAATACATCCCAATTAAGTTTCTTAACGTAGTAGGGATTTTGGTGAAATTCAAAGCCATACATCTCCACTTTTTGGGTTAGGGAGAGAGAGAGAGAGAGAGATTCTAGGGTTTTTTACCTAAATGGGGTTTTCTGAAAAAAAAAAATTCCCCAAATAGTGTGATTTTTTTGGGTATTCCAAAAGTAGTGATTTCGTGATTGGCAATCGCGACTTCATCAATTTCTTTTTTTTTTACAATTGTATATATATATATAAAAAAAAAAAACCAAAGAGCAACACTGGCAGTAATGCTTTTTGAAAGCGACACTGGCAATCTCGCTTTCAGTGAGATTATCCCATGTCCTTTTATTTAGTTTTTTTCTTTTTTTTTTTATTTTTGAAATAAAAATTATTATTATTATTATTAAAATATACAAATATTAATAAAAAAATTTATTAATTAAAAATTTTATTAACTTCATTTTTATTTTTAAAAAAACTTAAAATTAATAAAAATTAAATATTAACTAATATTATTAAAAATTATAAACAAATTATTTAAATTAAAAAATTATTTTTAATTTTTGAAACAAAAAGTTGTTCTTATTATTATTAAAATATATAAATATTAATAAAAAATTTTATTAATTTTATTTTTATTTTTAAAAAAAACTCAAAATTAATAAAAATTAAATATTAACCAATATTATTAAAAATTATAAACAAATTAATTAAAAATGAAAATGAAATTAATAAAAATTTTTAATTAATAAATTTTTTATTAATATTTACATATTTTAATAATAATAATAATAATTTTTATTTCAAAAATTAAAAACAATCTTTCATTTTTATTTAATTTGTTTATAATTTTTAATAATATTAGTTAATATTTAATTTTTATTAATTTTAAGTTTTTTCAAAAATAAAAATGAATTTAATAAAATTTTTTATTAATATTTGTATATTTTAATAATAATAATAATAATTTTTATTTTAAAAATTAAAAAAAAAAAGAAAAAAACAAAACAAGACCAATCTCGCTGAAAGCAAGATCAGCAATGGCGTTTTCAGAAAGCGCCACTACCGATGTCGCTCTCTATTTTTTTTTAATACAATGGTAAAAAAAAAAAAATCGATTAAGTCACGATTGCCAATTACGAAATCACTACTTTTAGAGTACCCAAAAAAAAATGATTCAAAAAAACCCAAAAAAAAAAACCCGAGATTCTATCAGAATCAATTCACTCATCAAGCAACCCTTAACTAGAGGACGAGCATGCGGGTAATCAAATACTACAAAATAATACTAAAATGGGTATTGCCAAAAAAAAGCTAATACCTCTTCTTCACCACAAAATAATACTAAAACGGGTATTGCCAAAAAGGAAAAAAAAAAAAAAAGAAAAGAAAAAAATGCTAATACCCTTCTTCATCACACATTGTAATTGGATTAAATAAAAGAAAAAGTGAAATAATTAAATCTGGTGGGATACAATATTTTTAGTTTTTAAGAATAATATATACAATAAAATATTTTAAAATTGCTACGTCCCATAATTTTAATCATTAAATTTATTTAAATATACTTGCTTTATTTTCCTTAGCTTAGAAAAGGGGTTTATAGGAGGCAATGATCAAACTCACTATAGCGACCAATAAATCTTGTTGTTAGAACTAATCGATACTCATTAAATTATGATTAGATTTCTGATGTTCAATCTTTTGCAACTAAAAGTAGTCTTCGTATGGTTCAATCATAATCATAAAGGAAGAGTGCTTTTGTGGGATCAGACAGTGATCCAATCACAGGAAGTAAATAATAAATCAAACAAAAAAAAAGGAAGCAATCATGCTCTCCTACAGCACATTAAAGCCATTGCCATGGAACAACACATTCACGAAGGAATTATATGGTGAGACATGATTATATAGTTTATTTATTTTTATTTTTAATAATAATGATATATTTTATGATTTTATTCATATTATAAATCATGAGTTATTTTTCTTTTATTTTAAATGAATATCATATAGATCTGTTGTACTAATAATTTTTCCGTGTATAGATATAAAAAATAAATAAAATCACATGCTTTTTTGTGTAAGTCAATTTTTTTTATCACTCCGACTAATTCGATATTCATTAAGGAGTTAGCTCTCATCTCATTTTTTTATTCCGATGACTTGAACCTAAAACCTATGATTAAACAAATACAGAATCTTATCGCTAAATTATTCTAAAGCTTGAGAAAGTTGAAGGAGTTGCCAAGTGCAAATAATGTTGAAAACTTTAGTACATGTTGGTTTGAAGTTTTAATTTAGAGACCACAATTTGATTGGCCATGAATAAGTGACATGGTCAATTTGGATCAGCCCAAACTACAAATTCATATTCAGCAAAAGCACCTTTATCTGGGGTCACTTTTATGGTGCATGCGTTTATCACGTTGTGAGGGCTTTTTTCTCTCTTTTCTAGATGGGTACTTGGCTGGGGCAAAAGGGTATCAGTGCAACTTCTAGGAATTACAATAAAATTTTGTATTTATTATAAATAATTAAGTTCAAGTCATAATTATTGTTTAATTAACAAATTTATCATCGTAACCCAGTTGAGGTGTTAGGATTAATGCAACAGTAATCTATATTGTGTCTAATTTATGTGAATCACTTTTACAAAGTAATTTCTTTCAAACTTGCAACCCTATTAGTATCAGTATCACTCATCATCAAAATTTCCATAAATTTCATGAAATAGATCTCGAATTTTAATTTCACAAATTCCCACAAAATGCATAAAAAAAAAAAAAAGCCCCAATTGTAAAATGCATCAATACCCAACCTTTTGCCGATAGACAAGAAAATATACACACACATACACACGAGACATATATATATATATATTTATATGAAAAAATATTTTACACTAAAGAACAAAAGATTTATTTTTTTTATGATACAAAACAGAGCCCATAATCGAGAACTGACTGTTAATACATATAATAAACTTTCTGTGATTATCCTCTTTAAGTTCTAAAGTTGGTCTCTTGCATTAATTTTCAAACCCAGAAACAATTTATTATTTCAGAAAATTTTATCTCATCAGTCTTGTCAAAGTCAAGCAACAAATGTATTGGGTCAGGTTGTGGGCATGATTTGCAGAATCTTCTCGACCACCCCAAAAAGGACACACAACCTCTGCACTGGTCCAAGACAATGGCCCCATGTTCCCAACCATTGGACCAGCACAACAAATCTTTGGCCAATAACATTATCTCGTAAATTAATCTTTTCCATATTCCTCATCTTATGTCACCAAGCATGTGATTAGAACACTTAATTAATTATATTCTCCCTAATTTTCAACTAATCCAAATCTCAAGTATATTGGGTAGAGACTTGATTAAATTTCTAAGAACCATGGTTCGCATTTGTCCTTCACAAAATTAGGGTATGGCACGTGTTCATGCTAATTAGCCTCGTATTTTATATAAAATCATGCTAATGGACATTTAATCTAGTGGTTAAGGTTGTTAAGTTCCTTAACTAAATTTTAAATTCGAAAGTTGATAATAAAAAAATTATGTTATGAGACTTTTTTTCCTCTAAATTAGGCTGATAATGTTTAAACTGGATTAATCAAATGCTGATCGGTTATATCAAAAATATATATATATAAATATTTAATTATCACTAATGGAGATGTTAAAAAGTCAAGTGACAAACCTTGGGTTGATTATTATGCTAATTTATAAGCAATAATGTTTACAAAGAGCTCCAAAGCATGTACCCGTCATGCCAACAAGTGATAATTAAAATTTAATATTCGACAGTGTTTTCTTTCTACAATAGACCTCCAAGTGTACGATGTGTATTCGGTTGCCCAACCACTTTTTCCTAGTCTTGTTTGTTATACTACGTACGCTAATGTGATTTAAGGAAGATCATGGGTGATCCAACCTCTGATTAAACAATTTTATGTATCATTTTCTATGTTACTATTGTTTATGTTGAGGAGACCACGGACGTGTTAATATATTATATAGATGAAAATCGGTAGATCAGTATTTTATACAATTAATACGATTTGCACTTAGTTTTTTTAGATTATACGTAAGTTTATAGATCACAAACCAATTGTTGATATGGAATTGGAGATAAATTTCTTTATTATAACAGAAATCGAATTTTAGATGACGAGATTGGAAAATGAATTATTATCATTGTGCTATATCCTTGGAAACGGAATTGAAGATAAATATTACAGAATGTATTAAAATTTTTTAAAAAATTAATTATAATTATTATCATCTGAAATTATGGGCTTGTGGTTGTCCCAACATTTGCTTTGGCCCCTATTTTAAGCAATAAAAGTGATAGTCCCCTCCTTAAACCTCTCCTTTTATTTCTCCCTTCATTTAATTAATTTAATATATATATATATTTTTTGTTCTGCGAAGAGAGATTCACGTCTTTATCAAACTTATAATAATTTTTTTAATAATATATAAACTAATTTATAGCAAAAATTAATGTTGATATCATGCATGTCTAGTAACAATTGCACAGATAGTTAAAAGAAAATATTAAAGGAAAAAAAAAACGAAAATTACATAAGTTGGCAAGATAGTTAAAATTTTTATCTTTCTAAAAACATTAAATTTTTATTATTTTATTAATTTATATTTTTTGCATGGGCAATACTGCTTGATAAAATTAAGCGAAGTGAGAATTTTAGAAAGATTATTGAAGGAAATTTATATTTGGAAAGAATATTATTTGCTACTGTTGGTCCCACACATAACCCACCTCTTCTCTTTTATTTTATTAAATGAAATATATTTGAATCTCTAATTTATTTTGTTTTATGTGTTTTATTTTTTAGTTAAATTAAATAATTTAATTAAATTTGAATAAAAAATATAATATTTTATAAATAAAATTTTAAATTATTAATATGTCGATAGTTTTCTATATTAAAAAGTCGCATATAATATATCTAAACTATCCTCGACTTTTCCAAAGAAAGTCTTAATAAATTTTACCAACTTTATTTCTAAGACAAATTTTCGATATTAATAAATATAACCAAAATCGACATTTTTCTTTTTGGTAGAAATCTCCTTGTCGAGTGGGGTTCTTCTATGCTAGTCAGAATGAAGCCCAGGATGTGATCTTTTAGCTCCCGAGAGTTAGGTAGGGGACCCAGATGGCCCTCAAGTCCGGACCCTCGGAGGGCAGTCAGCCCTACAAGATGGCACCGCAGATCCTACACATGATTTGACTTCTCTCTTTCAAAATTCTAAAAGTAAGATCAATTATTTCTCTCCCTTGCAATTTCAGAGAAAACCACCCAAAAAGAAAAAATGCCCATCTCCCAAGGGAATGTTCTCATTCGGCAATACTGCATACCGCCCATGGATTGGCTTTTGGGGTCCCCTCAAAAAGATTTCAATGGGAATTAGAAATAGTTTTTCTTTGTTTTTAATCATTTTCCTAAAAGAAAGAAAACTAGAAATACATATGGGACGTCTTTGTAAACTTATATATTTTTACTAAAATATACATAATTTAGTAAAAATATTATAAATAAAATAAAATAAAATAAAATAGAGATCAGATAAACTAAAGTTTAAATAACCTCTCAAAAATAGATAAGGTTTTTGGGGCAAAATTATAACATTAAAATTTCTTTCTTTTTTTTTTTTTTGAAAAACTATGGACTTTTTCCTTATTTTTCTTGCAAACATGTAGCAAATACTGCTTAGGAGAATAGAATATTCACATACTAATATTTCTAGAAGAAGTTTATGTGATTTTTTGTGCATTTACTTATTGCATTAGATTTTTTAAGGATAAATTTAATGATATTTATTTTAAAATTTTTATAATATATTATGTATCAAAATCAAATCAATTATTGATTTAATTTTGAGTATATTTGAGTTTTTTTATATATTTCTATATTTATAATATTATATTTTCATATTTGTGAAAATAAATTATATATATAAATCTAACTTATTATAATAATTAAATGAATTAATTGAGCATTAGGGCTAATATTCTTATATTGATTCCTATATTAGAAAACCATATTTATCTATCTCAAATGTTTAAATTTCCTTTATCATGATATCAAAATCATATTTGTTTTCTTTTTGAAATTGATATAAGAGTCGGAGCCAATTCCGTAACCATAACTAAAACCAGAGCCAAATTCAACTTAAGAGCTATACTCAACTATATTCAATATAAATTACAATCACAACTCAAGACAAACACTCACGCATCTGCACGTATCTCTAGAAAACTCTTGGTTTTGTTCTTAAAAAATCTAGTTACAAAAACACCTCTAGAATTTTACTTCCTCTAATCAGGCTTTCTTTCAAAATCAAATCATTTTCATTATACTATATTAAAATTGAGAGGAAATCTTAAAATATATCATCTATAAAAATCAAAATAATTATTAATTTAATATAAAAATATTTAAATTTTTTAATTTTCATAAATTCATATTTGTATATTTGTGATAATGGATTTTAGTGTATTTAAATTTCTATATTTATATATTTTTTTATTTTTATACTTCAATATAATGAGTTTTCTATATAAATCCAAATTGAATGGAGATATTTCCTATTCTAACATGATATTGGGGTTAAATTCAACTATTTCATATATGGTATTAGAAAATCATATTCCTCTATGTTCGATATTTAAATTTCTTTCATGATCATATCAAATAATATTCATCTTTTCTTTTAAGTAAAATGATGGCAGATTTTCAGATCTCTGAATCCTTTTTTTTTTTTTTTTTTTTTTTTAACTTCAACAACAACGAGACCCAAAAACATTCAAATGTCTCTCGTTTGACATCAACTTCCCCCTCTCCCAATATGGCATACGTTTGTGCGTGTATAAATTGAGACAGGAGTAATCCTCTGCCTTTCCGAGGAAAGCCTCCAAACCTTCCTTTGTACCATCTTCTTCTCCAAATTGCCCGACCAGATCCAAGTAGAAGTGCTCTCACCGCACCCAAATTATTCTCTCTCTCCCTCTGTCTCTCTCTCTGCCAAAAACAAGTGCAGGAAAAGGCTCTCTTTTTGTGTCCTCCAAAACAGTGTTTCATCACATCCCTTGAAAGGCCTTGTCAATTCATGTGAGGGTCTACGCTCTCTCTCTCTCCCCCCTATTTTATATAATCAGCAATGTCGTTAACTTGCAGTTAGTAAGGCGGTCCTCTGTTTTTCAATCTCTGTTGCGAAACTCCATTTTCAAAATCTTCATCTGGGTCCGTGAAAATTTTGCACTTCAAAGGAAAACGATCAAGATATGCGAAAAAAATCCAGTGCTTCTGGAGAACAATTCATTCAGTGCTATGTTCATCATCATTCTCTCTGCGGATCTAATTATTCAAGTTTTTTAGTTTGATAAAGCTTTCAGAAGCAACTTTTTATACAATTAAAAGCCACTCTTTTCCAAAGCGTAATTGAGATTTCAATTTTAGAGAGATCTAGAAAGCTCACATCTTTCGTTTTTTTAATTCTTCATCACCATTCCACTCTGTCTATCTTTCTGTAAAGCAAGAACATGGTCTACTCTCTCTCTCTCTCATTTTTTTGAATAAGAATTTAGAGTGTTTGGATATCCTATCTTTCAATCTACGATTGTAAATCAGAAGTCGTCTCCATTTCTCCTGCAAGTTGCAGTTTTTTAAATAAGCCCTTCTGGCGTTGAATTACTCGATTTGACACTAGTTTTAGTTTATAAGCAATCATTTCTATCAATACTCTTCTCCATATCTATTTAAATCCCCCCCCGGGGGCTTTTTTTCTCCCAAACAAAGCCTTTTTAAACTCGTTTCTCCTTCTTTATACACTACCATCAATATCATCTTTCACATGACATAAATCACAAATTCACCTCTCTCTCTCTCTCTCTCTCTCTCTCTCTCTCCAGAAACAGCTCTTGATTTTCCGGTAACACAATGAGAACAGAACGCCCAAGATCATCCAAGGCAAGCAATTAATTTCTCATCAGGATAATTTTTAACCCGACTCGACCCGATTTTAATGCTTGTGTTTGTGTTCATTTTTGCAGTCTTCCTGGTCAAAACTAGTTGTCCGAAAATGGCTGAATATAAAGAGTGGAGCTGACGAATTTCATTCGGATTGCACGGAAAATGGTATGTATCATTCTAATTGCGGAAAATCGTTTCATAAGTTGAGTGTTGTCCTAAATCTCGGCTTGCTGGTTTTGAATTTAAAACGGGTCGGATTTCGGACTTTGCAGCGGTTCACAAGATGGAGAGGAGGAAGAACTGCTCCGACGAAGACTGCTACGTGTTCATCCCGGAAGATTTCTCAGGTATATACTATTTATTATCTGCTGTTTCCGCCGAGTATTACCTTTCGTACCGTTGCATTGACGACCGTCCATTATCGTTACGCAAATTGTCACCCGTTGGATTGGTGGCCTAATTACTTGATGATTGGACATGTGAGTGTAAGGGTCAATGATAAGCTGCGGTGACGCCCGAGAATTAAAGGGTGTACTGCGGGCTCCTTTTGTAGATTTTAGAGTGGGGGCCCATCATGTTAGTCGTCAAATCTTGGTGAGTTGTGAGCGACGGCTATGAGTATGGTGTCTATAGTGTGGTCCTACTACTACTCTGCATTATCATTATCTATGGGTGGTATTTAGTTATATTTGTAGCATTTGAGTTCTGATTTTTTTGGGATTTTATGACTTAGGGTGGTTGATGGAAGCCAGCGACGGGCTGAAAAGGTCGGCATCGGAGCCGGAGATGACAGCTATTTCGGATACTCTCAACCTCAGGTGAGGCATAGCACGATGATTAAAATCTTTTCTAGCAAGATTTTTAACATTTTCACATAAAATAATGAAATTACGGATAAACCTATTTTGTGAATATAAAATGTCCGTAGTTGGGATGGCGTTTGCGTCATTTGGTTCACATTATGATTTTGTCATTAACTTTTCATTTTCCTAAATGCCATTGCTAATTAATTTTGAAGAGTAATAGTCTTCATGTCCAGTTTGACCTATTGGGATTAGTTGAAATAAATATAACTTATTTTTTATTTAACATTTTTGCACTTTTCACGTTAAACATTAATATAAATTATAAGTTTGAAAAATAATATTAATTATTTTTTACAAAAAAAAAATTGTGGGGTACATTTCTAGTGGAGAATTGCAAGTCATGTGGAGGGAAATGGTCACATAGCATTTGAATTTGCAAGGAGAATTTTTTGCTTATTGTTTTTGTGGATTTTTCCTTTTGGTTGGCGACGTTGATGAATGCGTGCATAGGATGTTTGTGGGGACATGGAATGTAGGAGGGAAGTCCCCACATGAGGGCTTGAACATACGAGATTGGCTGAGGACACCTTCCCCTGCAGACATCTATGTTCTTGGGTACGTTCTCTCTCTCTTTCTCTCTCTCACACACACCATTTGCACGAATTTTTCATTGGTGTCAAATTTCATTAAACAAGTCTCGAATATGTTGTCAAATTCAGCCAACCTTAATAGGAGAAGGCTGCTCAAATGCTTTCAAGAAAAATTAGTATTCTTTATTTTATCCTTAAAAAAAAATAGAAATACCGAAACTCCAGATTCTCAATTTAGATGTAAATTTTTTATTTTGACTCTATATAGGGGACAGGAAAAAGAAAAATATACGCATAAAATCAATGATATGATGGTGGGCAAGGGCAGCTCCCAGAATTTGAAGAACTAATGGGTGTCTTATTGTCTCCCTGTTTTTTGTCTATTGCGAAACAGGTTCCAGGAAATCGTCCCCTTAAATGCCGGAAACGTACTAGGAGCACAGGACGTCGGTCCGGCAGCCAGATGGCTTTCTCTAATTCGGCAAGCACTAAACACCAAGGAAAATGACCCCGACAGTTCCAAATATTACAACCATACCACTGGCCCCGAGCCTGAGCTGTCCTCACCCCCACAACCGGAAACACATCCAACAATCAAACCCAGACTCAACTCCTCCGATTTACTCTCACTGGAAGATGAAATAGGAAATGAAGACTTCGAGAAAGTTCCAAGGCCAAGTCGGTTTTCTACCTCGAGCAACGAAGGCTCGCCGAGCCCCCCTCTCTTGTCTAACGCACGATCTAGTCCGTTGAAGCGTAAATTCTGCTTGGCCGCCAGCAAGCAAATGGTTGGGATTTTCCTATGCGTCTGGGTTCGGGCTGACCTATGTAGACACATAAGCAATTTGAAGGTCTCATGTGTTGGTAGAGGCATTATGGGATATCTTGGAAATAAGGTTGGTAAGGGTGACTGTACAAACTTATTTATGGTGGATAACAGTGTAAAGAATTTTTTAAACTCTAGTGTTATTTTGGTAACAGGGATCGGTATCGATAAGCATGACATTACATCAAACGACGTTTTGCTTTGTTTGCACTCACTTGAGCTCTGGTGAAAAAGAAGGTGACGAGATTAGAAGGAATTCGGATGTTACGGAAATATTGAAGAGGACAAGGTTTAATCATTCAGGTAGCATTCCTGGTCAACCATGCCCAGCTTACAGCATACTGGAGCATGAGTATGTCCTAAATTCCCAACTTTGCTTAAAATAAGTAAAGCCCTCCATCATTCCTCTCATGACTTGCATTGTTTTTGAAGGCAAAATTTTGGGTATGAAAAAAATCCTTATTCTCTTTTTATTTTCTCTGTCTTTGGGTTTAGCAAGATTTTTTGGCTTGGAGACCTAAACTATCGGCTCGCATCTGGTTGCGGAGACACGTATGAACTATTAATGCAGAAGAATGATTGGGAAGCACTTCTAGAAAAAGATCAGGTGACACACTAACCCAAGTCATGATATGTGAACACGTTAACATAAAATTTTCTATGATGTTTTATCTTAGCACAGTTTTTTAAGGTTTTTTTCCCCCCTTATAATTACGTTTAATAATGAGCTAAGGTTGTAATCTCATGTCATGTGTTTTGTTAGCAGTTAAGGATAGAGCAAAGAGCTGGTAGAGTGTTCAAAGGGTGGGAAGAAGGGAGGATATATTTTGCTCCTACTTACAAATATCTTGCAAATTCAGACAATTATGTTGCTCAAAATTCTAAATCTAAAGAGAAGCGTCGTACCCCTGCCTGGTAAAGTCTCCATTATCTCCATTTCCCAGGAATAGTAGTCAAATTTGTTAGTGGAAAGGTCAAGGAAATCGGAGAAAAGTTCATGGGTAATCACTTTCGGGTTAAAAGGGGTTTTTTTTTTTTTTTTTTTTTTTTTTTTTTAAATGTAAGTTTAGATTGAAAGTTAGGATAAGTGGGTAGGGGTATTAATCAAAGTTTTAATTAAATATTTACCAGGTGATACACCTGTAAACCGACCAAGGCGCCCTATGATAAATAAAATATTATGCATCTTAATCATATTACTAGTGCTAACTCTAACGTGTTGATGAATGAAAGCTATGCTATGCAGAAATTTCACGTGCAGTTGGCCCTCGTTTTTCATCAGCATCTTATTTTATCATACTAGATAAATTATATAAAATTATTAACTAAATCTTTCGTGTAGAGTTAATATTAATAAATATCTGTTTGAATTAATTTAAATATATCAATAATTTGATTAAAATTTGATAAATCATATTGATATAGATTGTTATATTAAATTTAATTTATAATTTATCTTATTTGTTCGATATTATTTCCGAGAAAAATAATAGTTACATGTATAGTTTGTTTTATAATTGTAAGTCGCGTTAGTGTTGAATTGAGGGCACTGATGCAGGTGTGATAGAATACTATGGAAGGGTGAAGGACTAAAGCAAATGTGGTATGTAAGGGGGGAGTCCAAATTCTCCGATCATCGGCCGGTTTCCTCACTCTTCTCTGTACAAGTCAAGACACCTTCTAGCAAAGACAAGTCCATCAATTCCTCCATCTCTCTGCCACCACCACTGCCCTTACAACCTACAATGAGAAGACCTACCATGACTAGCGCTTTGTCATCATCCTGCGTGGCAAGAATTCAAGCCGAAGAACTGCTGCAGCCCACTAGGGCACAGAGTTGTCTACAAACACCTCGTGGACTGTGACTTATCATCTCTAACCAATAGGAATGCGCCACGTAACCAATTTTTTTGAGGTTTTTGGACCGCATGCCATGGGTGGGTGCAAGTCGAGATGATGAAGATTATCATATTTATTAATCACGGGTGGGATTTTTAAGCGTGCAGGTTTTTTAGCACGCTTGGCGACTGACACGTGGGCCAATCATGGGAGAAGAGAGCGGTGATTTGTACATAAGGTGATGATGATGATCATGATGATGTTGGGAAGAGAAGTACCTGCATCCGACTTCATGCGCATGAAGTTTCAGGGCTGGCCTTGACAGATTAAAGCTTCGTGTTGTAGGTTATGGAGGTGTAAGAGAATGTTCAGAGCCTTTTTCAGAGGACCCTTTTGTTTTTCGTGGAGGTAAAAAGTAGATTTCTAAAGAAAAAATTAGCAATTTGAGAGAGCCTGGAGAATTAGGTGGATCTACAGACAACGAACCCCTGGGATTGTTGTAGGTGGCTGATTGTTTCTTGCCATTAATTAAAATGTTACAAAAAATGTTTATAGTATTTATTTTAGTATTCACTACTAAAATCTTTTGTTTTATAGAAAATTCTGAAATTGTCCTTTTTTTGTTTTTCATATATGGGAACTCTTTTTAACAATAATCCAAACAATTGAAAAAGAAAATCTAAAAATTGAAGACATCGAAGCATTAATTGCAATTATAACATATATGTCTTTCCTAAAAAGAATTAAGATTAAATTCAACCAAGTTTCATACTTTCATAATAAAAAGTTATTGATATTATACCAAACTTTTTTGGATTGGTTTTTTGGAAATAGCTATTCCTTAATCGGGGAATTCGAGCCATGCGAATGAAGAAAAAAGATTTGAGAGAGTCAATTCCTCAATAGGCCTCGCAATATTCAAACCGAACTAATCAGATAAAATCCAGATACTGATCGATAACAACAAAAAAAAAAATTTATTGATATTACAATAATTTTATTATAATCACCAAACTCATTTGGATTGAGTAGTCGGATACTCTACTCTCTTAATCAAATATCTTGATTTTGAGTCTTGGAAATAAAAAAAAAAAGATTTAAAAAAAGCAAACATCTTAATAGATCTTATAATATTTGGATCAAATTAATCAAATAAATCCTAATACTAATCGGTGAAATAAAAAATTAATATATAACCTGAAAGAGCCCAAGCCACGTGATCATGGCCCATTTACGAATCATGACACGAAGTGTACCAGGGGCGGTACAACTGCCAAACCCATTTAAAATAAAAGGCCACGATTCTGAGATGGGCCTGCTTGACATTTTACTTCTAAAAATCGAGATTCTTAACCGATAATTATATTAGGTTTGATTAAATTCAACTCGACTCAAAATAAGTTTTTAAAGGTAAAATTTTTTTAATACTTATTTTTACCATATACAAAAGTTAAATTTAAAATTTTGTTTAAAAGTATTAATATCTAGCTATTATACCAATTAGATAATTTTTTTTTATAACTATCTGGTATTCAAAATTATATTCGATTAATCTAATTTGAATATTATCGGACCAAATTTAGAAAGAGTTTTTATAACATAATTTTTTTATTTTTAAATTTCAAATTCAAAACTTGATCAATAAATTTAATATTTTTATTTATTAGACTGAATTTTCGTCGGTGCCAATTAGACATTTATCCTCTCATGTCATTTGGCCACAAGGACGACCATTAAGTTTTCCTTTTCTTTTTTTGGCCTCATTAAATTTTTAGAGGTCTGGGAGTCAAACTTAGCCCAACTTCAAGAATATGGGGTGGAATTGGTGCTTTCTCTTCTCTCCGGCGGTCTCGTCATCTTGTTACAACAAAGCAAGTTTAGGAATAAATCTAATAGAAATTTAGGTCTCTGTCCACTTGGAAGACTTTCTTTCCTCTTGGATGAAATGGGGCAAAGATGTGTGGGAGAAAAAATTCTAAAAGGAGATAAGATTTCGTCCACCAACCGGAACAGAATGTGACCTCTAAGCAAGTGGAGGTTCTCGCTCATCTTCTTGGGGTCCATATCATTTGAAAACTTTTCCTATTCCATTGGTATAGCTAAATTTGAATACAATAAGTCAGCACCACGGACCATATCATATTTTCTCAAAAAAATAATTTATCTAATTGAAAAGAAAAAAATAATAATAAAATAGTGACCCTTGTTAATGTGTTAGATTGCGTCAACCTGGTATCCTTCAGTCTTTTTTTTGTTCATATTGAAACTCCAATCCAAATCTATTAAGAGATGAGAGAAAGATGCCACTTAAAATCAAGTTTATTAACGTATCTTTCGGTCTCTTATCGAACAAGAGTCTTAGAAATTAAATATGCTTTTGAGTTTGAATATACCATCATAAACATTTGAGAACTAACATTGCAGATACTATATAAGCATTCAGAGATTCACAACATGCTCAAAGCGTTGGCTTTGTTACTTTTCGGGATAACATCAAACTTTCCGGCTCTTTTTTTTTTTTTTTTAAATGAGCAAAAAGGAGCATATGTGTTGTAATCATCAATTCCTCTGGATTTGAATAATAAAATCTTAATGTATGAAATAAAGATATAATTAATCTGTATTTTAAAGTTAAAATCAAACTATTTCAAATAAAAAAATTTATTAAGTAATGCTTAAATTATTATACTACTTTTAACTATTATTTAGAATAACGATTTCAAAATTCTCCTTCAGAACAGTTTTAGATATTAAATTATGTAGTTAATATTTTTATCTCGATTATAAAAATCTTTTTTTCTTGAAAATGGTTTTAAATTTAAGATAAATATTTTAATATTTTTATTTCTCAATCCTCCATCTAAATGTAGATATAAAAAATAAAACAAAAAAAGAATGCAAAAACATCTTGCTACTGGTTTAGTATTAATTATAAATTGAAAAAGTTAATTATATTTGTGACCCCAGATTAGAATTTTGCTCATAATAATTCCGTTTTTTTTTTGGCTTGTGATGCCATCCACGTGATTCCTTCTCATGGTTCATCTTCTTTCATTCTTCAAAGGAATCAAGGAGGAAGCTGCCATTGCAGATCACATAACTCAAATAACAACATCCCAATCCTTATTATACTCTATTGTCCAATAATTTTAAAATAAAAATCAATATATATATATATATATATATAAAGAAAATGTAGCTTTTTATTCAAATCTTTTATTCGTTCTCGTCTTAACCGTAATATATATAATTTTACAATATCTGGAGAATATTTATAATTCGTTTGGATGAAAAGATTACGAGAGAAAAAAAATGATTAGGAAAGAAAGTTATGAGTTTTATTTTCTTTATGATAGAAAATGAGAGATTTAAATAGATTTGAAATCTCTTTAAATTTAAAATTTTCTCTCTCTCAAAAATGAAAAAAAATAGAACGAAGAGAAAATATTAGAATTAAATATTTTTTATATTTCAAAAATATTCTTAAAAAATTGAAAATAAAATTTTTTATTCTCAACGAGTCTAAATTTTTTTTTCTTTATAAAACTCTAAAATAATATAGAGAGAAAATTATAATCTTTATTTTATTTTTTTTTATTTTTTATTTTCTCTCCAAAGTCTCAAATTGTACTGTTGTTAGTAAAAGTTATTAATAACGATAAAGATGCCGAATTTTGAATAATATTTAACAAAAATTAGTAGTAATATACACATTATATCACAGGACACGTGGACAGTAAGATTGAAACACAAGTAAATGTGATCGTGCTCGCACACATCTTATTAAAACCTTTTTCCACTCTGAGAAACACGAAACAAAACACAATGCCACCTAACGCGTCAGACGATTAATTCCGGCGACATCTCGCCACCGCTGTAGAAATTCCGGCTTCGGTCAGATCACCCTCCGATGGAACTCTCACTCACTTCACAACAACAGGTGATACATATTAACATATATGTTTCTCTTCGACTTCTATTTATTTATTTATTTATTTATTTTGGAACCAAAGTTGTCTTTGAAAAAAGGCTGCTCTTCGAATTTAGGGTTTTGAAATCTGTGTGTATCGATTTTGGTTCATCTTTGAAATTTAGGGTTTTCATCAATCACATTTCAATAGGATGCGTAGACAGTGAAGCACTCGTGCTAGTTTCAGAAGTGAAAGAAGAACAACCACAAGGCTCGAGCGGCTGCAAGTTAAAGAGCAAAAATGGTATTCCCTTTTTTTAAATTTTTTTTCTTTTAATTAAATACTATGAGACCTGTTATGTGCTCTGTTCAATTGTGAGTATACGGTGGCTCTGTGGGATCAAATGATTTGAGTAATTTGTTTGGTAGACACTTAGAGCTAAATTGAACGATTGAGAGGATGTGTATTATATGTTGTCGTTGTTATTGTTCATTCAAAGCTTTTGTGGCTTCAGACTGGAATCAGTAGAATGAAGTTGGGTGAAACTTGGTTACTTCTGGAGCTTATGTTTCACTGTGTTTTCGTGGGTTTTGTTTCCGTAACTATGACCTTGATGATGTAGGTTTTTATCAATCATAGGGCGTGCAGAAATTTATTCTGATGATTCCTCCCTGATTTGTGCCAAATAATGTGTTGCTAATAGTTTGCATTTCTATGAAAACTTTTAACTAGTCTCTCTCTCTCCCCCTTTCTCCCTCCCTATTTTGTTCTGATTTTTTTTCTTAAAATAATGAAAAGCATTTAGTGAGGATATTAGTGTAAAAAGTAGATAAGTAGGGAAATAACCTGTAGGAAAACAGACGAGAACGACAAGAAAAAGAGATTCGGTCTCTCAGATTAAAGCTTGATTTCGAAATTATTAAAGCATGATACCCTCATATTGTTTTTGATCTTGGACACATAAAATTCAATTAGTTGGCTTAATTAAAGGGGGCGAATGAAGTACTCATGGTCCTTGTTGTTCTTTTTTAACCTGGGGCCATGATTCAGTTTCTTCCGGTTTGAATTTGCTTTGAAGAAACTTTTTGTGGCAGTCTTTCGAGAACAAGGGCTTTTGGATGGAAAAGAGTAGCACCTGTTTGACAGATGGTGAGATAAACCACGATGGATCAAGAATTGAGCCAAAGCGTTCTTATCAATGGTTCGTGGATGGTACTGAAGCAGACCAATTCCCTCATAAGAAGCAAGCAGTAGAAGCTCCAAACAGTTACTTGTTTTCAGGAATTTCAAACATATCTTCTTGGAATAATGACCTTAGTTTTCACTCAGTTTTGGACCCCTTTAACGAAAGGCTATTTTACTCTGAAGCTGCAAGGTCCATTAATATTGATGAGAGGAGCATTCCATCTGTTGGTGTGGAGAATATTAGTATGGGAAGAAAGGTTCTTGAGGATCCATTCAGCAATGATTCTTCATTTGGTCTATCAATATCAAATGCGCAAGAGGATATTGGATTCAGTTTAAATTACGGTGGCCTTAGAAAAGTCAAAGTCAGTCAGGTTAAAGAATCTGAAAATGTTATGCCTATATCAATGGGGCATACCTACGATCAGGCAGACAACAATGCCATGCCAACAGCTGAAACTTATAACAAGTTTGATGAGAATTCCATAACAGTAGGAATTGGTGTAACTTACAATAGAGGGGACAACAACATCATTGCAATGGGTGACACCTTCGGTGGGGAAGATAACAACTTTATGTCAATAGGCCAAGCCTACAGTAAATCAGTTGACAATAGCATGGCGGCAAGTCAGTCATTTGGAAAAGATGATGTCCGTATCATGTCAATGGGTCAAACCTTCAATCAAGAGGATGAAAGTACCACGTTGATGGCTCATTCTTTGAACAAGGGTGATTGCAATATTATGTCAATGATGGGTCAAGGCTTTCATGGGGGAGATGATAGTAGCACATCATTGGATCATAGCTTCAACAAGGTTGATAACAGTAATTTATCAACTGGTCACTTGTACACAAAGGCGGGGAGTAACATCATTTCTTTTGGTGGCTCATATGAGGACCATGACTCGGACGCCTCAGGAAGGCTCATTGGCAGTTATGATTTGTTGATGGGCCAACCATCCATTCATGCGTCAGAAGTACTAAACCAGAAGCTAGTTGAATCATGTGCTGGTGGATTTGTTAGCAGTACTCAAACTACTGGCTCAGGTAGTGAAACTGTTTCCAAGAAGGATCAACAAAAGACTACCAAGAAAATTCCTCCAAATAACTTCCCTTCAAATGTTAGGAGTTTGCTTTCAACCGGTATGCTGGATGGAGTACCTGTGAAATACATTGCCTGGTCACAAGAGGTAATTCCTTATAGCTCATACGGTTGCTTTCAAGATGAGTTATATCATCTTAGTCACATTTCTTGATTTTCTTATGCTTTTTAGAAGGAGCTCCATGGTATCATAAAAGGTTCTGGTTATCAGTGTGGCTGCCAGTCATGTAACTTCTCTAAGGTGAACTTAGTTTTCCATTTGTTTCAATAATCTGTTTTGGTTAACTTAAAAGACCAATTGAATGAGTCCCGCAGGTAATTAATGCTTATGAGTTTGAGCGCCATGCTGGCTGCAAAACAAAACACCCAAATAATCATATATACTTGGAGAATGGGAAGACCATCTATAGCATTGTCCAGGAGCTCAGGAGCACACCTAAAAATGTTCTCTTTGAAGTTATTCAAACCATAACTGGTTCGCCTATCAACCAAAAGTCATTCCGTCTTTGGAAAGGTGATACAAACTATTCAATGAAGTTGACACTTATGAATCAGGATATCTTCTTTGTCCCATCTTTTTCCAACAACGCCCTTTTCCACTTTTCAGAATCCTTTCTGGCAGCAACATGCGAACTGCAGCGTATATATGGAAATGATGAAAGGAAACAAATTTTTTAAGGTTCCCTTGTTCTGGTAGCAAGGTAGGCTAATCACCTTTTAGTGCATAGTATCTTTAGATCTTTTTGGTCAATCTGTTTCCACTATGATAGATTTACAAGTTAAAAGAGTCTTTGATCTGAAGAGATGTTTTTCTCCTTCTCCTTCTTCTTCTTCTTAAGGGGCTTTACGCTACTGACAAAAGAACCAGATTATCTTGTCATTTTGTATGTCTTTGCCAATAGTCTGCAGTTCTTTTATTTAAATCAAGAAAATTGGTTTTAACTTTGATTTTCATCAGTTAAATGAAAATTTTTGTGAATACTTGTGGAATATTCTCATCTCATTCATTGTTGGCGCTATTACAAAGATATTTGCCACCAATGTTTTTCTGATTTATCTTGCTTTTTTGTAACTTTTTTTCTTCTGCTCTTTATTGCCTTAAATAAAGATCTTATGCTGGGGATCTCCAAAACTTTCAACGAAGCCAATGCATGTTAATTCTTGTGATGTAGGATACAGACGAGAATTTTCTTCAATTGATTACAACTTTGGAAATTATTTATACGATTAGGTTTTTAGCGAACATTTGATTCCCTTAGTTATAGGTCATCACTGACTTGATTATCTAGCAATTAGCTGATTGGAGAGATTAATTCAAGGATTCATGATGCAAACTGCAAATTGCATGATGCTGATTGGTACAATAGAAAACCGGGGGGGGGGGGGGGGACGTGGGGGGAGGGGTTAAAAAAGAGAAAAAAATTCAAGAGAAGAGAGCAAAGAAACAGGGTGGTGGAGTTCATACTTAATAGAGAGAGGGGGTAGACGGAGCAACAGACCAAGAAATCCAATGACGTCAATTATCAGTTGGCAAAGTTCCTTTAGTACAATACATAATGTGTACCTTTTTAATAAGCAATCAACCTAATGAAAATTGCACTCAAACCCAATCATTTAGAACTGGATGTTTATTCTTATAAAGATCTCCTGTCAAAATCTGTGCCCTTGGGGTCCAGCTAACCTTTGGTAATGTGGGAGTTGTTTACAAATAGTATCATGTGCTTGTGCTTTGCACTTTATGAGCATTTAAAATATGCTTCCAGGAGCAATGCCAAGCGTTGTGATGGTTTATATGAGCGTGGTTGACACAGGCATTAAATTTTATGTTGTGTTTGGAAGGAAAAATGATGAAACTATTGTGATAAGATTTGGTTGAATTAGTGAGAAGGAAAAGTACTTTTGATCATTTGTCAAGTTCAAACTGTTGACAGAATGTGCTTTTGCATTTGGTTGTAATCCACTTTTATATTTAATCCATTTTCTTCAGGTGAGCTACGCCTTTGATGGCAGGCTAAGCAAAGCCAATTGAAAAAATGAACTCAGTCAACAAACCAATAGAGAGAGAGAAGATTCAAACCCTTTAATAGTTCTTTATTTAAAACTATACCAGTTTCCATGTCTGGAGCTATTGACACCCTGGCTATCATTCCTAAAAATGCATTTTGTTAGATTATCATAACATCTGTTTCTTCCTTCTTGTAACACTGAGAAATAATGGAACATCTATTAAGAATGTCTTAGCTTGTTACACATATTTTCGCCGGTTCTTACCAAATTCCATTGGATATATTGAGTAAGTAGTTAACATTCAGACAGTTGGATTTCCTAACAATTTTTATCAGTTCTCATCATTCTAATCAATCCTTATTTTAACCACAAGTCTTAGTTGTGGTTACCATAGGGTGTCCACCTGGGATGTGCCTTTTTTTTTTGGGCATAATGTTTTTGTAATTCTCATCTCATTGATCAATATTGTCCTCCTCATTCCAGTTGCTTCCAATTCACTGATACCTTCATCATGGTTTTTTGTGGTATGGGAACATGGTAACTTAACTCGGTATGAGTTATGTGGGTTAAGGTTTAGTTTGATAATTAAACTACTATTTTTAATGGTAGTTTCCTTTTACCCATATATTTATGAATTTGAATAATAACTATTTATGACATAAATTTTAACTAATACTAAAATAAATAAGGAAAGCAAAAATAACAAGTGGATACCATAATTGCTTTTTAAATTAAAAGAAATTATTTTCATTTATATGATTTGTATTTTGTTAATTTCTTCAGACTTATATTACATTTGGAATGCACATTATACTCATCTAGTGCACTATTGTGCCATCGGATTGCGCAATCTAGATCGTAAATCACCCAGGGGGCTTAAAGCCATCCCGGTATCTATTTCATTTGAGATAGCCTACTGAATCAGTTGTTTCCTCATAATGCTATTAACTTAGAAACTTTGACAGTGCATTGTAATTGGCATGGATGCATGCCTTCTTTTTTCTACAAAAAATATTGAATGAAATGCCACCTTGGCTCATCTCACGAATCATGGTTGGTGATGTGGTAGCTGGATGGATTTGGGATGTGAAATGTGGTGGTGAGAATCATTCCTATTCTTTGTGGAGGACAAGATGGTATTCCTTGTTGGATCATGTCTAATGAAGATTTAGGGGCCAAAAGGATATAAAAATGTTCATGGATACTTATTGACAATTACTTAAGAAGATAGAACTGTTAATGAATGTGGACAGGACAGATGAAGCATGTTGCTTTCGTGGCACACTCAATAAATCATAGAAATGGTATGGAATTGTCGTAAGAAGCTTTGAAATATTTGATGGGGAGAAGAAATGTAACACGATCAAATCTTTGGAACAAACATGGCACCTGTACTAGAAGCAAATGCGTTCCTATGGAAAACACATTTGCTCTCAATGTATTTGAAATAGACTTTATAGAATCTAGGCTGCCCTATGATATCCATGGCAGTGCAGTTAGTCAGATTCCTAGAGGACTGTCCATTTGAACAGTTCATTGAATGATGCAATCTGCAGGTTACTTTATATGGTAAAGAAACTGCCATATGAACTTCAGAATGTAAGGGCGCGTTTAGTTGTGGAAAACAAGGGTGTTTTCGAGAAAATGTTTTCTAAGAAAATGAAATTGTGTTCAAATACTCCACTTCTCAATTTTAGAAAATGAAAATTAGAAAATACGGTTTTCCAATTTATAAAGAAAAATAGAAAACAGTCTTAGGAAGGATTGTTTTCTACTGATTTCCATTATAAATAAAACCCATATTTTTCAAAATTCTCTAAATTTTCTGCTCTTTTCTAGATAAAAAATTAACATTTTCCACAACTAAACACACCCTTAGAGACTGCATCTTAATCTTTTTCATAAACAACTTCTACTGATTTGGAAGTAAGCAGATTTTAAATAAGTTGCGGGGTCTAGGGTTCCATATGCTTGTTGGCGCTGAACTTCTTGTTAAAGTTGCACCGAGTGCATTTATTGGGATACTGTGATCCAATTGGATACCTGTGCTGCTAGTCTACTTGATCAAATGTACTTGAGCGCTTTAGTAGTATTCTCAATTAAAAAGCTTAATTCTCTCAACTTGGACTGCTCTTTCTTCCCTTTAAAATTTAACTAAATAAGGTTGATTGAGTTAAGTGGTTGCTCTGTGCCTCAGACACTCTGAGTCAAGAATGCTTTCATTTCTTGCTTGAATCAAAGGTGGTGAAGGCTTGAAAGAAAGTCTATAGTAGTAGTGGAGCTTTGCTAGGAATGGCACCACTTCTGTGGGATCTTTGGCAGTGGGATCCGTAGTTCTTCAAGAATAAATTTCTTTCTGCAAGAATAGCATGCACAAAATATCTAGACAACCACTTTATTCTTCTCGCCCTGATGGTGTTCATCTCCAGCTGTGATTCCCTTGCTTGATGGATCTGGGGAGATGACACTATGATTAGGAAACTTGTTGGCCTCAACATCCTCATCAGTCAGCTGCTTATTTGATGCTATCTCCTCATCCATCAATTGGGTTGGAGAATTGTAATCTTTGCTTTTGCCCCACACGACTAGATATAGGCCCAAAACTATGACAATGGCACCAACTACCCTGTATATATCGCAAAGTTAGCTTGTATACATACTCAGTAAATAATTCGGGTGTAGATTGTGAGATACCTTCCCAAATACATTTGCTCAGACAAAATGAAGGAGCTTAATATAGCTACGATGACCATGCATACGGGATTAAAAGCGGTGACGAAAACTGGCCCCCTGTCTTTCATTATCACTCCTTGAATATAGTAGGCTATTCCTGAGCAGACTATACCCTGCATGTACATATTCAATATTACATCCATATTATAAGATGCAACCTTGCATTCTTGCGTTGAGATATAAAAATATTTTTGGGCTCTAATGGTTGAAAGATTGTGTGCACTGACCAAAACTTTGTTTATTTGGACATTCATGTCACCATGCTGCCCTGTGATGTTATTAACTTGTGATTAAGGTTTAGGTGTTTAAGAGTTTTTTTCTTTTCAACTTGTGGGAGTGGGCAATGCCCCTCTGAAAGTTAAAATTCTTTCTTCTCTTAATTTTTCCATTAATGATGACATGCAATTTGTGAGTAATGTTTGACTAGATCTTGTTCTTACACTGTAGACAGCTGCTAGGAATTTAGTGTCCCAGTTTATAGACCAGACACAAGGTTTCCCCCTTTCCATCACAAGGGCCAGTATTGTTCCTTCGACTGTGCCCATCAGGCATATCCAAACGGTAAGGGAGAGCTCTGCCGGATATGTTTTCAATGTGATTGCCTGTTGGAAATTAAACAAAATAAAACTTTTTATCAGATCGATATGTTTATTGTCAAACCATTCTGTTCTAAGGATCTACGTGATTTGTTTAGAGGCCACTTACCTGGAGAATAATGAAAGTGGACCAGCTAAAACAGCCCGCTGTGATCATGAGGGCACCTTTAATTGGTTCCTGATGGTTCATGCTTTGCCCCTTAGATTCATGCATGCTTCGCCCTCTTGTCCAAAGCAACTCAAGAATGGGGCCTTTTATGAGTGTCATGAGCATCGCTCCTGCAACTGTTGCTAAAGTTCCAAATGCTTTAGCTTGACTGCGTATGTTTGTAAGTTTTACCTTCTCTAGCCTGAGAGAATTTGGTAAAGATACAAAAACATGTCAAGATGTGTCTAGCAAGCCAAGATAGAACATCCCAAGGGAGCAACATAGAGTATGAAGAAAATTACTTGCACATGCATGCCATTACAAAAGTTATGGCAGGAAGAATGTTGCACATTGTAGCTGCGAAAGTTGCCGATGTGTACTTCATCCCCAAGAAGTAGAGGTTTTGATCGATGACAGGCCTGAGAAGGAAAAACAGATTTTTTGGAGTCTTAGTGCAGGGACGAGATTATGAACAGGAGATTGTAGAACATTAGGTGATTGAGAAAATTACTCCAATAGCCCAAGCAACAATATTTTGGTGAAGATTGGGACAGTCATTGATGGCCTCGCTTTCCTGATTAAAAATTAAAATTCTTTGTTTAGTCATTGAGATTTACTATTAGTAGAATTTAAGAGACAAGGATAGAGACATACTTGTCAAGGATGAAAGCAAATGGGGCAATAACGATTGTGGCAACAGCATGGCGGTAGACTACGAGTACATAATTGCTCATTCCCTCATTTAATGCAACTTTAGAAAGGATGTCCATTCCTGCAAGGCCAGACTGCAAGAATATGACTGCCACAAAAGGCTTTGCTCTGTCATATGCCATGTGTTTTTGTTTTGCCATATCTCACACTTGTGTTTTCCAGAATCCTCTCTACCAACTTAAGAGGGGAAAGGGAAATTGGTTCTTCTCTTAGCGCATACCACTTTATTTAATGGTTGCTTTGCATGGTTTTACGAAGTGGTTGCTGCTTGGTCAGAATACCTTTATATTGAATTGAACTGGGGCTTCCACTAACGTCTTGAGAAACACGAAACAAAACATGTTGGTGAATACCTGAGTCACTTTAAATTATTGATTGCTCCACTTAGAGTCTGGCAAAGCCATAGCTATAAAAGATCTACCTCTTGCTTTTCTTCAGTTGAGAGTCATTGTCATGGTGGATTTGCCTTTTTCAATTATCTTCCTAAGCCTTTTTTAACCTCCTCTCCCATGTTTTCCTTTGTTTTATGGTCTGGTTCATATTTGTCTTGGTCATTCATTTTTTCCTTTTACCATGTTTCAGATATGCTGTGTTTTATTATTTAGCTTATCCATTTAGCACAAAAATACTACTGTTTATCCTTGGATGCAACAAAGCAACTGCAGTTTGTGTCCAGGCACTTGTTTAGTGCTTGGTGTGAGGGAACTCATCATAATTAGGATAAGTGTGTGATGAGGAACTATTGATTATGAAATGAAGTGTCACCACGGGTCATATCCTACAAAAATAAACTTCACTTTCCAAAGACTAGAGGATCGGTTTATGAAAAATTGGTTATATTTCTCTTATTGATTCATATCACAAAACTTTTCTGTCTGAAGATGAGAGGAATGGTTTATGAAAAATTGGTTATATTTTTTTGATTGATTCATAGCACTCTTATTGTAGTTATCATAAGAGTGCCCCATTATGTGATACTCATTTGAACATTTTCGTGATGATGGTGGGATATGATGTCAGTAATCAATAGTTAATGCTGCATATTGGCTTCTCCATTACTGTTCTTTTCGTGTTAGCTCTGCTGAATCCTTTAATCCCTTAGTCAAACCCACAATTAGCACCCAATTTCCACCACTTCGTATTCCATGATATCATAACTTGTTTTTCTTCTACTTCATTTTCTTTACTTCTTGTAACAGAACTTCTTTGGCCCACCAAAGGTGGCTTTATGATGTCCATGTCTTGCATGATTTTGTTGCCTTCTTCGCTCTCTCTTGTTGAACTTTTATTAGACTTGTTTGTATGGAACACATTATTTGGATTTGTGTCCTACGTCGATCATATGGTGCTAATCAATTTCATCTTCCACTATCAAAAAGGAAAAAGGATTCTGCTTTCCAAAAAAAAATTCCATTAGGGGCACGAAACTTTGTTGCTCCAATTGTACTTGCAGATTGTCCAAAAAAATTCGATATCTGTAGTGTAACAGTTGAATCCGAAAGGGTAATCGATTCTCACTCCCTGTTTTCTAGAATCTGATTTTCAAATTTGCTGAAAATATATGTGGGTGAATATTCTTTGAATGACATGGATTGGGTTATTAAAGCTCAATCAGGAAACAACTTAGCCAGTTGTGCAGGTAGGGGGTGAAAATGTGCTCGTAATAGATTGCTCAAGCTAAGCTCCAGGGCCTTTTTAGGGTTTGATTGAACTGAACTTGAGCTTAGCCTATGTTTGATCGTTGATGATCAAATATGGCTCAAAAAGCTCAAAATTTAAGGTTGGGGACTCTTGATTTTGGATATCAGTAGCAATGTTGCAATCACATCACAATTATAATTTTTTTTTCCGGTTACGTAGAGATGGAATCTGAGATTTTCATATTGAAGGAGGTTGGGGGAGAGAGTTGTGACAAATAGGTTGTCCTTTTAGAAACTCACATCACAATTATTATTCAATATACCCAACGTTGCCTTTAGTAACTTTTTAGATATTAAAAGGAGTTGGTTCATTGTTGGCACTTTGCTTTTCGGCCTATTTGAGGATGGAGGAGGGGTTTGAATGGGCAACTAGTGTTGAAAGCGCTCCTTCTGCTTTGGAAATTTGTTGAGCCAAATGAACAAATCTTATCCTTAAAGCAATTTTCTTTTTTCTTTTATATATGAATGGTGGTGTTCCACCCATGTCTTCTACTGCGTAGTTTGAGCCCATGACGGAAACTCTCTCCTTTTCCTTCTCCCTTCCAATCTACATGAGCTCCCCGTTTGTTGAAATAGATGGAGGGCCATGCGTTTCTCTTCTAAACTTATCCCTTTTTTATTATTTTTCAATTATATACGCAGAATCTTAATTAGAGATGTGAATTTTGACGTAACGATTGAATTGTTCCTTTGTGACCTAGAGGTCACAGGTTCGAGACGTGAAAATAGTTTCTTTGCAAAAAATACAAGAAAAAAATCACGTATATATACGTCTATCCTCTCTCTATCCCTGTTAGTTGGGGAGTACTTTGTGCGTGGGTGAATTTTTTTTTTTTTTAAATACGCAGAATCTTAATTACTATGTTTGATTCATAAGGTTTATCCATGTGTTACCAATTATGGTAGGGATTATTTGATACGCGAAAATACTTTTTGGTATTGTATCAATGAGGGAGCACCCTTAAACTTGTCTTTTAGCTGCTAAATTTGACAGGGCCTTATCATACCCCTACGCTCAGACTGCAATATGCAATTTTTCTGGATTTCTGGGCTTCAGTTTCTTGGGACAGCAAAACCAGCCATGGCAACCAAGTAATTGAAGGCATCCTAAGGGACAAGACTATCTAGTTTTGTTGTTATAACAAACCATTGTCCTCAGGTTAGCCCTTGAAAAAAAATCTTAAAATGCGGACATTGATCATATAAGGTTTTCTCATGCTATACTCTCCATGACCCAAATGAAAATATACATCTAAAATGGAGTGTGAACCGAATCCAAGGGCACCAAAAAAATATATATAGACATCAAAAACCGCTTTGTATATTAAGTAGTAAGTATACTGCGGGGTGTAAATCAAAAAAACATGAATTCTCATGAAATATTATATTGGGTTCGAAATTTGAAATGGAATTCCTAAATGGAATTCTTACGAACGTTCAAACTAGATTAGTCGGAATATGATTTTAGATACCGATGATAGATACCAAAAACAAAAAAAGAAATATCTTATATTGGCATCAAGCTTATGAGATAGAATAGATTTTTTAAGTTAATTGATGCAAGATCAATTATAGGTCCGTGGGCATCAGCTGAGACCGATGATGTTCGAAGTTCTCCATTTGGCTGCATTTTGTCATCGTATATCCTCGAGGGTAAAAGCAATGTTACTTTATCCACCAAAAACATAATAAAAATGGATTAAATAAAGTGACAATGAAAGAACAAGGAAAAAAAAAGGGGATTATTCATCAGGCAATAAAGCAAAGTAAATCATCTCAGAAAAAGTAGACTCCTACAATTTTAAAACATCTCAAAAGATTTTATGGAACCGAGAAAAGACTATGTGCTCTTGCCCAACAAAGACATTTACGAAGAAACAAAGGCATGTGATTGGATAATACTTTTTTAGGTTGAGCGGTTAGGTATTTTACTCTATCAACTCGTCTTAAACTTGAGTTTGGAGAAAAATGATTTGGAAAAATCAATCATTCATTAGGCAAATCCAGATACCGGTGGATGAAAACCAAAACATAAAAAAAAAAAAGAAGGCACGTCACTGAGCACCCTATTGGGCACATGAAAAGAAAAGCTCACATAGGTAAGCAATTGCGATTCCATTCTTTTACTGTTTCAAAGAATCTGATTTATTCATTAGCTAGTGCTTGACCTTTTGAGAGTAGGAACAGCCTGCCCAAAATGTTTCAATCCGGCCAACAATGGTGATCTAGTGCGCTATGGTATCATGTTTTGGATCGCATGATCAAAATCGCAAACAACTAGGAATGAAGGGATCCTGGTAAGTTGTGCCATTTGATAGGATAGCACACTGAATTGAGTTGTTTCTCCATAATGCTATTGCCATACAAACCTACATTCTCCCTTCTTCACAGGAAAAAATAATAATAATAATAATAAGTACGTGATATGCCTCAATTTCCTGAACATGCAGTTTTCTAAATGCTTCAATTTTTCTGAATCTCTACTAAATGCCTCAATTTTTCTAAATTCTTTTCAACATCAAAACCAGCCATGCCAGTGTGACTACTATCTTATAATAAAAAAAAATTCAAATAGAATCGAAGTAGTCGATTAAAGTTAATTTTTTTTAAAAAAAAATAAATAAATTCAGTTTTAATAACAAAACTGAATAAATTGACTAATTGGATTAGGTTTTAGTTACACAAATTTTGGCTCAATTAATCATCAAGTACACACACACACATTTAATATTAACAAATTGCCACAAAATAAATCGTTTATGCCATAACATAATTCTCAATCAAATTTGATTTGTAAATATTTTATATTATTTTCTTGTCATAACACAAAAAGCTTGTTTGGGCGTGTTTTGTTGGGTCATAACACAATTTGTTGAGTCTTTTGAGTTACTTTTTATTATTTTAAGCAACCATAAAAATTCAGATTTTTTTTTTTTTTAATCCAAAAGATCAAAACCAAATAACCAAATAACCAAATAACAATTTAGTTTCAAATATTTTCCCCCCCAAGTTCGATCAACCGAAAACCATGAGGAAACAATTAATACCAAAATTGAAAAACCGAATGCTCTTCCTAGCCACAACCACCAACCAAAAAATTCGATAAGGTAATGGAAAAACAAGAAAATTTAAAGGCATCCAATGTACAAGAGTATCTAGTTTGGTTGTAGTAACATACCATGCCTAAGACATCAATCATTTAAGGTTTTACATGGAACCACATTTTTTTTTCTTTTTGGGATTTCCACGTTGGAGAGGGAGTTTTATGACTATTAGGCTGTTCCCTTGGGGACACGAAACCATATAATGCCGTAGGACCATATCTCGTGCCATACGTTCAAAGTTTCCATCATTCAACAAAGATATACATCAAAGAAATAGCTTTGTATATTTAGAAATAAAAAGATCTTTCTTCTATTCATCTTTCTACATTGAAGGGGAAACAGAATCAAGAGCAGTGAAGATATCATAGGTAAACAATATATGAATCAAAGCCCAAAAGGAAAAAGAGAAGAAGAAAGGAAAAGAAAGGAAAGGAAAGGAAAACTGGGCTGACATAATTGCTTTCCACAAGACAGGACAGGACGACCATTCACACGCCAATGAGAAAATTTGAAAAACAATTGAGAGGGAGCAATATATGACGGGAACCATGTGCTTCTCAAACAAACTTTTTTCTCCCGGGTAAAATTGTTTGTTTTAGGTATATGGCTACTTTTCTCCACATTAAAATTGACTTAAGAACCACAGCAAGCTGATCTTTGGGCAGCTTGAGCTGCCCCTGCTCCCTGGTCTCCTTGATTGATCTTGATTGCCTGAGGCTGCACAAGCGAAACCAAAGGTTTTTTCTAGTAATCAAAGTATCCAAAAAGTTGAATCCACATGAAACATCTTATATTGGCATCAAGCTTCTGAGATAGATTGGATTTATGGGTGACATTCATGAGTTAATCGCAGCAAGATCAATTATCGGTCGGTGGAAGCATCATCGGTCAAGAACAATTATGTTTGCACTTCAAGTTCTCCATTTGGCTGGATTTTCTCATCATATTCTTAAGCGTATAAAGCAATGCTACTTTATCCACCAAAAATATAGTCAAATGAATAAAATAAAGTGAACTAATGAACAAGGAAAAAAGTTGTTCATTAAGTAATAAAGAGTACCAACTCATCTACGGTTTAAAAAGTAGACTCTCACAATTTTAAAACATTAAAAAATTTTATCAAACCAAAAGAAGTCCATCTGCTCTTTTGCTAACAAAGACGTCTATTAACTAACAAAGATACATGAACAAGCATGAAGCAACTTAAAAAACATGCTCAGGTCACATGAGGGATGCAGTTTGTCATAATTTTAGTAAGGTCACATATTGAACAAATTTAAGACTATCTAGGGCCTTTCAGAGGTTTGAACTCATACCTCAGCCTTTGAATCAGTTTCTGCAAGCCTTTGCTTGATATCTCTAGCTATTGAAAAGAAAACCTCCTCCACATTTAAGTTTGTCTTTGCACTCTGCATGACACACCCCAGTCCGCACATAAAAAGAACAGCTCAAATAAGAAAAGCAATTGGGATTATATTCACTTACAGTTTCAAAGAATTTGATGCCATATTCATCAGCAAGTGCTTGACCTTTTGAGGTAGGAACAGCCTACACAAAATATTCCAATCCAGTCAACAACGGTGATCTCCAAGATAAGCTCACCCCAACCATAAACATCCACAAAATTAGAGAGAGAGAGAGAGAGAGAGAGACCCTTTTGCTTTCATCCATGTCAGCCTTGTTCCCGACCAATATCTTGTTCACATTGTCAGAAGCATGTTGCTCAATGTTACGGATCCAGTTCCTGATGTCTACACAAGCAAAAGTTAGTGTCAATGGATGGAGTTTCATCAATTAATGGAAGATCATCAAAAATCCAAAACTATACTGAGCAAGAAAATAATATTGATATGGGCATGAATACTGAATAAGAATCCAGATTAATAAAAGAACTTCCTTAAGGCCAATAATGTTATGAAGTTATATTTTACTTCTCTTCACAGATAAAAATGACTGAAACCTAGAAATAAGTAAACAATCAGCAAGAAAATATAAGGAATTACTATTGAAAGACGACTCATCAGTGACATCATACACCAGTAAAATTCCCATGGCTCCACGGTAGTAAGCTGCAGAAATGAGATAATAGAGAAAATTTAATTCAAAATTTTCAAATAAATAATCATAAAAAAAAAATCAAGCCCTAAACTATCCAGAGAATAAAACAACAAAAATATCTAGAGTTCGAACGTAGTTGCTAGTCTACAGAAAATGATAAGGAATCACGGAAACATATAAAGGTTGGACCAAGTGAATGTCAGTACAGGTTTATAGCCAGACATGCAAGATTAACAAGGCAATAGGTCAAAAGCTTACTAGTTCTTATTAAATGATGTCCAATCTTTTGGCAATTTACAATAGCTGCTGCACATTTTGTGGCGTTGGTGACAACTCAATGTTTTTAATGCTTTCTTTGCAATATTTTGATGCCATTAGGTAGTTTTGTCCTGTGATATACTCACCAGTTGTTATTGTTCTAAACCGCTCCTGACCAGCAGTATCCCAGATCTGCAGTTTAATGCGTTTCCCATCAAGCTCTATTGTTCGTATCTTAAAATCGATGCTGTAGAAAAAATTCCAGCCTCATCAGTTCAGAGGCAGATTTTCCGACAAAGATTACATGCTATTGCACTTTAAGCTTCAAAATGCATACCCAATTGTTGTAATAAAACTGGTAGTGAAGGAACCATCAGAGAAACGCAGAAGAAGACAACTCTTACCAACACCTGGAAGGAAAATGTGGTCAGGAAATATCAATGTAGATCACCTCAGATAATAACTGGAGTCAAACTTTTTTCAAGACTATTGAAGGGGCTTCAACTTTCTTACGGAAGCTATAAAACGGGGAGAAAGAAAAACCAATATAACCCATGAGATTATTATCTGTCTCCTATTACAAGCAAACTTGATTAAAGAATGATCAAAATCTACATCTAATTCAAGAAGGACCCAATCTCAGCAAGGCTTCTGTTCATCTGAATGCTTGCTTTCCCTTTTAACCCAAACAGAAAAAGGAATTGCAGCTTAGTATTAGATGCTATGCAACCTCGAGATTGCATTTTACACACTATTCAACAATTGAGATTGGAAATGTGAATATATTTCTCCATTCAACTTCTAGCATATGCTAAAATCTTTGCAATTGCATCCCCTCATCCTCAAGGCAAACTATATAGGCACGAATTTCCAAACACTAACTTGTGCAGGGAGTATGGGCTCTATAAGAATGCATGGAATGAAAGGAGATCGGTCTATGAGCGCAAAGTGAGAAGGATTCCTATAGTGAGAAGGATTCCTATAGCATTACAGCCTTGACTACAACAATGATGCTTGGCCACAACCATATTGTGGATTAGAAATTACAGCATGAATTTATCACCAAGATAATTTTTCCCCCCCTACAAATATCACCATGCTGTTTAAATTCTTATTTCAAGTTCTTTCTCTATAAGAATTGGAAAAAATATGCGAGAGTAACCTAAAGTTGGCCTCCTAAAGTACAATATTATGTGCGTCAAAAACTAGAATTGGTGGACTTTTGCAGCTCCCTAAGGTTGTCCTGAGGATGGAATCCATGCTATTCCAACTCTAAACTTCCAAATTCAACACTGAATAACAATCATGCTTCAATTTTTGCCACCATTTTGCTATAACATGTAGCCTTTTTTTTTTTTTTTTTTTTACATCATGCAGCAATCTGATCAAGGAATGAATTCTTCATCAATGAATAAACCATAACTAAAGTCATATATTAAACAAAAAACATAGGATTATACACTCATAACCTAATAACCTAATTATTTCGCCCTTCATTAAGTAGCAAATGACTAATTATTGCCTCAAGGGAAAACAAGAAAACAAACTCATAATAGCGTCCCTCAATTAACATTCACCAGCAAAAGATGTAAGGAAGGGCCACTTCTGCTAGCAAACTTATGCATAATGGGATGCTTAAGCACATTTGGAAACCTCAATGGTTAAAGGGCAAAAGAATTGACAGAAAAAGAAAAGGAACATTATCCAGTAATATAAGTACAAGGTTAGTTTGATACATTTTGGACCATAGATCTTGGGACAAACCTTAGACGGCTTAAGAAAAATATCCTACCGAATTCAGGGAAAAAAAGGATCCAGATTGTCACTTAAGTAAACCTCCAACCATATGCATGCTAAGGAGAAAAAGATATATGCAACAGCTCGAAGAAATCATCTATGACCTCTCATTGAGATGCCTCTCTCAATATATGCAGATGCAAGTGTAATTAAGAGGAAGTTCTAATAAAATACATGCTTCGCTGCAACATGAAAAGAAAACAATTAACTGCAGATGGGCATATTGGAAATGGCACATTATATGTCACAAAAGGTTAGCTGCAACAAATTAATCTTGTCATTATCAGAAAAATAATTACTAAGCAGGACCATAAAACACCAAGCGCTGCCAGCCTGACATTGTCCTTCATTCCAATCTGCTATCGATTCTACTGCAGCTCAACTGATTTCTATCTTCCAATATTTCTTCACATTCATATCTTTATAATACTATACTTGACTCCAGTGCATGAAGCTCAACACTACACGTTGAACCTCAATGATTTCATCAAATTCAAAAATTTCAAGGAAGACCAAAGCTTCATGGTGCTAAAAGCATCCTACCAAAATAAACATATGGGGCCCATGATGTTCAATGTAGGAGGCAAGCAACTTTACAATAAGACTGAAGCTTCAGTAAAACTAAATAAGGAGGAACTCCTGATGAAGTATATTTTACGCAATGTCACATGAAAAAGAAATCAGTAATCACCAATGGGTATATTGGAAATGGCACATTACAAGTTATAAAACATTAGCTGCAAAGCATTACACTATGTTGTAACAACACTTCTAGAAATAATCCATGCGACAGAACATAATGTAACTTACAATGGTGTAATTTTTCTTTATAACTCGTGTCACTTTTTGCAAGTTGCGTGGTGCTCTATGTTGGTATCAATGCTTCCCAGTGTTAAACGTGTCATTATCAGGATTAGAAACATCCCATCCCAACTTTCTTCATGTTCATAACCATATCAATCTCCTTCTAACAAACTTCCAGTGCATCAAATTCCAAATTCCAATAATTTCGTGAAAATTCAGAAAATTCGTCACACCAGTCCAATATATTCCAAACAACATTGTTGGGCAAATCAATCCCAAATCAATTATCCAACACACTAATTTCAACTAAATCCTACAATCATGCATCACATTCCATTTTCATAGTCAACAACATTCCCAGATCAAAATAACTGCAAAAAAAAAACCTAATTCAAGCCAAACCAATTATTAAAAACGTTGACTACCGAAACATTATCAGATGCGTAAAAACTAGATCATGCTGAGGATTCAATCTCTTACCGCTGTCTCCGATGAGAAGGAGCTTTATGAGATAATCGTAATCGGCCCGAGCTCTAGCTGGCGGAGCGGCCATTCTATAAACACCCTAGATTCACAGATTTGAGATTTTTCTCTCTCCCTCTCTCTTTCTCTCTCTACAAACAACGGAAAAAACCAAAATGACAAGAGTAAAAACCAAAAAGAAATCGAAAATCAGCAGATCAGATAGAGAGAGAGAGAGATCTGATAAGGTGAGAGAGAGAAAATGGAGGAAGAAAAGCGTGTCTTGGACGTCAGCAGCGGTCTGCCGTTGATTTTTTTTTTTTTTCTTTAGAGAGAGAGAGAAGTGAAGAGAAAGAATTTTCTTCTATAACTGTTGAGAGGAGACAAATCAGAGCCGTTAACGTATGAATTGTACAGAAATTCGAGTCTATCTGGCGACAGCTAATCATTTTTGCCAATTCCGTTCCCCACGTTCATCAGGAGACGTAATGATGCGAGATTCGGTGGTTTTGTTTTGGCTTACCGTGGACTTGTCCATACTGGAGAATTTTGGCTTGAGCACAACGACGTCGTTTTTCAGATCGTGAGTATGATTTTGTACGGGCTCTAAACGACGTCGGAGAAGGGACGCCTTGAAAGGTAACGACAGCTCTCGATGCGTCTCTACATTTCCTTGCAAAATGTTTTACTTTGACCCAAAATCATGCACAGAAATTGTGGGGTCCATATTTCCTAACTAAACATTTTGGCGGGATCGTGAGTTTGATTTTGTGGCAAGATTGGTTGAAAACCAACGCTTTATCCTTTATACTCACTCTTCTCATTTTTATAGCAATTTGGATAAAAAAAAGTTTTCTTAATCACAAAAATAATCAAAATTACACTTAAAAGCAGAATGAAAAATCAATTTCTATTTACTATATTGGTGTCCGCTAAAAAATAAGTTATTATGAAATTTAATACAAATTCAATTATAGGTGAATTCAGAGGAGGTTTGGGATGACATAAACCGATCAAATTAATTTATAAGTTAAAATTAAAATTATAAATATTTGCTAACTAAATTTTGTAAGTGTTTATAAATCTCAAAAATGTTTATAAACTAAAAAAATAAATAAATAACTCTCAGTAGATTTTTCATTTTAATGCTTTTAAGTATAACTAAAATAAAATATTTTGATCAATAAAAATACATTTTTAACTTTTTGTATTTAATAAAAAATATAACTATACCGCATCTTATACCCATTATGTTCTTTTCTCTATTTTATATAATTTATTAACATTCATTTTATCAAATAGTTAACTATTTTTAAATAATATTTATCTAAATAAATAACAACTTATTTTTTAAAAAAACTAAAATGAGCTTATAAGTTAAAAAATTAAAACAGTATTTTTTAAGTAATCCCAAATAATCTCTCAATATTATAAAAAAACATAGAACAAAATTTCAGTAAAGTAATAGCAATTTTGGCAATAATTTTTTTTTAAACCTTCTATATTAATAGTGTTGTCGGTATATATATATTATTTTTATATTAATTTATAATTATTTAATTATTTACCCTCTTAAAAAAATTCTGACCCATTACAAAGGGGTATAAAGGTATAAATCTCCTTGCTCCATTGCACCAATCGCGCAATATTTGACCTTAGCATGGCAACCCCCAACTCTATTTACATTAAAGTCCATAGTAATAGAAGGCCAAAAATATTTTAGTCACAAAATATAATATTAAGCGATGCACTACGACCTGCTTTGGTTTTAAAATGCCACTTAAGCAATAAATTTTAAGAAAAACGAAGAACATTCCATTCGCATATACCATTTTCGCAAGTCGTGATTAGACTTTGCACTTGATTACCAAGTTGGCATGCGAGAACCGTGGCATCAAATTTCAATGCCTGGCATTAAAATAAAGTTGATAAAAGTATTAATATTTAAATTAAATTAATTAAAACATAATTTTAAATATTAATAATAAAAAAAAATTATCATTATTATTTAGATTTGCATGGAAGTGATACTAGGAGGTTTTTGAGTAAATGTTTAGCTATTTTTGGTGAGGCATTGCCTTCCAGGGACCATCTTGATCTCCAAAAGATGCATAAAACCTGGATCCACATAGGCTTTTCAAATTTACATAGCAGATTTAAGGTGCCCCCCAAGAAAAGACAAGTGATGTTTAAGAAATTTCATTTTTTAAATTTTTTATTTTATTTTCAATATTTATTAATTAAAGGAGCCCACCGCGAATCCCTAATCCATGTTTGTGACATGCGCCCGAGGGAACATTCCTCCGCCTCCCTTCATCTTCCCCCCCTCGCGCGTGCCGAGCAGCACGGTAGAGTCCAATATTGGTAAGCGCAAGCGGCGCGGCACCCCCGTCTTCCAGAAGTTGAAGGTGCTTTGGTGGTGGCTGACTCATCCCCGTCTTTATGCCTTTTCAGCAGTGGTCGACTCTTTCTAACGGATATACGAATAATCACCTGTGTTTGGTGTTGGTGGAGCGCCGATTTTGTTTTCAAAATATATTATATTTTTAAAACGTTATAACAAATTAAATTAATTATTATTTACATAAAAAATTTTATATTTTTTATATTTATATTTTTTTAATATTTAATAAATTATTTATTTAAATATATTTTTTGTTTTTTTATATTATTTATCTTATAATTAATAATTATATATTTAAATATTTTAAATTTTTATTATAAAATATAACTATAACATTATTTTCATAAAATAATTAATATTTATTTAAAAATCTTTATATATTTTTTTTATTTATGTATTTATCTACACATTTTTTTTTTTTAATTTTGCAAAATGTCGTTTTTCGTATCATTTCATAATTATTTTACTTTTAAAAATTAATTTTAATATTATTTTTTTTACTTTATTATTTTTTGATATTTTTTATTTTTCTTTAATTAAAAATTTTGATGAAATTTAGTTATTGTTAATTTAGTTTATTTTATTACCCTTGTTACTCAACGTAAAAATCTCTTATCAAAATACAAAAATGAGAAACAATAAAAATAGGATTCACCTAAATACTTAGAATATAAGATCCTCAACTGACAAATTAAGAAAGATATGGGAAGTAATGAATAGAAAAAAAATTAAAATTATGTGTCTATAAGAAACTAAGTGAATAGGAGAGAAGACTAGAATAATTGAACCTTATAGATATAAACTTAGGGACACAAATTGAGATAGAATTAGAAATGGTGTAAGAATAATTGTTCATAACGATCTACATGAGAATATAGTAGAGATAAAAAGAAATGCAGATAGGATTTTATTTGTTAAGATGATTAATGAAAAATATATAATTAATATAGTCAGTATATATACACTCTAAGTAATTATAGATCCAATTAGTAAAAAACAATTTTGAGAAAATTTGGATGAATTTATACAGACTATACTTAGTATAGAGAAATTATTTATTGGAGGGGATTTTAATGGATATGTAGGGGAAAATAACGAATAATTTGAAAATGTAAATGGAAACTTTGGTTTTGGTAGTAAGAATGAAACGGGAGAAACCATTCTAGAGTTTGTTACTGTATTTGATTTGATACTAATAAACATTTTTTCAAGAAAAGAGAGTCACATGTAGTTACATATGGAAGAGGGTATGTAACTTCTTGGACGGGTGGACGCGGTCCACAACTTACAATAAATTCCTATCACTATGAGGGTCTTAGTCGCCCAGGATTTACCGATCGTACGCGTCGTCAATAAGTGATGTAACTCCCCGGATGGGTGGACGCGGCCCACAACTTACAATAAATTCCTATCGCTAGGAGGGCCTTAGTCGCCTAGGATCTACCGATCGTACGCGTCGTCAATAGGGGATGTAACTCCTCGGACTGGTGGATGCGGCCCACAACTTACAATAAATTCCTATCGCTAGGAGGGTCTTAGTCGCCCAGAATCTACCGATCGTACGCGTCGTCAATAGGGGATGTAACTCCCCGAACGGGTGGACGCGGTCCACAATTTACAATAAATTCCTATCGCTAGGAGGGCTTTAGTCGTCCAGGATCTACCGATTGTACGCATCGTCAAGAGGGAATGTAACTCCCCCGACGGGCAAACATAGCCCAACTATTTAAAGATCATCTATTGTATAGAAGATCTCAGCCACTCAACCCCAGTGGATCGCGTGCTTCACTGACGAGTTATACAGCCTTTCGAAACAACAAACATAATCGTCCCGATCTAAGCTAGGCGAAAAGATCTAAGTCCCATTGGTTCTACTGAAACAATGTAGTGAAAAACAAAGAAAATGACTTCTATCGAAAAAAACACAAAAATCTCTCATTAAATGAACAGATGCCACTTAGTACAAAAACCCGAGCAGAGGTTATACAGTCGGATTTGGAGTATCGATCTCTTCTTCGATTAAAGGCAGAGTCTCACTTAGGCCCATACTACGAATTATCTTTTCGACACATTTTAATCTCTCGACCAGTCTACGGTGGGAATCCTTCTGGATGATGGCTTCCCTTGTGCGGAACTCCTCAAGCTCCGCAATCTTGTGTTCTGCTGTTCAAAGAGATTCCTCACGAAATTGAGTCATCTTCTTGTACACCAGAGCCTCTGACTTCAGCATCTCGCATTGCCCTTGGCACTGGACCAATTTCGATCGAACGAATCTCAACTCCTCTTCCTTCTGACTGAGTAGGGCACCGGATACGTTTTCAGTGACTAAAGACTCTCCTCCCCGAAGGGAGACTGATTCCCGCGGACGAGTCAAGTCAGAGAGCCGTCCCTCTAAATGGTTTATTACCTGCCTCCCCTGCTGTCTCTGAAATCGAGCAAGAGCCATGGTCTGCAAAGAAAACCAAATTAACAAATGATAAAAGAGGGAGGAAAATTCAAGAAATGAAAGGAGATTATTACCATTAAGCCTTAGAACTCAAGGGCTCCGCCAACCTATTCGTAAGGCATTCTATGAAAGTCAAGCTCACAGCGATGGAAGTCAAATTGCCCAGCAATGCACTCCGCTTCTGCCAGATCTATATAGCTATACTGCATGTCTGCAGCACAAACGGCAACGATTCCTCGCTCTTTTGAGCTTTTCTTTCCATCGAAAGACCAAACAGGGATGGAGGATGAAGAGGATGCTCCTCCCAGAACTTTGCGTTTTCCTGCGCGAAGGCCAGACCGGAACAACAGAAGAAGGTCCCATCATTTTGTCCCTTACAGCTTGAAAAACATTCATTCTCGCTCCGGCATCAAGTAAAGGAAGACCTCTGGCTCCTCCTAACTCGTCCACATCAACATTTGTTCCGCTTAACGGACTATCTTCATTTGGGACAACTCCCTCTATTGGTATAGCCTCTGTCAGCTCAGGGTACTTAGACAGAGCCCCCAGCACAGATGGGAGCAAGGAAGCACTCCTCCTTTTCTCCAAAGAAGATGGTGACCCGCGAAGGATCCCAGTCGCCCCTAAAGAAGACTTAGGTAGGGCCTCAGACGCCCCGAGATTCTCCTGAAGAAGTCTTTTAGCGCTATGACGAGTCAACTTGTCAACAGTGACACTTTCCAACAAGACGACGTCAAGATGACTCAAAAAATCGACTAGCTCGATCTTCGCTCTCCTCAACAGAAGGGGCCGATCAACTTTTCTCTTTTTCCCGAGCAGTAAACCAGCCAGGGATAACATCTGGTCGTCCAGCAAGGACTCGACCCACATACTCCGGCCGGTGGATTTGCAATAGCCGCTAACCGACCGAATAAAACGACCATGTTTCAAAACAGTCAGAGGTTTCAGCCCTACATTGGACACCCCATCAGCCTTGGGAAATTAGGGCATGCGATCCCTGTCTAAGAACTCGACAAAAAAGAACTTTTGTATCCAATTCTTATCGATGGACTCATTGTAGAAAAACCTCCAACAGGACTCGGGCCGAGTTTACAGTTTGTACCACCCTTTGGTCAGTCCGTTACTCCCACACCTCATCAGAATGAAAATTGAGGACAAAACATCAAAATCGAAACGAAGATGACAAAACCCTAATAAAGAAACTACCACAACCACTAACCGCCAGGCACTGGGAATCAGAAGCGTCAGGAATATGTTCCACTAACACAGAACCTCAGAAAAAGGACCCATATATGGAATCTTCAAACCGTACTTGACCGATTGGAGATACATCGGCACACAATTCTCTGATACCCTGTTAGCCCTATCAACCTCTGTCGCAGACAATAGAGAGTATTCATTCCCCAAACAACATCTCAGTTTGTACTTCTTGGAGCTCTTGTGCTGACATGGCGCTCATAATATTACCAATGCTCGGAAAAGCCTGAGGAGCAGACATCTTTGTCACCGATAAAGACTCTTTGATAGGGAGAGTGAGAGAAAAAGGTGAAAGAGATGGAGAAAGCAGCGACGAGAGAAGTTCTTACGGGATATGTGATAAATGGTTTACTAAGATCAAAGCGATAGCGTCCGTATTAAATGATTTTCGAATTTCCAATTTAAAATCATGACTCATAACGTCTTTTTCCAAGAAAACCATGAATCAGGGGCAAATGATGAGACGTATTCTAAGGTCCAATCCAAAAGAGTTAATTCCCAAAGGGCCCACAAAAAATGTGTCTGCCGATCAATATCTAACGACCGCAACAACAATCTACTGAAGGGTCGTAGTCGTCCCGATCGATCTACCGAAGGGCCTTAGCCTCTCTGGTCTACCGAACGATAGGGTCTCAGTCGTCCCGATTAACCGATCGTGACTCATCAAGCGGAGATAATCACCTCGATTAGTCAAGCAAATGTCAGTCCTCTAACCGGACAAGTCTCAAAACACCTTTTATCGGTCAAACAACCGAACGAGGGACAGCACCACTATCAATTAAAAAAGGAAAGTCAGAACTTTCTTAATTTCAGTTTCTTATTTCGTAACAGTAATTCCGAAATCTTTCAGATAAAGAAAGCATCACTCTCAAAGAGAAATGTTTCCCTATATATGAAAATTATAATCAATTCGTAATACTGACTTCCGAGATTTTCGATATCAATTCAATAAGGAAAGTAGGGTGGAAGTCTCTCAGTGGCGCACAACTCTCCCAGGTATAATGTCACGCCCGGGAACGAGCCACCGTATTTCTTGGGGAGTACGATAAAAATCATCATGTAATTTAAACACATGGCCATCCCTCAACCAATCCACCAAATCTCCCAACCGACATCGTAACAAACCACCCTAGCCAACAGGCATGACACACGGGGAAAGTTATACAAATATAATACAAATTCCCAAGTTTACACTTTAAACATTTACAATGCAAGTGAAATATGAGAGTTTCACAAATAACTATACATAATTTTATACGTAAGAACTACGGACCTCAACAAGACGGGTGATAAAACGAAATTCATAATTTCAATTAAAACTTAATCCCTCAACTCAATCCACGGCTATCAAGCCCTCGAGCCAAATACACCCTAGCATAATCCTGGTGGGGGGGGGGGGGGGGGGGGGGGTGGTATGAATGGTGTAAATGGGGTGTCAAACATAAGTTTATCATATTTCAAATCATCATGCTTTATTTCAACAATATATCATTTGCACGCATCAACAAATCAAATATATCAAATACTTTAACAAATGGGAGGTCTACCACGACCTATGAGAGGGGGTCGTTTTATTTAAGTGCTGGGGAATATAATCCCGACAACTCGGGGGATACCCCGGGCCAGGCATATCCGACGCCACCAAAGCGCCCCCCACGAGCTACGGAACAATCATATCCAGGCCCCAAGGCCAATATCAATATCACAATCACCGCGGCCAAAATCAATATCATATCCTAAGTTACAAACCAAATGCAACATATAGCATAAAATGGCACATTTTACATTTCAATCACATGGATGCATATTATAATTCAACCACATTTTCGACTCGGTTCACAAAATCATTTTCAAAGCCAAAACATTTTAAGCACGGGAAATCATGCTCATTTATCACAGTAAAACATTTCAATAAACGACAATAGGTTTTGGGGGGGGGTTCCTGGAAAGACATCCAACACGTACGCATGTATAAAATCAGGGGGCAAACAGTTATAGAAAATAGGCTATAACTTCTAATACACCTTTACAAATCAAAGGGTTTCTTATTTCATTTTTAAAACTAAGGATGCCTAGTGTTTAAGGCAGACAACCTCACGTCATTTGTAGAGAAAGTTATGCTTACAACATATCCACAAGACTCAAGTGATATTCCTCAATCAATCAATCAATCAATCCTACACAAAGCTCACACCAATCCAATCTCTCGTAGAAAAAGAGGGAAAACAACACGCTTTTATTCAAAATTCATCAACTTCTTCTCTTCAATACACCAATACAATTCAATACATTTATCATATCAATACAAACACATGCTTTTATGCATTCTTTACAATTGTACATTTTCATATCACTTTAACACACCGATATCAGTATATGTATGCATACCCTTTCTATACCTTATTACATACACATATAAACTTCCATCTTGCTTACTAGAGTCATTCCAAATCTCTCCAATGGATTCGATCAATACAATTTTACATCCACATATTCACCAACCTCTATCCAAAGATACATAATTCCTCACACTTTTGGCCTCAATTTCACATATACATAGTCAATAACACAAGTACATCAAATCCACATTTTAACACTCCAACATACACTCAAATCATCCCAAATTCTAGCCACACAATCTTGTCATCAAGGGTATTTCATTAATAAAAATCAAAATTTGAATCAACTTCAATCCTACAATCTCTCAAAGTCGGAAGCAAGTCTAAAATAATTAAATTTCCTTCAAGATTGAAAATCTTTGAAAAATCATACACTTTTCGATTCTCATCCGATTTCTTCAACCCATATGTCATTTCAAAGGTATTAATGTCTATTTTCATAATATAGAATTTGTATTTTGATTGCCTATATGTAGGACATCTTATAATGAAAAAGACTGCATCGATCCTTAAACTCAAATCCCAATTTCTCATTATTTTCATGCATTCGTCAAATTAAACTCTAAGAGAAATCATTTCAAATCACCAACGACTTTAAATTTACAATATTCCTCAATTTTACCAATTTCTCCCGAATTTACATAATCCAAATTTAATTCATGCCAATTTCATTTCAAATCTCAAGGAAAACTACACCGACCAATCAAACAAAACTCTAATACATTCTAAGACATTCAATCATACTTTGCAGCCCAATTTACATCAAATTCTAAGCTTAACATAAATAATATATAAAATTTCAGGAAAGTACATTTCCTTTTAATCTAACTTATTTCAAAGCATACATAAAATTTCTAATTCTTATTTCAATCCTAAATTCAATAAAATAACTCAAATATAGAAAGGATTGCATTTCCCCCCCCAGGGGTTCACCGCGCCAAAACCCAACCGCCGTCCGTATTCGATTTGGTCCGAACCTACAATGCTTCCAATAAGCAAAGTCAACAAATTTAGTCTCCAAGAAATCGAAACCCTAGAATTTGGGTTGGGGTTTGATCTTACCTTTGTAGTGGACAGGGGGGGGGGCGGGGCGCGCGAGCAGGAAAGAGGCAGGCGGTGACCCCTGGTGGTCGCGATGGCTGCGGGGGGTCGCGGGGCGGGGGGGGGAGAACCGCGGTGGCTCGCGATGGCCGCGGTGGTGGGCATCCGCGGGGAGGGAGGGGGGGGTGGGGGGGGGGGNGGNGGGGGNGGGGNGGGNGGGGGGGGGGGGGGGGGGGGGGGGGGGGGGGGGGGGGGATGGGGGGTGGTGGCCGAGCGTCTACGGGGCCGCGATCAGCGGCGGCAGCTGAAGNNGGGGGGCGGGGGGGGGGGGGGGGGGGGGGGGGGCGGGGGGGGGGTGGGGCGCGGGGGGGGGGGAGGTTAGGGTTTAGCCCTAATTTCATTTTTTTTTTTTTTTTTTTTTTTTTTTTTTTTTTTTTTTTTTTTTTTTTTTTTTTTTTTTTTTTTTGAAATAAATTTATAATTAATTAAATGAGTATGTGTAACTAAATAAATGAATAAATAATAATATAAAAAATCATCTATATATTTTTATACCCACTTTACTTTATAAATCGAATTAGGATATTTTAAATATCCCAAAATTTCAAATTACCTACCCAAAATCGAAATCAATATAATTTAAATTCTCTATATGTAAACGGAGAAATATTTTATTTAATTTCATGAACAATATATTTTTGGTGGGGCTTTGGGGTGTTTTTTTCATATAAGAGATCTCAAACCCCTAAACATCAAGTACGCTCTCGAAGCCTAACATAGGGGGCACATTGATCATAGAGAACCACTTTTCATCAACTCTGAGTCTATTTCTTTTAAACAAAAACCGTTTTTCTTGATTTCGCGATCCTCGCCGGAATACCCTTCGACGGTTTTTGCAGGTGTATCCACCATCGACGGTAACCGCTCGATTCAACAAAGAGCTGGTATCTGAGGAGTCAAAACACACCTCTATCAAAACATTTATAAATATAAAAATTAAGAAATTCAAAAATAATATAAGTCATATATTTATTAACACCCAAATCATATAAATGGAATAAAAAAATATTTATGAACATATTTAAAATTTATAAACATGTTAATAATCTATGAATATATATGAAATTTATAAAAAAAATATTTAAATCCACTCGAAACATAGTATTTACGAATACATTAATGATATGAACATATTTAAAATATCGTATCATTTAAATGAGAATATCAATTGAATAAAAGAATATGATTTAAAAAAAATTGAAATATTAAAAAAAAAAGGAAAAGTTTATCACAATAGTTTTTCCTTTAAAACTATTTTTTTTTATTTTTTTATTTTTTTATTAAAAGAAATTAGTTATAATGAGAATAAATTTTGTTTGATAGAATTTTTTCCATTTTCTAATTAATTAGAGGTCACCCTCTTGGGTCATGCATGACCTTAGATGCTTTTATTTTCCATCCCGCCGCCCTCCAACGCATGGACGTTGACAGAGCAATACGAACAAGAGGAGTAGTTGCAGAATTTTCATTTCGACATCTTCGTATTGAAATTTGAAGCGCTCCAAATGGACAAATTCTCATCTTCACGTCATCTTCCTCGAACGAGTCAAACATTGATTTTGATCCTGCTTTCCTCGTCTGCCGCTTTTCCTTCCTCTTGTTTCTTCTCATTTTCACGGACCACAACCAAGAGGAAAATGAAAAAGGGAATTGCTCTAAGTACGCAAGGTTGGATCAGTACGACCACAACATAGTAAAATGGAAAATAGAAAGTTTAAATTAAAAAAATCATCCACCAACGGTAACGATAACTTTATACGAGGCCAATTTGCCAACAAATCCTGTCTCTGAACAATAAACATCCTGTCAAACGTTATAGTGATTTTTATAGGAAAATTTGATTTAACATAATATCTTATATAAATTAAAAATTCTACATAAATAGAGATTAAATTTTTAATATCTTCATAAAATATAATTATAATTTGATTTATACATTTACGGATAAAATACAAAGAAATTAAACTAATCTGTTTCTTAACAAGGAAAAGAAAAATCGTCGAGTCAAGCGAATCATTTTAACGTGCTCAAGCATATTACTTGTTTGGACTTCACTTTAGGATTTGCCCTTGCTACCTTACCGAGAAGATATCGTAAGACACAAACATAGAGAAGAAAAAAATTTTCACATTTAAAACACACCTTATTCCTGAACATCTGAAAAGGTACGCGTGGTGAACACGCAGAGAATAATTCTAATGCCTTAACCTAGCAACCGGTCCTTACACGCAGGATTATAGTGAAGTTCATCGATTTGCTTTGACTTTGACCAGTGGCATTGTGACATGGATATCGATAGTTATTATTGTAACCGATGTACGGTTAATATAACCGATAAATCGTTGTATCATTTAATTAATATTATAAATTTAATTTATAATTTAGATATAAAATATATTATGTTGGAAGATTTTTATTCTTTAAATAATCTCAATCAAATCGATTTAAATTAATCAAAATAAAATTTTAGATATTAAATAATGAATTAAGTTCAAAGATAAAGAAAAAAAAAAGAGAGAGTCAATATGGTAAGAACCACGAAGTGAATTTTACTTTGAATTGTCCTAAAATGTCGGGGTTTGAAATAGTCTAAAATTTGGGGGTTTAGTCTAAAATTTTGGGGGTTTGAAATAGTCTAATTTACACGATCAAATTGCATGCCCACTTGCTTATTTTGTTTGTGGTTCCTCTCTCTCTGTCTCTCTCTCTCGGCATTAAAGTTTTAATTTTTATTTTCTTATAATTTCTAAGTAAATTTGAATTTAAGAAATTTCATTGTTGACCCTTTTATAGTATCACTCTGTTTTTTATGAGAGTGATTTATTCTTGCAACAAAAAAAGGGAATAAAAGAAAGAGCTTAAAAAGGATTTATTTATTTTCTCGACTTAATTAGTACAACCGCGTGGAAGCATTCACCATTTTACAGCTACGAAATATTAGGAGAGAGGTTTTTAAATAAGAATATTCCAATGGATAAGACCTGGTCACTGCCTAACTTAGTCGAACATGGTCCATTCAAACCCTCCTTAATTTCTATTCTACGGTGAGCTGTCATGCATGTAACAATGGTAGTCCAGTAATTAACAACACTAGCTAAAATTTATAACTAATTACCGTATCGAAAAAATAAAAACAACTTAATAATGTGATTATGGTAAGAGAGGTGTGAGAGAATAGAAGAATAGATTAAAAGGACCGTTGGCTAGAGAGCATGGGAAGTCAACGAAGCGTATCCTGAAATTGAAATTCCTCAAGTGGTGGAGCGGCACTATCTTTTTTTTTTTTTAACCAAAAAAATATAATCAAACATATTCAAATCAAAAAAATAAAAATAAAAATTCTACTACTTACTGCCTCCCAAAAACGTGAAGCGACACTCTTGTTCACAGCTCCAGCTGTTAGTGCTAGGCTACGTCTTTAGATTGCTTCGATGCCACTCCTATCACATCCCCCCATCTTCTTCTCTTCTCCACGCAAAGTATTTGACAAATTTTGCATTCATTTACTCTTGTACGTATTCTCCAATCTATTATTACTCATATATATATATTTTTTTAGGATGTGGTTCCACTCTTTTAAAAAAAAAAAAAAAAAAAAAAATTGGGTGAATGGCGTTCTTTTTTTCCCAAGAAAAATTCCACTTTTCCAACAATTAAATGATTTAACGTTTAAAGTTCCTATGTCCCAATTTTTTTTTAATAGAAGATGAAGATGAAGATAACTAATGTTGTTATTCATTTTATATGTAATTATAAGAGTTTTCTCTTATAATGAAATATTTAATTTAAAAATTTTGACACGATTATTAATTAGTATATAATATTTATTTATGTATGTATTAAATACTTTAATTTAAATTTTTAGGAGGAGGAAAAATTAGAGGGCCTAAGTTGCCACGTTGGAATTGGGATAGGGACTAAAGTTGAAAAAGGATAGCAACAAACGATATTTTTTGATGTGGCGCCGACGATGTTCTTAGTTGGACAGAGCGCGTGGACTGCTTCCCACCAGATAACTTCTCCACCGTTCACACCGTCGACACCGCACTGCTTAGAATAGTCAAAAAAAAAAAAAAAAAAAAAAAAAATTACTTGCGCAAAAAGGACCCGTAACGGACAATTCCGACCGTCTGATCCACGAAAACGTAACGGCCAACATAGAACCTCAGGACCGTTAGGAAGTCCATCTTCGTCGGCGTTGGGGTCCACCGGTGGACGCCACCAATCAGAATCCGAAACGTTTCAAAAGGCCTCCTCACGACATATTCGCTCTTGAAGAATCTACTGATTCCCTCCTCTCTCTCTCTCTAAATCCCATTTCGCCTTTAAATGCAAAGAGTTGAAGAGAGCGGGAACGCATTCTTTCGTCCAGCTCAACCCTCTCTCTCTCTGCCTGTTACTTGAGGTGCGTTCCCCCCCTCTCTCTCTCTATAGGGTTTCTCTTTCTCTCTTTTCTCTGTTTCGAGATCCGAGTCGTCTTTCAATTTTCTCAGGTAATCTTTCGATAGTGAAGGGATCGTAGTTTCTAGGGACTTTTACTTCTGCTTTGGATGATTGTTTTGGTGGTTTTTTGTTGGTTCTGCTCATGGATCGGACTCTTGAGTTCATGTTAGTGCGTGACTGTTCATCAAAATTTGTTATTCTCTTTCTGATTTCGTTTCTGAATCCGTTTTTTCTTCTCGATCTTGCCTTAAAATCAAATAAATTTCTTATTTCTGTTGGATCGGTTTCTTAATGGATTGTTTGAGTATGGAGATTCGGTATATGAGCCTCTGAATCTTGAAATCTTGCTTCAAAACGTGTTTGAGTTCGATTTTTGACATATTTATTTTCTCACAGTACAAGATTGCTTGATGATCTTAGACATTGGAAGGAACTTGAAGCAATTGTAGTTGTTGCTAGATCTAATTATTCATTGCTAAGTATAGTGTGTTATCTATCTGATCTGCGATATACCGCATAACAAACACCATTATGATTACGTTGAGGTAATTAGGTTTCCAATGATCTTAAAATCCCATGTATAACAAATGTTACACGTTCCAAATTTTGTGGTGGATTTTTCATTTGTTAATGATTTCTGAAAATTCCTAGATATTAATGCGATTCCTTGATTTTTGCTGACCAATTCGGGAGCCAACTGATTGCTTTTATTAATCTTTTGTGCGTGGGTCATGCCTCGTTTTGGTTACACTGTTACCGTCTTCAATCTTAATGCGAAAACTGTACATAAAATGTACAAGTTAACGCAAATTTGGGTAATTTTACTTTGCCCTAAAGACTAGATGCAATTGCCTTTATACTGACCATGATACATCCGCCTCAGATTGCAATCATGGTTCCCCCAATTGAGACTCCCACCAAGACCACCGTCACTCACCAGTCGCATCCTCCTCTCAACGAGAGGATCCTGTCGTCTTTGACTAGGAGGTCATTTGCTGCACATCCCTGGCATGATCTCGAGATAGGTACTTATCTTTTCCTTCATTTTGGATTGTCAATGTCTTGAATTGCCCTTTTCACTCTCCATGCATTGGCCTCATTGTGTTTTGTTTATATGCAGGACCTGGAGCTCCAACTGTTTTTAACTGCGTAAGGATACTGAACTTTCTTTAGCCTACTAGCTCAATGGTTACATTTTGGTTAATACCATTGTTGCATTTAACATGATAGCCTACTTTTGTTTTTGCTCTTATGGGCATCTAGAAAAAGAGATAAATTGTCTGTATATGGAGCCATAATTTTATGATATTCTATGTGGCATATGAAATTCCAGCTGCCAATTTGGTTGGCCACATATGAGAAGGTGGGGGCATTGTGCTATTATCTTGATATCATATTTGTCAAGGTCAAAATCACATGTCAAAATTGTGGCTTATAATGGGTGGAATGTGTATCGATATGAGAAAGGACAAAGGTTTAGCTGAGTTGCGTTGAGTGTGAGAAAGAGAGAATAGCATTGGGACAAATTTTGTTTGTTTTGTTGCAGCTATATAACATTTGTTCATTTCTGCTGAATACCAATTTCTAGCCCCCCGGTTGGTGCATTCATCTACTTAACCCTTTGTTTTTGTCTCTTTGTTCTTGAAATGTCCGCCACATGCTATAAAATCAGCAGACAGACACTTAAAATTTGTATCTTTTTCTTTGAGTATACATTCATGTCATACTGCACGTAGCACATTCTATATCTGGGTTCCATATCTTACAAAGTTTCACTTGATCAAAATGGAAGTTGTTGATAACAAGAATCACTTTCCAAATGAAAGCACAAGGTCCCTTTTTGGCCATATCCCATTCATTGTTTGGCTATGAATATCTCATGCCATGCACTACAGAGTTTAGGCAAGTATCACTGGCATGAAACTATATAATCGATCCTGCCTTCTTATTGACCCTATTCAGCTTTATAAAAGTTAGTATGAATTCATTCTTTACTCATTTAAAAATGGCTCACCCGGTCCACAAAGTGTTCCCCAGTTTAGTGCAAGGGTAGAGAAAGGGTGGTCGTATATGTACTGTATATAGTATCACTAGCATGAAACTATATAATCGATCCTGCCTTCTTATCGACCCTATTCAACTTTATAAAAGTCAGTATGAATTCATTCTTTACTCATTTAAAAATGGCTTACCCGGTACACAAAGTGCTCCCCAGTTTAGTGCAAGGGTAGGGAGAGGATGGTCGTATACGTACACAGTTTTCGTTTTATATTTTTGCAAAGAGTTTGTTTTCACAGCTCGACCTCTTGACCTCGAGGTCATTAAAGGAGCAACTCTACCGTTGCACTAAGGCTCACCCTCTTACTTATACTTATTTCTGTTTGAAAATTTGTTGTCATATTCTTATAACTTTTTCAACAACTACGACTCAAATTTGATTTCTAGAATCATGATTCTTCTGTTTTGTAAATGTTTCCAATTTAATTATTTCATTTGGAATATAGAAGAATCAGATTAGTTTTCAAATATGGGATTAGATGTCTTCTTACTGGTCAAAACTTGAAAAATTTCCTCAGGTTGTTGAGATAGGAAAGGGGAGCAAGGTCAAGTATGAGCTTGACAAGAAATCAGGGCTGATCAAGGTAATTTAGTCGAGTGATATTGCATCTATCCTTTTATCCTGCAAATTATTATTATTTTTTTTGGTATTTACAATTTCGTATTATGCAGGTTGATCGTGTGCTTTACTCTTCTGTGGTGTATCCTCACAACTATGGCTTCATTCCTCGGACACTCTGTGAAGACAACGACCCCATGGATGTCTTGGTTATCATGCAGGTATGCTAAGCTCATTTAAGTTAGGATTGCAAATACTATATGAGCAAATTTGATCATCATCATAAAGAGGGAAGCATTGAATTCCTTGGGATAAAAAACAAGGGTTTTTGTCATGGTAACTACAGAAATAACTGGGGAAACAACAGAAGAGGTGATAAAATGTCCACTGCTTATTTTAAAATTATTTTTTGAGCAAGCTTTAGTGTTGATGCGTTTTTCTTTTCTTTTCTTTTCTTTTTTGCTAGTTTTGGACCAATCAAATTTTTGACTGGGGATTCACCTACATTTCCATTAACACAAGAATAGAATAGTTATTGTGGGAAATTAATAGTTGGTTGCCTGGACTTCTATTTCTTCCCCTGAAATCAGAGACAAGACTTTCAGACCAACATTAAAGCCATCAAATCCAAGTGAATAGGAAGAAAAGGATTTGAAATAATTTCTTTTGCATGTAAAAATCAACTATTGGAATGCTCATAAAATATGTCAGATCATACTAAACTTATGTGGCTTTGCAATTATTTACAGGAGCCTGTTTTTCCAGGATGTTTTCTCCGTGCTAAGGCAATAGGACTGATGCCTATGATTGATCAGGTAATACATTTCTGCTAGAGAAAAATAAAAGCCCATTTGGCACCTTTAGACAGATTTTGACAATGTTGAATACAGGGAGAAAAAGATGACAAGATCATCGCTGTGTGTGCTGATGATCCTGAGTACCGCCACTATAATGATATTAAGGAGCTCCCACCCCATCGTTTGGCTGAAATCCGGCGCTTCTTTGAAGACTGTATCCTTCTTGGATGATATGCAAGTTTTATTCTCCATCGAGTGCAAATTTTTTATGTTTCCACCCTTCTATTTTTTTTCTGCACCACTTCCACTTCATTTTGATGGGATGAGAGGATGAGAGCTTTTGAAAGCAAATTATATTTTTCCCTTAATACAATATAACCAGATAAGAAGAATGAAAACAAGGAAGTTGCAGTCAACGACTTTCTCCCAGCCTCTGCTGCTTATGAGGCAATCCAGTATTCCATGTAAGTGATGATCCTCCATTCCTTTTATATATTCTTTTCTCAATTTGGCCTTTTGAACTGAAAAGGAGAATGTAAACTGGGATGAGCTGGCATATGATGTTAAGGATTTTGTTTCACAGCAGTAGCTGTGCACTGATCCCTGTTTTGGGGGCAAGTGTGTGCCTTGAGACATATTGCATAGTCATCAGTTTTTCTAACACCACATCATATGGGCTCAAGTCCACACAATTAGGATCTTGTTCTCAACTACGAGCCAGTAGAAACTTAATGCATTTTGCACGTCATTGTTCTCTTCTGTTCCAAACTGGCACAATGTTTTGGGCCCCATTGATAGTGAGATCATCAGACTTATTATTGTCTAAGCTGTAAAATTTGCACCCAAGTTTGGTTCCAAAGAGTTCGTTCCTGGCAGGCAATTCTTTGCCTTAGCATAATGATCTCTATCTCATCTAATTTAATATATAATTTCACTTTTCAGGGATCTATATGCAGACTACATTGTGGAGAGCTTGAGGCGGTAGTTTGTTTATGCTGTGAAGATGAATGGGGAGATGACGCAATGCAAGACTTGGGTTATTGTAAAAAATGACTTCTATCATGTCACGGGCACCTGTTTGCCTTGTGAATGTGTGCTTATACAGCTCCTATACTAAGCTTTTTTGGATTTAATGTTTTGTAATGGTCCCTATGACAAGATTTAAATGATTTCGAATGTGATGTAGAAACCAAAGGCGCTATGGGCTGCCTTAGGTCATTGGATACATAGGTCTTATATTCTTTCAATTCTCCCATATTTTTGAATTGATTTTCCTCTTTATATATTACGATGAATACCTTCTAATGACTTTTCTTACTATTCATTTTGTGTTCTATTGTGATCATTTTGTCAATATGATCGAGTGTACCTTAACACGAGTCGTGGATGTGGTTTTGCTCAAGAAAGTTGTAAATGCCTCTAGTCGCAACATGGTGTTAGTGGTACCATGTCATAATCTCGGTAAGTTCATCTGTTAGGAACAGTTTAAATGGTAGAATTTTTTCATTTTTATCATTCTTTATCTGATTTGATTCTATTTAATTATATTTTCTTATATTCAAAAATAATCTTGATAAGTTCCACGTCATATAATGTCACAAAGAAATGATCAAATATGAAAGTTCCCACTAGACTAGCACATTTTCTGTTTCTGACCAAGCATAAGGATGTAAAATAACTTTTTGGTTGAGCTGTGCCTGGCCCTAAAATTTATCAAATCCTTTCGGGTTGGCCAAACAAAATAGCCAACAATCTAAGCCCCACAGCATCAATTTGTCCTGGATTCATGTAGTAGATTTAAGAAAACTCAACCCAAAAGATTTTGTATAATTTCTTTTATGGATCTAATGTGAGATTTATAACATTGTCCACACTTTGAAAAGCCAGATGTTCACGAACGATTCTCACTCTAAACTTTTCAAAGCACCATGTATCCCTTTTCTCTTTTAGATAGCTCTCATTCCAACACTAGATAACCATTTTTTCATTTGGACGGCTCTCACTTCGAACCTTATCAAGCACCAGGTAGCGCTCTTCTAGGTAGTCATTTTTCATGTTAGATCGAAAACTCTGATACCAATTTATCATGAGTTCACTAATTTGTCATGGATTCACGTGATAGATTCAAACCCAATAAGAGAACTTAATCTAAAAAATCAATCTATTGGGTGAGAGAGCCGTTTAGAACCTGATTTCTTTTATGGATCCGATGTAAGATTCGTAATATAACCCCCCTAGGGGTGTTGTGGCTCTATAAACCATAAAATATGTAAAGCCTTCAATCAGCCTTCAAGCAAATTAAAAATTGAGATGAGCTTTGAATTACGGTGCAACAACAAAATTTAAACAAATTGCCACATGGTAAGGGGTGGCAAAGTTATATTGAACTTCAAGCTCATAGCGTTGCCATTTGTTAAAATGTTGCCCCAAAAAACTCTGCCTAGTAAAAGAAACCAAGAACCTTGCCGCCAACATTTTTCCTTCTAGCCTCTTCATGATCCATAATCCCAGCTGATGTCGTCAGTACAATATACCCAAACTGCAAACTCCCACCGAGAAATCAATACCCAGAATAATTTATGTTCTTCTCAAGTAAAACATCAGGCATAGATCAGAACTTTCACCAACCAAACTATGACTGATAAACTAGGCAGGTTGGTAGTCGCATGTTTAATGGATATGTTATAACAAACACGATTAATCCACTAGTTTGGAGTTTAATCATGCAAGGAATCAAACTGCATCTTCAGAAGGGCGTGGGGCCATCACCCTCCTTTTATATGTATTTTTATTATTTTACCTGTGTTTGACTAATTTTCACCATGGAATTTAACCACAATTCTTTAGGAAGTACGAGGATGATTTGTTATCCCAAATACGGCTTAGGATCAGCATGACTAAAAGTAAAAACCTTATTCTAATCCACGTGTCAAAGATGCACATTTGAGAATGCATATATCTATTTTTATTTTTCTTTTCGTAGCCTAGCTGAGCTATTCCGAAATTTTGTCCAAGCTAATTTGGATGACCTGTCGTTGAACTCATTTTTTGGGAAGTCTCCCAATTGCTTCTTTTCCGTTCCCAAGAAGGCTTGAACAGAGCTCTTAGTTAAGGGGTCGTACCACCCTTCTCACTACGCTGATCAACCATCAGTGAGAAAGCATATATCTGTGTACTATATGAACGTTTTTATACACCAAACCGGTCTGGAGGAAAGAAGTCTAGCAGTCCATGGTTCAATTTCCTTGATACCAACATCGAAAAGGGGACTAATAACTCCACACTTGTTCATTCCACCTTCCATTCAGTTCCACAACTATTTTGCTAGCTCTATGATCATCCACGTACTCAAACTCTCCACTCCAATACATCCTGCGGTCCATATACATGAGAAATTTAGTTTTTAGAGGGGAAATAAAGAATGAAGAACTAGGCAAAATGAAAAGAGGTGCACTTTTGAGAGCAAAACATGCTTCTGCATGACAAGAAGAAACAACCTTTGAGGAAGGCCTGATCATGACCCGTCACTTTCCTTTCTCCTCTGCATTGTACATACTCTTCAGGGCATCATTCAGGACACTTACTCTCACCCATCTTAACAAAATTGGAATGCACCAGAAGTCGATTACAGGAAAGACGGATCAAAATAATTATGTCCTAAGCATAAGCAAAACTAGAACAATGTAAGATCAAGCGAACTAGGGGTGAAAAATGCATCTTGTACTTGCTTAGCAATTAGTGCTGCTGCATGGAGGTGAAAGATGTTCTGGACAGGCCACTGGTGCTAGGGGCATGAAAAAGAAGATGCAGTCCACAAGCACTGCATATTATACTGACTTAGATGGAGATTATCAGCTGAAGAACTACAGTCTATCACCTCTTTTTGGAGATAAGGCTGTCTCTGTCTTCCAACCACTTAATCACCAGCTCCAATGTCTACACAACTTGTGGAGATCCGACCGTATTTATACATGTAGAGTTCGGAAAGAGTTATGAGTAAAGGTATATTAGCCAAAAAAAAAAAAAAAGGAAAAAAAAAAAGCAACTTTTTCAGTAAAGTGTTCATGAAAAAATGCTTCTTAAGATACCTAAAAATGAAAACAAATAAGGTCTTGATCTCGCGTACTCTCTCTCTCTTTTGCGATTTTTTTTTTTTTTTTTTTTTTCAGTCTCCCATTAATTTGAATATTCTTGGAATTAGATTACAACTAAGTGAAACACAAACCATTCATTTGAAATAAATTGAATTTAACTTTATTCAAAATGACTGAATTAATATTGCTCTATTACATTTATAAAATAATTATTTAAATAAATATTTGTTGATATATAATAACTGCGATTGTATTAATACGTAAAATAAATTGAATTTGTAATAACGTTAAACTTGTATTTATTTATTATTTTAAAGATATCTTATAACAAAAATAATATGTATTTTATAGTAGTTAACTTTAAAAAAAAATGTCATTCATTTTAAAAGGTATAATAATGTTATCGTTTATTTTATATGATTTTTTATTGTATAAAGTTGTGGTTAAATAATGAAACCAACACAACACAAAAGAAAATGCCATAATAAATTGGAAATGTACTTTAGGGCAAGGGTTGGAAGCCTTTATAGTCGCTATTCTATTTTGTACACAAAGGAAATAACCATTTAAGGAGATGGCCTTTTCTATTATGATTATCTTTATTTTTAATTTTACTTTTTTTATTGGTTACACAAGAGATTTGAATATAAAATCTCTAAATTGAAGACTAGAGTTGTGAATGTTGGACCGTTGCCTTGGCGACTTTTAATTTTCTTTACTTTATATTAATATTCTTTCACCTACATTGATTAAAATTTTCTTAATTTTATACGATAAATGATAAAACTCTAAAAAAAGAAAGAAAAATTGTTCTCATATTCTCTCTTCCTTTCTTTTGGCTTTTTTACTTTTTTTTTAATCTTTGTGATAATTTTCGTTATAAATTAATCAAATTAGACTGAAAAAAAAATTGATAGAGAAAAAATAAGTAAAGTAGATCGTGATTGTCGAGTCATTTTTGGTTGGACTACATTGACAAATCTATCCCACACTTCAGGTGAAATGGCCTGATTATTCGTATATGGTAGCTTGGAATTTTTCTCTCTAATGTTATCATTTTTCGTCATTTCAACAATTCTTTATGCGGTAAATGGAATTTACATCATAACAACTGTTTGGAGGGACTAAGATGCAATATAAATAAACATCTGCGTTCCTTTCGCATAATATCTATTATTTGTTCCAAAATTGCACGTGGCACTACTTTACACGCCGCACCACAGAAAAATCTATTCTCCCACCGGTGACAGACCGGGCGGAGATTTTAGCCCAAAGTATCCCAGCGCCAGCATAAAAACTTTAACTCTCTCTCTTTTTTCTCTCCCTCTCTCTCTCAATCTTTAATCCAATCACCATGAGTTCATTCAACAACACCACAAATTTCGATAATCTCCTCCTCCAAAGCCTAATGGGTAGACTTCAAATTCGTCCTCAAAATCTCCAGACAAGCTCTCTCCTAAATCAAACCCTCGAAGACCTCTTATTCGACCCCGCACACTCATCCGACGACGAAGACGATGATTCGAACAAAACCCAACTCTCAAGAGAAGAGTCAAAACTCGAAAAGGAGATAATCAAGTTGATTCTGAGTGGAAAAGCCGACACCTTGAAGCCCAATACAGGTCAAGCTGTGACAATCGGAGAGCACCATATTTGTGTTGGGTTTCACGAGGAAAAAGGATCTGATTATAGAGTTTGGGAGTGGCATGGACACATAATGTTGTTTGACGAAGAAAATGGGTATTCTCCGGAGTATATTTACGGAAATTACTTTGAGAGGATTGTGGGCCGCAAGGTTAGTGGTGTTGGGGAAGAACAGAAGAGTGAAAAGGAGAAAGAAGAGAAAGTTGGGAACTTGGGGTTGAGAGAATTGATAGGCCGAGAGGATTCAAATGGTGGGAGGATTCTTCATCGGAATTTGAATTCTGGGTCTCCAAGGTTTTTTTTTTTTATTTCTCCTTCCAAAACTTTTTATTTTTCATGTTTGTTAGGCTTATTGTCTTTCATGTTGGTGTTGAATGATTAGGTATTAATTATATTTGGTAATTCAGGCGAGTATTTTGATATATGCAAGTCTTTTGGATTCATTTTAGCGCGCTCTCTTAGGTTTGTTCTCCATTGTTAATCCTTGTGAGAATTTACTAGCTCTTGTTTGCATTGAAGCTTTTGTCACTGTTGCCTGCATCTTTTCCATGAGTGGGGGGTTGCGGGAGTGTGAGAGTGAGGCAAGATTTTTAAACAGCTCGGATCAAGCTTCAGACATTAGGGGCTTGGCTCATTTAGAAAACCCTGAAATCAAAATCTAAATTGAGTCTAAGTTAATTGTCTCAATAATTTTTGAAAACTACCTTAGAAAGCCTTACGTGAGATATTTTAAATGAGTGTCGAGATGAGCTTAAAGCAAGGTCACTTTATTTTCTTAGAAAGCCTAATGAAATTCCGGTAATTTAACATGTGGGCTTCTGGTCACTTTATTGTCCTCCAAAATCTTTGTGTACTTTGCTTCCTGTTTACTGCTTTATAATAGCAACTCTTAGAATGTATATTGATGTATCAAGTACTAGTGTTGTGGTACTTGTGATGATTAATATTGGCAAAATAGATAATGGCATTTTTAGAAGTAAGTTTATGATTGTGGTCATATTGCGCAGTTTTTGCTTGCTTATTGGGTAAATAAAAATGGCATATAAAGCCGTTAGAGTTGCTAGTTTTGTGGTTTGCCCGTAAGTGCTTTGTTCTTGGTGAAGAATTTACTTAATACGCAGTGAACCACACACAATTTATGATAGGAAGCTGAGTTTCTCTTGCCTTTTGTTAAGTGTCTCAACCATTAACTTTGGACCATCTAGTACCATCTCAATGCCCACCAAAAATCTTTGCTTTGAATGACTTGTGTAATCAATTTTTGTTCATAGTCTATTGAATATATGTCTGATTTCTCTCATGTTCTTATGCTGACTATGGTATTATGAACTTATCCTGTATTATATTCTCCAGGGCCAGGCCTGCCACAAATGGATCGCCTGCATAAAACATGAATACATCTCCGGAGACATGTAAGGTAGCAAGGATTCTGTATCTTATAGTCATTTTGTTTGTTGGGGAAAGATTAAGGATAGATAATAGAATACAGATCAGCTTAAAAATCATCTTTTATGGGAATACCTTACTGCTAGTCTGCAATTTAAGTTGCAGCACATTTTGACTTCTTTAAGAATGGGATCTTTTTATCTTTGTATTCTGAATATTTTAAGACACTGTACTACAGTCACATATCGTGTTTATCTGCTTTGTTCGACTTTTCAGATTGTATCATATAAATGTCATACACTATGATGTAATTTGTAATTCAGTTAATCTAGGCTTGGTGCTTTGAAAGACTGTCTGATAACATATATATTCAAGTAGGAATATAATTTAATATACTCCCTATGAGATCTTTTCCACAAGTAATAAATTTATTGTTTAGATATATAGTTTGAGGCTGAAGTGTGATGATGGAAATGCTGATGTAAAAATTTTCATATTCGAGTAAGGATGTAGTCACTGCATGAAGACAGCCTTCCTTGATTGCTGAGGATTTCAATTGCTGTTTGATCTTTCTTAGATGGCGTTTGTTGTCCACCTATTTTATTCAATATGATTTCCAGTGACTTAGGCCTCTCTTTATTGGAATTCTCTGTATAAACTTGAAATCGCCCTTTTTGCATCTTTCATTCCTATGGTTTCACCATGTGCTGAAGAATGCCAATCATTCAGCTTACGGGTGCTGTCTAGGACTGAGAAGATTACAGGAAAGATGGGTTTTCTGTCTACGGTTGCATAAAAGTTCTTCCTGGAAGCACAACTTCCAAGGTCTCATATTTGAGAGTGATTGTAGGTTTTGCAGAATTATTTCAGTCATCAAAGAAGTGCAAACCTATGATATACAATTATGAGATTACAAAGCTAGAAATGATGATATACAGTTATTAGATTACAAAGGTCTGTAAGATTTAATAGATTGGACACTGAGTTCCTGATTGACATTTGTATGGATTCTAGCTTGGAAGCTCACTAGAAAATTGTGGCTGGCTAATGAGATGTGAACTTGCACTCCCAGTGCATGTCTGGTATTCCTTATTGCAATACTTTGGATCCAGCACTTGTATCCATATGTGCCATTGCAATTTCTTGGCAGTAGAGTTGATACAAGCTTGCTAACAGTTGACAAACATCTGCTTCGTGACATAATGGGGTTCTGATCAGATTCATGAAACATTGAAATAGACAAATAGCTACGTTTTATTGCAAATTATTACATTATAAGAACAAGTTATTCCTTTTTAAATTTGATAATCATACACTAATTTACCGGTGAAAACCCATGTCCTTTAAATTAGAAAGTATGATGTATCCACTCGCAAGAGTTGTCTCATATGAATCCATGAGATCTTAGGAAGAGTTGGGGTCTTCATATGTTCTACAGGGAGGAGGAAAGAAGAATCAAATAAGAGGGAACAAGGTGCCAACATTTATGTCCTTACAACTAACTAGAAATATGTTTGTTGTCCCCTTGCAACATCCTAAATTTATCACAATTAGATCAATTCCGTTGTCCTATTGTGGACTCTTTGTTTCCCCGATATTTTCACATTATTCTTTCTGTAATCATAATTGTGTAACAACTTTACAGCTACTGATCAAAATGGGGAAGATGTTCCCTATTTTGAAGTCAAAAGAATGAGAAAATGTTTGTTCTTTTTTTTTTTTACCCTATGGCTAATTATCTTCTATTATTTGTCAATGTTTGTGCATTATCAATCTCATAATATTCGTTCTTGCAGTAAATTGCTTATGATAGGAATCAATCTTCTTTTTAACTCGTTTGCTACTTAAAATGGTCAGGTCTTTGATCAATAGTTGGCTGCTGGCAACGAGTCTTGGGAGACTAATACCAGTTAATGTTTGTAGTACCGCAATTGTATTGGGAATAGCTGATCATTCTTCACGCTTGAAGGTGGTCTAGCTTTATGATTTCGTGGTTTGAATTCCAAATGTTTTTGGAGCGATATAGTCCAAGAGTTCTGGAATTCGAAAAAGACTATAGCAGTAGGCCTTTTTTCTTTTCCTTGTTTTTTTTTGGTTTCTGTTCAGAGGGCTAGTTCCTCATATATGATAAGCAGATATTTTGTTTGAATTGGTTTGATTTTGTCAAATTTTGCTGTCTTCTCGTCTCATTTGGTTCCCTTTGTCTGCATGATTTTGAATTGGTTTATGGTTGCTTATTAGTGAAACAAAAGAGAAAAACATAAGCTACAATGGTGTCCCTAGTGTGGATCACTAAGTAGGAAGCTTTATATATGTCTTTTCCTTGGTCGAATGAAATGGAAACCACCAGCATATGCATCTTGTCATATAGATTGAAGAGAACCCACAAACATGTCCCCTTTGATACCCACAAACATGATCTAAGTGTAGACCCAGATCATGAGGATTAAGATAGTGTGGTCTATGTTACTACCACCTAGTTATCCCAGATGAGGGCGTGCATGAAGTTCCTATTTGTTAGGGAGAGAAATCACCAATTTGATTTCAGCTATTGACCAAATAAAGTAACATCTTTTTGATTAAATGGAGGTGCATTATTCAATGCTAATAGGAACAACCTTTATCAACACACACTCTCTCTCTCTCTGTTGCATCTTATCAGCTAGCAGGGCCATTGGGTTGTAATTAATGTTTGGGCTTCCATCTGTTGTCAATTTGTTTTTTGAGGATCCCTTTTCTTTCCTGGTTGAGCAAAAATGCCGGCGGATGCTTCTTCAGCAACAAGTTGAAATGCCCGCTTACAGGGGCGGAAAACGTCGCAATGTACATGTACAGCTTTAAAATACCGAGCAACAATCTTAAGACTAAGGCTGCTAAATTAACCCACCCCAATTTATCGCCACATAAACAGACGCCGCTGAAGCCGACACCGGGGGGCCACACTGCTGTCGAACCATTTCTTACGACATTTTCCGAACATTCCATTAACCAACATCTCCCCTCCCTAACTAACAGGTTAGCCATTGCCCTGCAATCAATCAATCAATCACCATTAAGGATTTACTCAGAAGATAGAACATAATCATTTATAACAACACTTCCATCCATTTATTTTGTAAAGGACAAGATGAACAAAAATTGTATCAGATTAACTTGTCTACTTCCCATCCCCACACAAAAACCATCTCTATAGAATAATATCTCAAAACCATCCATCATAAACTAGCTTAGAATGCATCTCCAAACATTCATTCCTTCTATATACTAGGTTATTCAACATGGTACCCAAAATTCAAATCTTGATAACCAATTATATTACAGATATTTTGAATTTACACAATAAATTACCAATGCCCACCCTTACCAGTGCATGAATAATGCTAAATGAAGCAACAGGGAGTTCCAGCAACATTCATGAAGAAACCCAAAATCAAATTTTTAGTGATGGAATTGATATAACCGAACCATGAGACCAAAAATAAAAAGAAAGCCAACACCAAAATATGGAAAACCAACAGTTTCCATTTCATTCATATGTTTGATCACTTCTACCAAATAAGCACTGAACAAAAGTAAAAATTAAGAAAGGAACAAGTACAATCAAGGGTACATCATCCGTGTCCTCCTAAATGGTGGAGAAAAAGTTACATACAGTGATGGTAACAAAGAGAAAAAAAGAAATGCTAATTGGATTTTGACAGACAAATTCCATATCACACAAACCAAGTAACTAAGCAGCCTTCTTGGGAGATTTGGTTGCCTTGGATGAAGACTTTGGTTCTTTCCCAGCAGCCTTCTCAGATTTCTTGGGTAGAAGCACTGGGTTGATGTTTGGAAGAACTCCACCATGCGCGATTGTGACTCCTTGAAGCAGCTTTCCAAGCTCCTCGTCGTTCCTCACTGCAAGCAATACGTGTCGAGGGATTATCCTGTTCTTCTTGTTGTCCCTTGCCGCGTTTCCAGCCAACTCCAAAACCTACGAATTTCACACACAAAATTTAGCCCTAATTACACGGATTTCTAAAGAAATTTCAGATCCGCATTGATTAGAGAGAGAGATCTTCTCTTGGAAGACCATTTGTATCTACAATTCTTCACAAGAAAAGCAAGGGTTGAAGGGAGAAACACATTTATTTCCAAAATCGAGCTAACATTTTAAGCAATTAGAAATGAATGGAGAAGAGACCCTAGAAAATCAACAATATTATCTATCACAAAACGACAAAATCAAAGAGGGTTGCAGAATTTCAAAGAATCTCAAGAGTAAAAAGAAAGATGAGGATAATGACAGATCCTTAGAGAGAGAGGATTTTGCGCAATTTCAAGGAATCTCCAAAGGGAAAACACAGCCAATGGCAATAGACCCAAACCAAAATTTCCTAAAGACCAAAACAGAAATAAACACAGGAATCTCCAACAACGAAGCTCGCAACTTAACCAAACAAAATCACGAGAGAGAGAGAGAGAGAGAGAGTAAAGGATCACCTCAGCGGCGAGATACTCAAGAACAGCAGCAAGATAAACGGGAGCTCCGGTCCCAACACGCTGTGAGTACCTCCCGTTCTTCAAATACCTTCCGATTCTTCCCACCGGAAACTGCAAACCCGCCTTCACCGACCGAGATATCGGCTTCTTCTTTGGTCCTCCTCCCTTCCTTCCTCCAGCTCCCTTCTTCACTTTGCCTCCTCCGTCCATCTCTCTCTCTCTCTCTCTCTCTCTCTCTCTCTCTCTCTCTCTCGAAAAATTCCCTCTCAGAGACCGAGCGTATGAGTTTTGAGAGAGACTGATAAAGCGAAGCGGAGTTGAAAGATTGGGTTTTATATTCGACAGAGAGGGAGAGGCACCATTGCTGCAGTCCACGATCTGTGTGCACTGGTTTTGGATTGTACATTTCGGACCGTTGATTTTCTTTTTTTTCGACGGCTGTGAGCTTTTTCTTGGCGATCCGCGTCAGGTGAATTTGACCAATCATTAGGGACTGCACGGGCGGATAGCGTTTGAGAGCAGCGAAAATTTAAAAAAAGGAGAGCTAAATTCCAAAAATTTAATGCAGATGGAGCATGTTGCAGATTGTTTCTTAAATTTTACCAATTTTGGACTTTATCTTTGTTTTTGTACGTAGAATGTATTTTTTCTTAAAAAAATAATTTTATAATTTTTTTCCTCTAGATTGAATATTAAAATTTTTTTAAAAAATTAAATATTCATTTAAGATTTCATTCTTTTAGTATATAATAACTAAACTCACAGATTATAGAATTTTACGGTTTCATCACAATCATTAAATATGAAGAGTAACATCTAATTTTCAAATAATGAGAAATTTCCTTTTGAAATATAAATGAAGACAGAACTATAAAAAAATAGAGCTTTATTAGTAACAAATAACATTTTAATTTAATTCTAATTTGAGACTTTATTTCAAGGAATCTAACGTTAACAAGTAGGGGTGTGCAAAATTCAATTATAATTGAAAATTGGTTGAATCGAATTATATTCCAATTCGATTTCAGATTACGAATTGGTTTTCGATTCGAATCAAATTTTAAATTTGGTTTTCGATTCGAATCAAATTTTAAATTTAGTTTTCGATTTAACTTTTGAATTGAAGATTTTAATACGAATTCGAATCGAAAACCGAATTGGGGTGTTTAATTATCTCCTTTTTATGCATTTTGATTATTGATTATTTTTTCTTTTTATGTAAATTTTGATTGATAATTTTTATTTTTTAAGTAAATAATAAAATAGCAATTAAAAAAATTATTCGAATTCGGTTAAATCAGGTTTACGTGAAAATTTATATCTCAAAAATCAAATTCAGTTTATTCGATTCGATTCGATTCAAATTCAAACCGAAAATTGAATTTCGAATTTAAAAAATGTCAAACTAAATAAATCAAATCAAATTAATCAAAAAACTTGAAAACTGAACCGATGAACAGCCCCTATTAACAAATAGTAATTAAAAATTTAAAAATAAATAAAAGTAAACCTCTAAAAAATAAAATACAAGTGTGTGTGTGTGTGTGTATTGTTGCTACTTGCCGGTTTGCTTTTAATTTAACATTTCATTGCAATAACAATTAAATGCATTGATTCTAAATTTAGGAATATTGACCATTTCTTCTTACGATTACACTTTATAACATGTATTATTGAAAATAACAATTTACGGTTTAATACTTTTAGTGATTTTCAGGAAATCTTAATTTTTTTGACTTTTTTAATTTTATATGCAATAAATTTTAATTAAAATAAAAGCTTTTAATAGAAAATATAAAGTTTTGTGAGTATGACTTTTTTTTTTTTTGTGAGAAGAATTTAGATAGATTATTATTATTATTAAAACTATAGTTTTTTAAATTAAAAATATTAGCTAATCTCAATTAAGTATAAACTTAACTTCTGAGACCTTGTTACTTTAAAGCTGTAATCGCTTTGTTGTTTAAAAGAAAATTAAATATCTTTATCTACAACCCCACAAGTCAAATATATCACATATATCAATACTAAAACAACAGGATAACAACAATTTCAACTTTAATTCTGAATTATTAGGGTCGATCATAAGAAACAAATATCAAGAAAGTTAAAAAAAATTAATTTAATTGATACAAATTCTCTTATATCACTTATTTTGATCGATAATCATTTTCTCAATTAAATTCTTAACTATCATATTTTTATGAGTAAATTATATCTAAATTTTTAATAGTCTATCTTTATATTTTAATAAATTTTATATATTTAAATTTTCAATCATCCTTATTGGTACGTATTTGAGTTTTTGTTACACGTATCTAAATTTTCTCAAAGGATATTCTGATATCTTATCCACGTATATTAACAATACAATCCACATAAATTTGGGTAGCATCCTAGAAAAAGGTAATGTTCAGGAGTTTACACCTAATTAAAGTCCAATGGGAGGGACCCCGGGGGTTCAAATATCTTTCTTCTTTTTTATTTTTTTAAATTGAAATTTGAATTCGAAATTATCGGATTGAGAAAAAAATATTGTGATGACTAGATTATCTTTTTAAAGATAGGGTTCAAATATCTTTGTCCAGAGGTTGCAAATAAGGGTACAAAATTTCTTTTATTAATCATAATTTATACATAACAATAAAACTCATACATGTAATACTTTAAAATTTTGTTTATTAAATTTCAGTGTGTAATAATTAGGAAATTTATATCCTTCACAGAAAATTTTTAAATAATATAAATATTATATTTTACTTAAATATTATAGATGGGCCGGTTTAATCAGTATTTTGAAAATCAGATCAAAATACGAATCGATCACGTCAAATGGTTAATGGGTCACTGGATCAAACTGGTCGAACCGAACGAAAAACTCAGATGATTTCATAAATAAATTTAAATTATAATATATTAATAATTCAAAAAATTTATATATCTAATTACAAAATATTATCAAATCATATTCAAAATATATAATATTTATAAAACACAATTTATTTATCTAAATATCTTACATAATTTAATATGAAATATTATTCAAATATATTAAAACTTAATTTAAATAATAGGTTGAATATATCAAAATCTAATTTAAACAATAAGAAAAAGCTTACGGAGAAAGAAAAGGAAAAAGACTAACCCAGGTGAAAAACAATTAAAAAAAAGAAAGAAAATGAAAAGATGAGAGTGAGATAGAAAGAAAAGGAGAAAACAAAAAAAAAAAAGAAAAAAATCACTTCATAGCATTGCCGGTTTGATAGCTTTCATAACTTAAAAAATTTTCAATGCATTATTGGTTTTCGAGTTCAAATTAAGCACAACATCACTTTTTTTGCACCAATTAAAAAACTCGGGTTGGACCGTTCCGATTCCCAATCCGACCGCCTGGTCCAACCCGGATTTGACCGAGTTTGACCAATTTCATTAAAATCTGATTTTGCTATCAAAATTGTAATTCACTTATATCAGCATCGGTATTACATATATTTATAGAAAATATCATAAAATTGGTAAGCTCTTATCCACACCAACGAGTGTAATGTTAGAGGTTTTCTTCTTTAAATATATATTTAAAAAATATTCACTTAACAACATGGATAGAGTGCCAAATCTGGAGGAAATGGTCCCTATCCACGCGTGCCTTTCCTTGATCAGCCCCGGAAGGTTTCTTGGGTGTCATGGTGCTTATCTCCCATGGCATTTCGTTGCATTGTCCCTCCAAAGAAAAAGGAAAAAAGAAAACAAACTACTTAACAAAGGGGTGAAAGTGAAATATTTCAAGAATAATAATTTTTATCTTTTTTTTTTTCCTACCACACGTGATTGACATTAGGCCATTTCATGTAAACACTATGGAGTCCAAACAACTCCCCCCCGCCCCCTGGGGGAACGTGTCTGGATCGAATTTCAGCCTTGGCAAAGACGGTGCAACCCAACGAGTTTAAGTCACGTGACAGAAAGTTATAACTCGTATCGTTCTTTTTCGCTGTTATGCTCGTCTCGAGTTCAAAATTTTCAGCCTAACAAAAAAAAAAAAAAAAGGCACATAGGCTTCATTATTACTAACAAATTGACCCCATAGGGGAGGAAAGAATTGGGCAAACCATGTCGGGCTTGGCCAGGTCCCAACAGTGCAACCCAAATTCATTAAACAACTGACCGTAGAAATCAGAAAGTTTATTTTTGGACTCTTTCATCAAATATTTATAAAAAATCATATTTAAAAGATAACTCACATAAGATAAACTTTTTATTTTTAAGTTTTGAATAAAAATTTTGATTAAGAGAATTAACGGACCGTTGATTTAAAAAGATTTATTTGCATAACTCCTGTTACGTAAGACAATAGTAAAAGGGACGTTTGTAGGCATAACATGTTTTCTTGATAAATTGATACCTAATAAGCAACACTTAAAACATGGATTTGTTTAGGGTTAGACGACTTTTAGATATTTAGCTTGTGAATTAGCAAGCTACCAAAACGAAGTAATTCTAAACTTTGTAATAAATTACCAACATTTGAATGATTCGGTGACCGACTTTGTACCTCTTGAATAAGACTTCGATTTTGAATCTATAACAAAAACAAGTATCGAAAGAGTTTTACCCTTTAATAGTTAAAGTCAATTCAAATCAAATTTAGTCAAAGTCAATTTAATCAATGGATATCTATGAAGAAATAGCTTAAAATCTTTCTAGGAGTGTTCAAGGCACATAGGCTTTGTCTATGTTGACTAGATTTTTATTCACAATAGTTTTAAGTGACTCGGGTCATTTGATGTTTGGGAAGGCTCTTAGTTCTGGGCATCATGTATTATTATTATGCGCGCGCGCGCAAATCATCAATGATAATGTGGATACACACCACCCATATATTATTATACTCTTTTTGTTACTTTCTTAACCAAATAACAATAATAGTAATATATGTGTGTACGTACATATCATCAATGATAATGTCATGTTATCTATTAATTATGTTCTTTTTTTTTTTTTAAAAAGGTGAAATCAACCTGAATAGAATTGGAAAAGAGAGAATAAAAGTGAAAAAACTCCACTTTTTAAACTGTTCCCGAGGGATATCTATTAATTATGTTCTTTATTTTAAAAACTTTACATCTTGTAAAGAGAGTATTAGAGAAAGAAAATGAAAATCAAAATATTTAGAGAGATAATTAAAATAATTTAATTTTTTAGAAGGAAAAAATTAATTAATACACTTATTTTAATTTTTTTTAAAAAAGGTAAATTTTAGTTTTTCCTATTTACAAGTCAGTACCACATGTATGCACACTTAAGGGTCATTAAGTGCACCAAGATGTCGAGATACTCGATTGCAAAAAATTCAAGTCCAAGCAGTCTAATTGAACACTCTTGAGAAAGTTACAAGTACAATGGTATCATCACCCCAATGTAAAACACAAAATGCATATCAGGAAAAAGCTTGAAAGGGCAACTTGGGGAGGAGGAAGAAAATCATAAAGCTTAATCAATAAATTTTGTTACTGTGAAACCCAAGTTTCAGTGGGACTTAAAAAGAAGTAAGATTTAGAAAGATGATAATAGAGGGAAAGCAATGATTTAATAAATATTATATTAAGAAGCACCTAGGAAATATCTGTGAGTGTGTGTGTATTATATTCGAAGGTGCTTATGAAGATGTACTCCATAAACCTAAAACCATGTTATGATTTTTTTGTAAACTTATAAATCATGCAATGTGGTGGTCATGTCAAAGCCATATATAAAAGAAAAGTAAACATGAACCAAATAGTTTTGATGCAGAAAATCAACTCAGACTTATACATCATCAAAACTCCCTGCTGTGTAGCAAATATTAAGTTACAAAATGCCAAAATAGTGTCAACTCATGTATATTAACTTTCCAATTCTATACTGCAAATACACATATAGAGTGATTTTAGAAGGTTAGTTCAGCAGATATAAAGAGTAAATACCTCCCATACATGCTCCTCTCCAGTAAAATGAATTTTGAACATAGAAGCATCAAAATCAAATTATGGTATGCCATATATCAACCGTGAATTCTACACGACAGTTAAAATATCCTACACCTATTACTAATGAATACATAGGCCATTCATATAGTTTTATAACATAATGTTTACAAAAATAAGGTTTGAAAAGTACAACTTGGCATTCACAGTTTAGTCAAATTTATTGAACCAGATTAAACACCTCCTCCCCCCCCCCAAAAAACAGTCCTTTCAGACTTTTCAATATGCTTTTCTTTTTTTTTTTTTTTGGAGACATCGGGGAGACTCGAGCTCGAGATTTTGGGAAAGGAGAAGGGAGCTGGTGCCAGTTGAGTTAAAGTTTGTTGGTTTCAATATGCTTTTCTAGTTTTATAATAAACTCAAAAGTCAAGTCTAATACCAAATATGAACATTTGATCCTTGCAATAAGAACAAGAAACAAATGGAAACTACTTGTTTACAACACCAAAGGAAAGCCACAGAACATAGACCCTTTACAATCAAATGATTCCAAATTACTCACAACCAAAGGTAACAAAAGTCTATTCACTCCAACCTGAGCCTATTTGCCCATCATTACTCTAAGAAAGCCTTTAAACTCTTTTCTGCAGAATTATTTCAATAAACAAGCTTACACTTGCACACAGGCCATCAAGCGAATTGCAATCTAAGCAAATACAAAGAAGGCAATGATCTCAAACATAAAGTTCATACACATTTTAGTACCATCAAGCAGGCCTAAATATTCTTAGCAAAGTCAACTTAAATTTTTTCACCATGAATGAAGCCTATGCATCCATACACATTCCTGACAAGTTTCTCAAGTTTCTTGTCATGGAGTCTTCCCTGGTGACAAGTTTAGACTCATATGAATACCATTGGGTTGGTTACCATGCCTGACATGTAAGGGTAATGATCTCAAGACTTAAATCAATCCATATTTTTACTGTTTCCTATTAGCTTTAGCGAAAATATAACAATAACAACAACCAACCTATCGAGAGACAAATATCAAAAAAGAAAAAAAATAAAAAAAAAATATATATTAAATAAAATTAAATAAGATTAAAATTAAAAAAATAATTTAATTTGTGCAGATTCTCTTACACCACTCATTCCTATGTAAAATCATCTTTTCAACTAAATTCATAACTATAATATCTTTACGGATGACTTGTATCTAAATTTTCAACGATTTACCTCTACGTTTTACTAAATTCTTTATTTAAATTCTCGGTGCTCCTAACAGGTGTATCCTTGTGCCTTCGTTATACATGCTTAAACCACCTCAGACGATATTCTCACATTTTATTTACAATTAAACTAACTCCCAACTTATTACGTATTTCTTCGTATCTAATTCTATCTTTTCTAGTTTTGCCACATATCCACCTAAACATACTCATTTCTGCTATAGCCATTTTAAACTCTTATTGTCTAATGGCCTAACATTCAGTGCCATACAATAACACAAATTTTACTGTAAGTTTATAAAATTTTCTCTTTAAATGTAATTGTATCGTACGATTGCAGAAAACTCCAAATATCTTTCTCCATTTCATCCAACTCGCTTCGATTTTATTGTTCACATTTCCATCTATATTGTCATCGTTTTGAATGATGAAAACAAAATATCTAAATCGTTTACTTTTTGATACTTCTCTTCTTTCTAACTTAATTGTTTCTTCATCAACCTACTGGTTGTCACTAAACTCATATATTATATACTCAGTTTTGGATCTGCTCAATCAAAATCCTCTAAATTCTAATGCGACCCTTCATAACTCTAATTTAGTACAAATTTCCTCCATAGTTTCATCAACTAATACTATATTATCCGTGAAAGGTATATACCATAATATTTTATATCAGATATTTTTTGTTATTTTATTTATTACTATTGCAAATAGTATGAGATTTAATGTCGAGTCTCGATGGAGACCAATATTAATAGGAAAGTTATCGCTTATACCCCGCAAGTTCTTACATTAGTCACATTTCCTTCATACATATGCCTAATAAGATTAATTTATTTCAAAGAGATCTCTTTCTTCATCAGTGCCAACACGTCTCTAGAAATCCTATCATACGCTTTTTCGAGATCAATGAAGACCATATGTAGGTCTCTGTTCAGTAATCTAAATGTTTCCATCAACTGTCTTAACAAGTGAATTGTTTCGGTGGTAAATCATCCTGACATAAATCCAAATTGGTTCTGAGACACACTTATCTGCAGTCTCAATATATATTTTATCACTCTCTCTCGTAGCTTCATAATATAACTTATGAGTTTAATTCTTCTATAATTGGAACAATCTTGTATATCTTCTTTATTCTTATACAGAGGGACAAGTGTGCTCTTTCTCTATATTTTGGGCATGTTCTTTGTTTGCCAAATTTTATTGAAAAAAGCCATTAACATTATTATGTCGAATTTACCTAACATTTTCACACCTCAATAGGGATGCTATCGAGTCCTATGATTTTGTTATTTTTCATTCTCTTTAGTGCCTCCTTTACTTCATAGGGATGAATTTTACGTTTAAAATCTCTATTAATCTCTTTTATAGATATCGCGATATTTCTTATACTTATTGTACTCTTAATATTAAACAGATTATCAAAATAATCTGTTTAACATTTTCTTATGTCTTCATTTCTTATAAATATATTATGAGTTTCACTTTTAATACATCTAACTTCATTTAGATCTTTTCCCTTTCTCTCTCTTAGTTTAGCAATTCTGTAAATCTCTCTTTCTCCGTCTCGAGTTTTCAGCCTCTTGTATTATTCATTATATACCATACTTTTTGATTCGTAAATAATTTTTTTTCACATCTCTTTTTACACTTTTGTATTTTTCATAAGTCTTATTGTAGACATAAGAAAATATAGCATTCCGAACAAAGACAGTTGAAGTAATTCCATTGTAGACATAATCTATGTGACTACAAATAATATGAACAAATTCTTATAGTGTTCTCACAAATTCATTTTGTTACCATGTTTAGACTTGCATTTACAATATGGGACAACCTGTGAATCATAAACAAAATACTAAATGACTATAATTTAACCTGAAATTTACTGATGTTCCTATCAACTATAAGTGATTAAAGTAACATATCACTCCTAGTGAATTCAGTTTTATGTGTTCACTTTTATGGTTAATAATTATTGCTTACATTAGAGGAACAGGCAAGTTAGCTAACAAAATCAAAATTTTTCCATATTCTAATGCTCCCCGGAATCAGGTCTATATTAGAAAGTGACAATAAATTTCACAACCAATTTTCTGAATCCTCCATGGAGCTCCTTAGGATTATTCCAACTAGAACAAGATTATGGTTTCATCAAATATCCCGAGAAGGCTGCTTAGCAAAACCAAAATTTATCAATAACTATTGGTATAATTACTGGATATCATGCTCATCCTCATTTTTACCCAAAAAAGCAAAACTTGAGGCACAAACTCACCACACACACATATGCATTCATGCACACACACAAACATAGAAGAAATTACCAATGTGGAAGACCATTATAACGCAATAATCCGTGTGAAGGAGTGGGGATACATAATATGCCTGAGCTGCATCTTTGGGCTGCAAGTCCACAGTCTCTCCAGGTGACACTAACAACAGATTAACTGCAACTTCCAAGGACAATCAGCTGCTACTACTTTCTGTGCTCATAAATATGTAGATCCGCAAAAAATTCCATGGTTGGAATACATAGTTTACAAGAAAGGCCCCAAAATGGCCAAATCAAATTTTCATCCAATTTGCATAATAAACAGAAATCCAACAAAACAACCATACTCATCATACATAGGTAAAAGTTTTCACCTCATTGGATATTTACAAAAATAACAGGGGAGGGGGGAGAGAGAGAGAGGTAGGAATTGTAGTTCACCAAATCCACAACTCTTTTCTTTTTAACACATAGTTGAATGGATCAGAGACATCTTTAAAAACAGAGAAAACAGAACAAATTAAATCAAATTTGGAACATTTTAGTCAATCGAAACTAGAGAATTTTCACCAATTCTGAACTCTAGAAAATTTCACAGAATCTAGATAAAAATCCTAAAAAGAACAAATCGAAATTCTGGAAATAAAATTGAATTCAGAACAGTTTCCTCAAATTCTCATACGGTCCATGAATATCTTTTAAGGAAATCATACAAGAATAAAAAAAAAAAAAAAAATCATCGAAGCAAGTAATCGGACTTAACAATTCATTTATCATCATCATCATCAAACCCTAAAGAATGCAAAATACACTTACGTAAAATTTGAGGATATCCATCGGCAAAATCTCCCGTTAGAAAATCTCCATGCAATTCCGGCGAGAATTATCTAATTTGAGAAAGTAAAATCACCTTCTTCAGAACCCTAGCTCGCTCGTGCTCCCCCCCCCCCCCCCAATCTTGTCTCTCTCCCCCCTCTCCTCTCCCCTCCTCTTCCCTCCACTCAGTGGAAATAAGAGAATTCAAGAAAACGGTCATAAGTGAAATTGTCTTCCGTGCCCCCGTCGTGCCAATGAAGCACCTCCTGATAACTCCTCCTAGTTACAAAAGAGCCCGTTTACAAATTAAAGCCTAGATTTTATAAATATATATATATATATATATATGTATATACACACGCGGCGTTGCAGCACAAGATGCGGCCGACACCCAAAAAATTTTATAATTTTTAAAATATTTTTATTTATATTTAATGAATAATTAAATTTAAAATTTATATAATATATTATTAAATATAATTACTCTTATACAGTATACTAATAAAATAATATTTATAATTCTTGTTAAAAATCTTTTGTCTATAACAAGCATATCTAAATTTTTTTTGTAAATTAATTCTATCTTTTAATAGATTTAATTTTTTTTATTTGTGAATTGAATAGTATATATATACATATATATATATATATAATATAACTTTGGAATTTTTTAAAATTATTGATATTTAAACATATTCTTATAAAATTATTATATTTTTTAATTTTTAAATTATTTTTATTGAAAATTTTTAATATGATTTAATTTTTTCATTAAAAAACATATAATTATTATTTCTTTTTAGTACATAAAAGAAAGTCAAATTTAAAATCTTTAATAGTGAGGAAATAATATTAGTTGAATTATAATCTATTAACAAAATATGTAAATGCAATGTTACAAAATGAAAGTAAAGTTTCTGATAAATTATTAAATAATTTATAATTTTTATTAGGGGTCAAAGTTATTTTGTTGAAAAAATTATTTGATATAAATTTGATTATGAATATTTGTGTATTGATTTAAAATTTTGCAATTTATTTGAAAAAAGAGAGCTGTTTTTTTTACTTCATGGTTGCAGAGCACAACTTCATTTACTGTTAATTAAAAAAAACTTATCGGTATAAGTTTTTTTGATCAAATAAAATCATAAGATAATAAATTTTATATTTTTGTTTGTAATTATTATCTATATCTCTAATGATACATTCTCTCTCATTCAGCCATTATCACAAGTACAACTATAATTAGAGAAACAATACAAATAGAATATTTTATACTATGTTTTAAACTTTATTTTTTTTATTCAAATGAAATGATAATTAATAGATTTGATTATAAGAAAAGTTTAATTTGTTTTTTATAATTTTAAAATATTTTGTTTGATTGTCTTATTATTGGTATCTTAAGTAATATAGGAAAAAGCAAAAAAGACAAAATGTATAGATATTTGTTTTTCTTAGTTTGTCTTGTTTCTTATCAAACAATTTAATAATTTACATTGTTCGCTGTTTTTTAAGAGATTATTCTAATTATTTTTTGTACTTTCAGAGTTTATATTAAATTTATAAATCTTACACTAATCAATCATGAGTTATTCCTTTCATAAATTATCACCAAAATCTAATTTGGCAACAATCATAATTTAAATTGTATGAAAATAAATCAATATTTATGTTAAGCAAATTTATTTATTTTTAAGAAATCAAATTAAACACTTAGAAATATTATTTATAAAATTATTTTTTTCACAACTTAAAGATGATTTTATAGAATTATTAATATGAAAATAGATATTTAAAAAAAATGTAGTTTGGTAGGAAAAAACAAATTATTTTACCTAAATATTTGCTAACCACTGTAAATTAAATTAAATTAAGAAAACATATGTCATTATCGAGTCGTTTGAGTGTAAAGTAATAGAAAAATGCATATTAACTCTCCATTTTTTTCTATAATTTTTGGCCACGTGTCATATTCTAAGAAGAATATGTGACTGAATATAGAAAAAGTTTTTTGACTTTTTATATATATATAGCAAAAAATGAAAACAACGAATCTCACAAAAAAAAAAGAAGTGAAAAAAAGTGAAGAGAGAAGAAAATATAGATTAATAAAGGAAACAAAAGAAAGGTAAATGGTGAAAAAAAGAAAAAGAAGAAACAAAAAAAAAAGAAGTGAAAAAGAAAGAAAGGTTAATGGTAAAAAAAGTAAAAACAACAAACGAAATCCAAAAAAAAAAAGAAGGACGAAGAGTTAAAAAAAAAAAAAAAGAAGAAGAAAAAACCCAAAAAAAGTAAAAACAGCGAGGTGGCACCCGCTCTCCACTTTCTCTCACTTTATTATATAGTGAATCTCACAAAAAAAGTGAAAAAAATGTGGAGAAAGGAGAAGAGATGGATTAATAAGAGGGAAAAAAGAAATACGAAGGGTGAAAAAAAAAAGGAAAAAAGAAAAAGAAGAAAGCAACAAAAAAAGAAGTGAAAAAAAAAAGAAAGGTAAATGGTGAAAAAAATTAAAAATAAAAGGAGAAATAAAAAAACTAAAAAAAAAAAAAGAATGGTTACGGATTAAAAAAGGAACAAGAAAAAAAAAAGAAGAGTGAAAAGTAAAAAAAAAAAAAAAAAGGAAGAACAAAACCCAAAAAAAAAAAAAAAGAGGAACAGTAGCATACTGTTCCTATTCTAGGTGGGACATCCTCCCACTTCCTCACCCCCACTTGCGGTGAATCTCACAAGCAAAAAGTAGTGAAAAAAAGTGAAAAGAGAAGAAAAGATAGATTAATAAAGGAAAAAAAAAAGGTGAAGGATGAAAAAAGTAAAAAAAAAAAGAAAGAAGAAACAATAAAAAGAAGTGAAAAAGAAAGAAAGGTTAAGAGTGAAAAAAAAAAGTAAAAACAAGAGACGAAATCTAAAAAAAAAAAAAAAAAAAAAGACAGAGTTAAAAAAAGAAGTAAAAAAAAAAAAACAAAAAGAATAAAACCCAAAAAAAAATAAAAAAAAAAAGAGCACAGTAGTGAACTATTCCCATTCAAGGTAGCATCCCCTCCCCACTTCGCCTTACTTATGTTTTTATGTTTTTATTATATTGTGAATCTCACAAAAAAAAAAAAGTGGAAAAAAAAGTAGAGAGATGAGAATAAATGGATTAATAAAAGGGAAAAAAAGAAATGTGAAGAATAAAAAAAAATAAAAAAGAAAAAAAAAATCAAAAAAAAAAAGAAGTAAAAAAAATAAAGGTAAATGGTGAAAAAAGTAAAAAATAAAGGAAGAAATAAAAAAGTAAAAAAAAAAAAAAAGAAAAAAGACAAAAAAGATACAGTACCATACTATTCCTATCCCAGCGCCTCCTCCCACTTCCCCCTACCCTACTTTAGTTTTTATATAAAGGTAGATATATTGACACACAAACACAAAGGATATATTTTTTTATCTTATAAATTGCAATTTTATTTATTTAAAAATGCATTAAATAAAAAATTATTCTTATGAAATAATATCTTTTTTTTTTCATCAACCAGTATTCGAATTTCGTTCAATTAATCCGATTCGAGTACTGTAAAACCCATTAAACGATTAGTTCTTTCAAATTTTTTTTCTTCATACTCAAAAATCGAACTTGAAACCTTTGGCTAAGAGAGTAAAACATCTGATCACTCAATTCAAAAGAGTTTGTTATAAATAATATCTTTAATTACTATGCTATTATTATGTAGTGAATTATAATATCTGTTGGAGGCGATTTTTGACCCCACAGATAATTGTTTTTTCGACTCTAGCATGGATCTGGTGCCAAGGAATTCGCTGAATCTTGTTGAATAGGAAACCTGGAGAGTGTCCGAACTACAACCCCGTATTATATCTATAGAGTTGATAGGTGCCGGTGTTTCGATTGGGTTGTCATTAATGAAGAAACTTGCAAAAATTCTGTCAAGATTAGCTTGGTGGGAGACTTTGATTCTAAGTCAGAATGAGTAATGAAAGCGAAATGATTGATGGTAAGCTATAACTTTAATTTTGTTGCCCCCGTGTGTATTGTGTGCAGAGAGTAATATATGTATATATCATGCTATGTGATGTAATCTGTGTATTTGTATGAAACTATATATATGATAGTATATAGAATTGGAAATGAAACCGTAGTTGTCCTCTTTGGTGGGTGTCCCTAATAGATTGTCTTTACTTTGTATATATAGTCTTTCAAAGGGAATGGTGTAGAAAACTCTATTTTCTTTTATGTGAGATTTTTGAAAATGGCAAAGATTGGTGGTAAAACTTTTAAAATATTTAGAATTTTTTAATATTAGAAAGATTTAGGATTTTAAAAAAGTATTCTTTATTTTCGAGTGTCTAAGAAAATTAGAATTCTAGGGGGATTAAGAAAGATTTAAACTTGTTAATAATTTTTTTCTTTATCGAATGATTATAAAAAAATTGAAATTTCAAGAAAATAAAGAAAGTTTTCGCTATTTAGTGAGATACTATCGATATCAAATATGTATAGCATTAGAATGATTCATCGAGAAAAAGGATAATTTTTACTTTGATGTTATATTTTTCAGAAGCAAGATCATGATGTTAACCATTTTGATGCATTTCCTTAGCTAGAATTTGTAACATCACTAACCATTTGAAGATAGCATTAAATAAATGTTCCCACAAGATTTTGTTCGGAAATATTCTAAGATTCGGCGTAAATTCCACAAAATGATCAATAATAATAATAATAATAATTTTCCGAGACAAATTGAATTTTATTTGCAACATTTTTTTCTAAAAAAATTATTTTAATTAAAAATATTACATTTAGAATAAAATAAAATAGAGTCTAGTTAAAATAAGTCGTTTTGATTTGTAAAAAGGGAAGAGCCAATTTCTAAATTTAAAAAAAAAGAAAAGAAAATGAAAACTACCCTTTACTACCCTTTACAAATGAACACCGTGCTTGAAATTTATTACCGAAAAAGATAAGTCAAGAATTGAATTTCATTCGGCAAAAAAATTGATAGTGACAAGTATATGAACCATCATTGGTGTCAATTTATGCCCGAGAAAGCATCTTCGAATTGGTCTGAAGTAATTTTGCTTCCCCGTCATGTTCACGGCAAGTAGCAACCAGGTTTGAGAGTGTTTAAGATTATACAGGCTTGCTCAATTTCAGGATGCAAGTGTTTGTTTTATTATTATTATTATTATTATTATTATTTTGCAACTTCTCAGCCAATCAACATCACCGAGCAATAATAATTGCTTAAAAAGAATCCTATTACAGATGCATCAGGGCATGCATTACAATCATTCAAAGTTCATCTTTTTTTCATTCTATCTTGTTCTTCAAAATGCAGAACAATTAGGATAGGACCCTGCAATGATCGTTTAACCTGACATAAGAAAAATAAATTAAACTAAAAGGACAATGATTCTGGCAAATAAACTTCCATCGAGGTTTAGATATCAGCAATCATCATATTTTTGACCCATGTAAACTACAAATGGGCAAAAAGTAGATGGAAATGATGTCAATTGATGCACTAAAATTGAAGTTCATGATGGGACACAAATGTGATACGAACATTAAATAAGATATACCAAACTTGAAATCAGCACCAAAAACGAGTTGAGTATATAAGATTGACAAAAGAAGCACTTGAATTCCATACAGATAATTGAAGCTGAATTCACTTACTGCAGATAGAAGACAAAGGTGGGGGATTTTTGGCAGCTTCATCGCAAATAAGCTCTTCAATGGCCTGGATCTATATTTGGCAGCTCAAAATTCCAACAGCTTATGCTGTTAACAAGCACAGGGTTGAAGACAAAAATTTGTATTTGGGGGGGGGGGGGAGGATATAAAACGCAGAGAGTAGGGGGTGAAACATTTGCTGTCATAAATTTTGAAATTACACAAAATTTTGTTTTCTTAAAATTTTTTGTGGCAACCCCCCCCCCCCCACCAAAAAAAAAAATTGCCCCGGAACATGCATGAGGATTTCTTTCCCTCAGCTCTGAACACATAGCAACTACTCTTCACAAATGCTTGAAATTACTGTAAAAACTCTATCCATGCCTCCAGCTGAGAACTCTCTTTACCCAGAAGCTAGTTAGCTATCTAACCAGGTCAGATTAACTCGTGTTTTTGTTCTCCTTCTGATCAGACTAAATAAACCAAAATTTAGCAGTCTTAGTGACCCATTTCTTCTATTTATCACATTCCTGGACAAACTGGAAATGGTGAAGCGATGCTATCTCTGATCCTCATCTGGTCATTACTCTTGCATGTAGCTGGTTGTTCAAAATCTACCCTTTGTGACTCCTTAAGGCTTGCCCATATGTTGGAGTTCCAGAAAAAAGACCCACCCTTCTAGATGGCATTGTCCTTGAATTCCGTGAATCAAGCTAACTGTGATTCCAGAGGGCGATTGTATATCAGGATCCGGTGGAGATGGCTGCTGGGGAATTTTCCCATCTAAAATCAGCAATTGATGCACAGCAGCTATATTCTTTTTTGGTATAAAAGATATAACCAAACGGAATTGAACCAAAAAAAAGAGAATGGAAATAGAAAGAGTCTACCACTTGAATTGTCACCGAGTAACCACTGCAACTATATTTTTCAATTACCTTCCCTACCTTCCCTATAACGATCATATTAGAAACCGATCTGTAAAAGTAAGAAACTAACATGCAATGTTAATTTATATGTGTAACACAACGTAATTATCTTTTTAATATATGATTTTAACTTGCTACAAGCCACTTTATCAAAAGAGTGATAATGACTTTTGTAGAAGCAAGATGTATATATTTTTTTTAATGATTAAGATGAAGGTTCTGATATATTTTTTTGTTATTTGGTTATCGGTATTTGAAAATTTGAATAATTAAATTGAGTAGCGGTGTGGTTCAATTTAGAAGTTGATTCTCTCAGTGTTTATTTTTTCATTCTCAATATTTGAATTTAAAATTTTGACAAAAAAAGATTTAATGTCGCGTTATTAGACCTAATATTTTCAAAATTATATAAATTATAATATCGTTGTCTAATATGTATGATTTATGAATTATTATACATGTAAAATGCATTTATTATTATACATAGAAAAATAACAGTTGAACTTTTATATTAAAAAAGAAAGGAAAAAAAAAATTGTAACCAACTCAATTCTTAATCACGGGCCTAGCACAAACCCACAAGCAGTAATATTTCTTGCAATACCTCCGGTCTTGACATCCGATACCTATGTTGCACGTGCACCGAATCGGAAATGAGAGACGAAAACGCATAAAACGATGCAGAAAAACCATTTTTTATTAAGAATATAAAAAATATAAATATAAATAAATACGTAAATACACAAATTTTATATAAATATTAATTATTTTATAAAAATAATAAAATAGTGATAAAATATGTAATTATTAATCATAAAAAATAATATAAAAATTATAATTATAATTATTTAAATAAATAATTTATTAAATATAAAAAATATATAAATATAGAAAATATAAAAATATTAATTAATTTAATATATTAAAAAGTTTCGAAAATAGAGAAACGTTAATATTGAGACTAATATTGAGAAGTTTTCATGTATTATAGTCTAACACACTCGCAGACTGAATATGCAACGTCAAGTCTCTAAGGGGACAGTTTAGTGGTCATAACCTTCCTCTCCTCCAATATAGAGATCTAGGTTCAAATCTTTATATTAAAAATATATATATACAGGGTAAGGACAACCTCTCTTTTCCAATCCAATGATCTGGGTTCAAATCGTGTATCCAAAACAAAAATATTGAGCCCAATCTAGCCAGGCCCAACTGAATCCATCTCCCAACTTACCCATTAAGAGCCCAACATACAATCCAACCCATTTTTGGATTGCTAGGCCACCAGGCCCAAGATCAATAGTACGGAGCTCAGTCCAACTAAGAAAATATCCTTTGTTAGTCAGAGAAAACCGAGTGACGAAAGAAACGCGTAGGGCCCAGATGAAAATTCGACACGTATCTTTTACGTCATACCCCACCCCATCAATTTGACCCAATATCCATCCTAGGAAGCCTCCCCTTCCCTTCTCGCGCGGATCTCTCTCTCTCTCTCTCTAGGGTTTTATAGATTTGTTATTGAAAGAAGAATTCAATTCTCAACCTCTCTTTATGGGCTGATTGGAACACACTAAAACTGATCTTTCTATATTTTATTTTGGAAATTTTTTTTGATCTTGGATAGTGTTACATCCGATTAGAAAACTAGGGTTTCATTTTCTTAGTTGGGTTGGATTCTGATTAGGGTTTCGAAGAGCATAAACTTAAAATGCCTTCGGTGCCCGTTGAAGAACTTATGCTTAGGCCTTTAATTCCTTCTGTCAATTTTTTACACGGTGGTTCTACTTCTCATCGTCTTAAACATCGTCTTGAAAAAGGTGATCGTCGTGGTAATCTTAGTTAACACTCGTTTTTTCTCTATTCTCTCCCTCTCTCTCTCCCTCTCCTTGTCTCTTTCTCTATAGGGTTTCGGTTTCTGTGAGCAATTAGTTGACTCGTTCGCTGCTGTTCCGTGGGATTTATTACGAAGATTTGATTAAAGGTACCTCTGTGAGTTACTTTTGCGCTAAGTTATTTGTGGCTTTGATTGTTTCTTTATTTTTGGGTTTGCGTTATTTGGCGACTAAGGTTTTCGCATTTTACTAAACCCAATATTCTTTGTGCCATTACAATCGAGTGAAGATTCAATATAGTATCTTGTCTCAATCGTGTTTTCATTGTGGATTTCTTGGAACTGAAGTTTCATGATTAACTGTCGATGAGCTACATACATTTACTTGAAGATCTTTCTTGTTAAGGGTTTTCTCTGTATACCCAATAATTGCAGACCCCTTGTTGGAACTTTGTTTGTCACTTTCAGTTGTCATTAAGCTATATTCTTAGACTGGATGGAATCAAACTGATTTCTCATGATTCACGGTGTTTGGGTTGCATATGCATTTATTTGATTCACTCGCTTTGGGAGGAAGGTGTCAAGGATTTTCTCCACGAGTGATACATGGCGCGTCCATTTATTCCGGGGGAAAAAAACCCAAGCTCTCTAATGTGTCATTAGATGCATGAAACATATGGAATGGGGTCCCAAAATTATATGAACTTATCAAAATGGGCATGTCAGATGTGATGGGTGAATCTTTATTGAAGCTCTGCTTGTGACTGTTACTGTTAGTTACTATTAAGCTATGCGCTATTCAGTTCTTGGATGGTAATCTTATGTGCTTGGGGTACTTTTGTAGCTTTTGGTTGCTGCAAATGGACATCTGCTCACCTCATGCTGATTCAGTTACTAAAGATGTAAATAGCTTTCGTGGTTTGAAGCCATCAGCTTGGAGTCCCATTCGCAATGGTTTGCTGAATGAGCTTGGAAACTCGTTTACAAAGCTTAAAGTTGATATTGAGGATGGTCAGGATTCTTCACCAAAGTCCTCCCCATCTTCCGAAGACGGATATTATACTTTTGAGGAAGGAAGTGACAGACTTGAAGAGCAGTCTAGGTCAGATGTTGCATCTCCTAAGAAGAAGCATCTGAACAAGTGTGCCACATTTCCATCTCCTGGTGATTTGCGTCCATCTGGTGCATTGTCTAATGAGGATGTTGCACAAGATTTAAATCAAGAAGAGGCAGACACTGCAGAATCAGGAAATCCAGCCTTTTCACGGTCAACTTCCTTGCCTGTAAGTTATTCATTCATCTAGTTGTTCAGTTTGGAAGAAATCTGAGATTGACAATTATATTTAATTGCATTTTGACAGCTTTAAAGTGATATATTTGCCATGGATACTAAAAAATTTGGTATGTAAATGCATTCATTGATATTATCAATGACCTAATTGGCTTTTAAGTGCATTACTATTTAGGTTATGTTGGGTAAGGAAGTGGGGGTAAAATACACGAGTTTTAAGGAAGAACATGTGTAGAACATGTTCAGGTGTCAAACGTATAACATTTGTAGAAGAGAAGGGGAAGGGGGTCGAAAGGGGATTAATAATTTGCTACCATTGAAGGAAATGGTTTTTCATCTCATCATAAAACCTTGCATGCACTGTGATTTCCTCACATGCCAAAGGTACCATCACTGGTATTGTTTCTTCTTTTCACACTATCTCTAAATGCACAAGGCATCTTAGTTGGAAAGAGAGGAGAGAGAAATCTTGGGAGATAAAAAGGTATGGACAATGTATATGTATCTTAAAAATCGATCAATAATTATGTTCCTATATTCCCGCTAAAATTTTCTTACAAAAAATAAGCTATTTTTTTTAATAAAAAAACTGACATTGCTACACTAAAACTCTATGCTGGCTTAAATAATAGTATTAGATTATTGTTCTGCTGCCTAACTGATAAACTCATTGCGTCATATATGTATGCTATGAATAGGCCTTTGTATTCTGGTCTGAAACTGTTGGATTTGTGAATGCCTGCTCCAGTATTGAATACAAGGCCGTGCATTGTTCAATTATGGCACTCACATTTGCAGGAGAGACAATTGCAATACCGGTGGTAGTGATGCTCAATGTGGCTGCCACTTGGTGATTGTAGATATTAGTTCTGGAAGTGTGCCTAGTAATCCCTTATTGAGTGGTCAAGTCAGATTGCTAGCATCCTATATTTTGACAAATTTTATTTGTCATGAAATTTTTGTGCTAAACTTTAATTTGGCGAGCTTGTTACATGCCAAAGGCTTGAGTTCTTTCTATGAATTGGTGGTTGTTCCTGCCTGCTAGTTTACTTGTTTGGTGATATAGGATTTGAGGAATTCATCCTTTTTTCCGCATATTATGGTTTCACAGACTCCATCAAAGCTTGTATCTGCAATCAAAGGCAGCCGTGAGAAAGAGGGTCTTCCAGCAAAAAAGATGTCTGTCTCATGGGCCCCCGATGTGTATGAGCCGCAGCCTTCAGACTTTTCACATGTAGGGAAGATTAAGAGCCAGAGACCATACAAGAACATTAAAGAGAACAAGAAGAATGGGAAGGGCAAGCAAAAAGGAAAAGCTGCTAAAGGAGCCGGGGCCAAAGACAAGAAGCAACTTCGTCGGCTTGCTGGGAAAGCGAAGGTGTCTTTGGAGTCGACAGAACATTCTGCTAGTCTATTTTACAGGGATTATTCCATGCCTCCGGAGGAAATTTTGGACTCTTCTGATCTTTGCAGTCCAGATTCCTGCGGAAATGGCTTTCTCAAAACATCCTTTTCCAAAGTGCAAACGCCAGTTGCTGAGGCATATATGTAAGTTGGCATTTGAAATCAGTGCATCTAAGCATTGTAGATAAATAAAGCTGTTCTTGAAATTTGGGATTCTTTTAGGGTTTTGATGAGTTATTCAGACAATTTTATTATATTGACCTTCGATGAATATATTACTGAAAACAGTTTGTTGGACAATGTGTGAATTTTATATTGTAGGTTAAGGTTCATGGTTTTATTCTTGAAGGCCAAATGGCCTGCACAGAGTGTCTATTTCTATGCCAGTTAACGGTTGAGATCCAAAAGGTTATGTATGAAATGAGATCTTCTGATCCTTGATCCTTGATTATTGTTATGGTTAACCGTAGGCTCTGAAGCTTGTTTGCAGTTGAGCTCAGATTTGTGCCACAGATTCAAGTACCTTGTGGACCCCAATTTGGTTCCTTGAGCTTGTGATTTGTTTGATTTTTAGTTGTGGAGTTTGTAATTTGTTTTATCTTGATAATCAGAACGACTATTGGGTTAATACTGAAGACTTAAAAACCATTTGCTAATGTTGAAATACCATAACGACGGATTTATTGATAAATTATTGTAATAATGGCACAACATGAGAGTCTTATGATAAGCAACTAAAGCAACTGGCTTTCTAGGTTGTATATTCGGCATTAATCTTGACATAATCATAACTAAGATCACAGCCCCATGCCTTCCCGCTTCCTGGTCCGTCACCTGTAAGGGAACGAAAAAGGTTTGAAATCTGCATTAATCGAAATGTACAAGAAGTGCAACTTCTCTCTGGCACAATCTAGAGTCGGCATCTGTAGGTATTCTCAGCAAAAGAAGACGTAGATTTCTAAAGCTTAAGGACCACAAAGTTGGAAGCCGCGTTGCAAAAATTTTCTTGAAAGCGCACTGGGGCATTTAAAGCTACAGGGTTCTTTTCAATTGCAATGGTGTAGTGCCAGAAACATATGTCCAGCTTCACTGCCTAGAAATAATTTCCTACCATTGAAAGACTGCATTATGATAAATCCAAAATGTCAGCATTATCGAAAAGACTAATTTAGGGGGGTATTGTACAGGTTGAGAGTTGAGAATAGCTGGATAGAGGACATCAGTAACAATGGGTTCTAACTTGAAAAAAAAATAAATAAATAAATAATAAAAAATTGGAGCAAAGGTTTTGGGTTGTCGACCCAACAGGCGCCACATGGGCGACTAAATGCAGTCACATGATGCCACTGGAGCAAAACTTAGCTGAATAGTAGATTATCATTCACCCATATATATATATATATATATAGAAAGCAGTCCGGGGTGAGCAGTTCTATTTTGCTATTGAAGTGCACCATAACTTAGCCGGTGAATACTAAGTTGTGGAGGTGAGTAGTAATGTTCAGAGAACACTGCTCAATGGTCCTTCAGATCTACGATCTCCTTTTTCACTCAAAGATGTAACATGCATAGTTCTAGGCAAATTTCAAACTCACCTATAGAAATTTCAAACTCACCTATAGATATATAGATATGGACTGTACCGTGGCTTTCACCAGCACTCCTGAGATAATTACTAGCTGCAACCCTGAAAAGCCACCAGAGTAAATATCAGGTACATAAAAGCGTAACATGCACATGCACAGGTCAAAATACAACCCCCCCCTCTCTCTCTCTCTCACACACACTACCAACTACCATCGTTAATTCTACATAAGCAATATGATATTGATAGGTCTGGAGAACCCCTAAGGATAGCCACAGTATGTCCGCAGTAAAGCTGAGAGGATAGTTTAATCACCCTGAGGGTCCAGGTGCGGACCACAAAGATACAATTTAACCGGAGGAGTATAGATGTGGCTAGAAGTTTTTCAGGGAACTTGAATTTTTTAACAAAATCTGATAGTGGCTTAAGCCTCATCTTTTGCCCATTTTAAAGTCTGAAGCCTTGTGCACAAGCTGAGTTACAAGTTCCCCTAAGGATTGCCAGTGGAAGCTTAACAAGTGATGTGCATTATTAAGGAGAAGTGGTAGTATTCAAGGGAGAAGTTTGATTTGGAGGAGAATTTGGAGAAATAAATAAAGCACATATACTAAATTGCAAAGGCTTATCCATAACATGCCGTATAACTATTACCGGTCAAAGGGTAGTGGTTGCCCACAATCCATTAGAAGAATATCACCCAGTGATATGCGAAGCTTGTTTTGGGAGAAACGAACTCCTGCATAGCCAGCAGCACAAGCAATCCGTCCCCAATTCGGATCTCTGCCGTAGATGGCAGCCTTTTATGTATCCAGAGAAAATGTCAGCCAAACAAAACAGCATTGTATAAAGAGTAAACAACTCTGAAGTACAGATATCCAACCTTGGCAAGTGAAGAAGATGCAACTGAGCGTGCAACCTTTGCAGCTTCTGCTTCATTGTCTGCCCCAGTTACAGATACCTGCAGTTTCATCAACCAGAAACTATATCAAGTTCCTCAGAAACTCAAGTGAAAAATTTTCGCATCCCATCTGTAATGTCAAAACCTGGAACAACTGTATTTTTTCAGTGATGCATGGATCAAATAGCTGGTGCAAATCTATTTTTTGTGGTTCCGTTGAATAATGTTTTGGAGGGTCTATTCACAAACTTTACCTCATGATATCCGATACAGACATTTTATATGCACCGAAAGCTGTAGCGATTCTCACTACAGTCCATATTAGCAGTAAGTATACCTGCTTGAGTGTCTCGGTTCTGATGAACTTTGGAACTGCACAAGCAGAATTGCCATGGAAGGAGTATACAAGTAAACAATCAAATTGGTAAAACCCAAGAATGTTTTACAGTGGTACTTTGATCTCAACAAGAAATAAAACATGGAAAACCACCATTTTTATGCTCTAGCTGATGCAATGAACTCATGTCACCGGAAACTCTTTAGGAATTATGTCTCATTGCAATCGTGCTTTATTTCCATGGATGTTAACCATTTTGGAGCCTCATTAAGACATCCCAGGCTAGTATCTAGTCAACAAAAGGGGAAAAAAATGTAAGAAGTACAAAGTGTTTCAAGCATGAACCTCTATAAGGCATGTCGCTCCTTCTCCATCCCATGCGATAGATTTTGCAAGACCCTGCATCACCTGAAAGGGATAGATAATGGAATTCACTATAACTAGCATATCATTAGCAAGTTCCAAGAATAAGATTAAAGACCCAATGAGCTGTGTTTCCACAAAAATCCATATCCATCCCATGTTTAAGCATAAGGCAATTATCTTAGTAAAGAACAGTCTTTCTCTATACGTTATCCTCATCCCCATGATTTATGAACTAAAAAGAAAACCACGGCTAGATGAGAGTGTTTTTCCCAGCATTTAAGACCGTGTTTTGCAGCATTAATAGGGAGAGAAAAGTAAAGGGCAGCAGCATTTACCGCATCAAGGCATGCCTGAAGTTGTTTTGCCTCATAACTATTCAAGGATGATATTACACTTGATCCCGACAAACCACTGGCCAAAGCAAATACAGTATCATTGGTGCTAGTATCTCCATCAACCTACAAGAAGGCCGTATCCAGAGCAGCTTAAATAACCTGATTCTAGGATCTGCCTTAGATTGAAAAGTGAAAAATGCATTTATTCTTTATCCAGAGCAACTTAAATAACCATTGTTTGATCAACGGTCTTTGATGAACCTATTCTACACCATTTTGTGGAATTTATTATACCCTTTTTGGTGAATGTATCATAGCATTAAGCAACATGGAACTATAATTGTACACTACACATCAAAGCCAACCCCAATTAAGTTATTAGCTTTGTTTGCCAAGATATTATTACTAACAAGACCTCGTGATCAGGATCCCAACCCCGTTTAATCATCCCCAACTCCCAAAAGCAGTGGCAGAGAGAGAGCTTGGTGTTCCCCCCCCCCCTTTTCTTCTCTTTTTCTTTGGGGTGTCATAAATGACAGCCACAAGTTTGTTTATGCAGAGCTGTTTGTTTATTTAGTACTCACAGTAATTTGGTTGAAACTGCGGTTTACTGAAACACACACCATCTCCCGCCAAATGTCACTGGAAACCATTGCATCAGTTGTTATTACCTGTAACATAACCTGTTAAGAGACATCAAAACAATAATGTGCAAGTTAGGAGCATGCAACTATACTTACACTGAGCATGGTAGCCATGTTAGGGTGGATCATTCCAGAACCTTTTGCCATTCCTCCAATTCTTATTGTTGTCCCTCCAACCTATGCCATGGGCAAATTAAATGTTGATTGTCGAAAGAAGGTTCCTCAGAAATTGCAAACAGCGACATTCTATGCATGAATTCCTCAAATTGCATTCTTAAAGATAAGGATATATGGTCATATTAATATCAAATGATATAACATCCCCCAAATCCCGCAGTTCCATGTAGCTGAATTAAATTCTCGTCTAGTGCTTGAAGGTGAAGCTACCAGTTATTATCAAACACTTTACTCTTTTCCGCAGAATCTCAAGAATGACCATACATTGAAGACCCAGGAACCATGAACCTAAAAGGTGTAAGACCTATTACTATTATGTATTTTTCTACAGCTCATGTGTGCTTCTTTCCTCCAGTGGGCACCAATTCCCATCTGTTGCATTTAAGGGCTTGATTGCCTTGGAAATAAAAAGGAGCAATCACAGAAAAATAATGATTGCTTGTTGAAGATTCTGCCTGTATAAACAATATAGGGATCAACCAGCGATGCTGCAGATTTATTTGATCTGATACTGAAATAACTGGGAACAGATATGTGGTTTGACTCCAGATTTACTAACCAGAAAATACATTTGGACCTGTTTAAAATAATGGTATAAATAAAATGCCACCTAGAACAAAAGCAAATTAACGTGTACACTCATTTAATAATTCTGTTTGTGAGTTCCCTCAATTATAAATAATTTTTTGGCGATTGCAATTTCACAAACTATGACATTCACGTAAAGCAGCTTATAACTCAAATTCTGCATACCTTGGACTCGATCGCAACACTCTTGCTTACTAGGTCAGTAGTAGTAATTGCTACTGCTGCTGAGTCTGCCCTGTAACTCCACTGATTAGATTCCAAAATTTTGAAGCTCAAGGAATAATAAAAAGACCATTGAAGATGCACAGCTCTTTAGGAAAAGGAAGAACAGTAATAGAAGCAGAAAAATAATGAGACTGAGGTGCCAGCATGTATTGACAATACGAATTTGTAAATGTATTAAAAAAAAAATGGATACTGGACTAGAAATTGAAAGGAACTTGATATGTACCCCTCAACAGTAGGCGATAGTGAATCGACCAGACTTGGAAGAGAACTAAGAAGAGCCTCCTATAAGTGTATCACAGCCAGGAAGAGAAAAAAAAAAAAAAAAAAATAGTTAGCCATGCTTGAAGTTACTGGCAGAGGAATAGAGAATATCAAATACTCCGGTTCACTGAATAGGCCCACAAACTCTCCACACATACCAGTAAATAATCATACACATTAATATGGCCAGGAACACTAGTAAAAATATAAGGCAAGCAAGACACCAGGGACCACTTACCTTCTTTATCCTTTGACCAATTACACCAGTTGATCCGATCAACACCTCCTCAGGCTTCATTTGCAGTAGCTGCAATATTAGGAAAGTTCGAGTTCAATAATAAACTGGATTACAATTTTGAGATAACACTTCAAACATCATGAAATTAGCATACTGTTGCAAGGCTGCTTGCGCACTCTATCACATCTTGATATCCAGCATCACCCTAGAGATGATTGAGGGAAATTAGGCACGAAATATTCAATTTGGAACAACATAAGACTGTCCAAAGAAACTGGAGTGTCACACAAGCTCTTTTCATTTGAACATTTCTTTATAAGATTGGACCAGCAGCCAGAACAGGATTATCTATATTTTATTTGTTTCAACTAAATAAAAATGAAAGTGTGAGTTAAAAAGGATTTAAACAACAAATTAAGATTAAGCTATTATTAACTCATTAAAAATAATAAGGTAAGACATAACTGAGCTCATAGAAGTTTGTGTTCAGTAGGAGAAAGTAATATTTAATATTGGGGACTGAATCCCACTGAAGACATGAGATTATTAGTGCTGGGGCTACAGACCACACCACAAGGTCAACTGCCTCCAAAAATTACTATTGTCTTGCCTAAACTACAGCTATTTGAGTATAGGACAGAAATTTGGATTTTATTCCTAACCTATTATTAATTCATCCAAAAAAAGAGTATGATATACCTAAATTCATGAAGTCCTGTTGACTTGCATAGTGTTCCTCAGTGATCATAACAGCAATCAAAGCAAATATAGTAGACGATTGAATAAAGGTATATAGTCCTAGGGCCTGGGCAATTTTAATAGTTTGGGAGATTCACATGTATAAATGCAGCTTACCGTTGCAGCGTTGGCCTGACCAGCATTTATTAAAATCGCACGTGCCTGATAATTGCAGAGTCGAGTCAGTAGCCAAACATAAAGAAGGTGAGCCATTGAAAGAGAAAAGCATAATGTAACCATATACTGCCAACCAAGCAGAGAGAAAGAGAGAGAGAGTTGAATGGAAACCACAGAACTGAGTTCCATTCTGAAGGGCCAAACTGAACCTTTCCATTTAGAGGAAGCAGCCAAATCCACTTCCAAATAATTAGATCTCTATAAATACATCGAAAAGTTCAAATGCTTATAGATAACTGGATTAACATGATCTTGCAATTTATAAATGCAAGAGATAAAAGGACTAGCCGAATACCAACTTGGAAGATATGATGGAGTCTACAAAGGTTCAGTCACTGTACTGGGAGATTGGCACCTTTTTTGAGGGTTATCAAATGTTAAAAGGAGGGGGGAGGAAGAAAGAAACTAGCTGCATAACACCCCACCATTGCAAGTCAAGAGAGCTCATTGCATATAGTACTACCCACAAGCATATAATTGTTTTTGTGATCAAAACAAGACAACCGCATTGCAATTCCAAAATCCCAGAAGCTCACCCTCTTCTTTCTCTTTCATTAATTATTGTTATTATTTTTATTTCCTTAATGCAGAAAAATTTAGCAGCCTGACATCTCAATTAAATGTGACTTGCCACAAAACTGCCTTTCACTCTTCATTTCTTAATTCAAGAACTACATACTTCTGCCTGGGTATCTTTGTTTTTTACTATGGCACAGGTGCTTCAACATCATTACAGCTATACTCATTCAATCTGTATAACTATTATTAATTGTTCACATTTTATATAAAAACTGGCACAGCTAGACTTAATTACTTTTAAAATATCAAAAAATTATATCAAATAAATATAAAGGCACCTACAGAAATTTTTATTGCCATCATTATTGTGCTCGTGCTCACATCAACTATCAAGGAGAGAAAAAGGTGGTATTTTGAGAAGCTCATAAACTCATTCATGGCCCACAATATCACAATCTATATCATATTCGCAAATCAAGCCTCTTCAATTCAAGAATATATATGTTTGTGTGCCTATGTGTCTCACAGCCGCCTACTATTCTTATTAGAATACATACAAAAACCAGTTTGACTTCACAGGAGAAAGGTCACTGACAATACCTTCTTTGAAGTATCTAATGTACGCTTACAATATAATACCGGTGCAGCTGCAACCACATTTGTAGTGAAAGCCCCTACATGGAGACAAATATGAATCAAGTAAATGGAAATCACATGGTATACTGCAGCAGCTGACAGCATCTGGGATATTCAGTTGAAATCATCTATAAACATTGTCCATGTAGCTGGTAAACTAAAGAAGCTTACCAGCAGAGATAGCATCTACATCACAAGTTACAAGGGAAAGATCAGGTTTTTGTCCTTTGGCCCGCAATCCACCATAGATTCCTGCAGCTTTGAAACCCTTTGCAGCGGTAACTCCCCCAGGTACCTGCATGGACAATGTTTACCACATCAATAGGCAAGGACCTTTAATATTGGAAAAAAATAAATCATCTCTCTCAATACCAACTTTTAAAAATTAGAAACCCTTTTACTAGGTCGGAGCTATGAAAAGTTTGGAGACTACCCCTCTTGATGTCTGAAGCCTTGCCAAATTTTAAATTCCCAAAATATCCTTAAACATAAAAGTATTCCCTATTTTTTGCTTTAAAAAGTGCAAGGACAAGATGGCTACATAGGTGTGAATTAAATATTACATAACTACTGCTGTACTTATCATTTTTTCTTGAGTAATGCTGCTTATGAGAGCATTTTGTGTCGGGGGAAGGGCTGGGGTTGATATGGAAGCCCTTGATTGGTCATATTATAAAATAGAAAATATATATAAATTGGATTTATGAGGAATTGCCTGGTAGCTTGTTAATGTGGAACAAGCACAAAAACTTCAATAAACTAGCTTTTCAGGTTCTAAATTTCCTAGTGACCTATACAATAATCATATGATCGTGTTCAATTGGTAAGGCTGGCCTTGAACTGTAGTGTGTTCTTGCAAGAGTAAAGCATAATCCTTCTTCTATTGATCATTTTGTGGATTTTTGTTGTCACTCCCTGCACTTTTGGTCATCCTCCAGGACATTTGAAACAAGAGAGAATATGGCGTCTTTTGTAGTTCCTTCTGTTATTTAGGTTGTAAATGTTGCAATGCCTTGGCGAGTTTAACGAATTCTTCTTTTCAATCAAAAATTAACTAAATAGTAACCCCGACCCCCTCCCCCCCCCAAAAAAAAAAGAGCAACCAAAGAAGAATAGTTTTTCATTCCAAATTGTATCACTGGAAGGTTGAAAACCATAAATTCATACATGAATGAAGGTTGAAGTTTTATTTTCTATTTTTCCCCCTAAATAGTGAACCATATCTTCACCAATTCTTAATTAGATATTACACCCATTTTAACCAATTCTTCCCTTCTACATAAATAAATAATACCCCCAACAAAGTATTGACAAGTATTTTGTCCGGTAATTAATCATCAGTATAAGCAAATCGTCCTACATTTGTCTTCGCCTCAAGTCATTCGGTCATTCTATTTGGCAAATTCTCTTGACTAAGCCTAGTTCTAATTGTTTTTCCATGAATAAAAAACTTGGGGGGCTCAACCTAATCATAATATTCATGACTGTTGGCTAGATTCAAAATCACCGCCGCTGCTTCAAATTCCTAGCCTCATAAGTTGTTGGGTCTTCTTGTTTGAAAAATCCTAATTCAGATATTAACCAAGTTGGATGTATTCAGATCGGGCCCCACTGCTTAAAATTCCTGGCTCCGGGAGTTCCCTAGCGGGGGGATATTGGTTGATCAACCACGCCATGCAACAGATGTAACCATGGTTTCTAGAAAATTATTCTAATCAACAAACATGCTTATCCATTTGCCTATCAAAAACCTAAAATTTCGTTGCTTTTGACAAATCACACAGCATTTCATTCCCAGAAAACCATAGAAATGTAGAAACGTACCAAACTCAATTGCAGCGTGTATATCAGTTCTCTACGTTAAACAATCAAAACACAAACAAGAGGCGACTCACGATTCTGAAGTCTCCCTCCGGGAGAAAAATCGGCGCCGCCGGAATGCAGCTCGAAGCATCATCACCCGAAGAAACGGCAAACACTCTAAAATTTCGAGAAAACGTACCAAAAGGCGAACTCGATCTCTGCAAAAATCAAATAAAAAACTCAAATCTTTTTCACGTAATCGGCGTGGATATATTTGTTTCTTTCTCTCTCCCCAGATTGACCATGACTGTATTTGAGACAAACCTTTTTGTAATCGACGTCCGAGGAGGATTTGAAGAAGAGTAGATGTTGATGAGGAAGTGCAATAGCCGGCATTGCTTCGATTGAGAGAGAAAATTAGGGATTTTGCTGTTGATGAGTTAGCTTAGCTTTGCTGTGTCGAATATAATATTCGAATCCCTTTTTAATAATTGAAATCACTGTGCGTGAGTTTATCGACGAGAAGAGAGAGAACTTTCCAAAAATAATGCAAGAGTCGCGGTCCCAGTCGTGAGGACCGCCCGAGACTTGGTCAAAGTTGAGTCAAAACGGGTTCGATCCTATTACAAATAAATATAAAAATTTTATATATTTTCGAGAAATCAAAAATTAAAATGGACTTTACTCTGGGTCACTTAAAAATTACTCTTGATTTTATATATTTTATGGTTATCTAAAATTATAAACTAAAAAATTTGTAAAATTAATATTCTTAATAATAAATTTATAAAATTATCATATAAGTTAATAGTACGTGAGTAAATGATATACTTTTTAAAATCTTTTAGAATTCATTAAAAAAATATAAAAAAATATGTATATAATCAAAAGAATTTGATCTCATTTTATATAATCAAAAAGATTTTATTAATTTTAGTGTTATTTTAATATTTTATAAATAACAATTTATATTATTTTTTATATAAACTTTATAATTTATATTTTAATATTGAAATAATATAAGTTTTAAATATTTTGTATTAATATAACATTAAAATAATATTATACAATATAATATAATATTTTAATACTATTATTATTCTTAATATTAAAATATTATGTTTTTTATATTAATATTAAAATAATGTAATTTTTTAAAAAATTAAATAAAACTTTTGATTTTAAAAATATGATTTTTTTGCTATATAAAATTAGACCAAAATCTTTTGATTTTATATTCTCTTTTTAATATTTTTTTAATATCTTTCAAAAGCTTTTATTTTTATTTTATATTCTTTTTAATATTTTTATTTCATTTTTGTATATTTTTTTATTATAAAAAATGATATAACTTAAAATTTATTGTGTAGAGTCATTTGTCTTTTTTAAACGTTAATTTTTTTTCATTTCTTATCCCACTTCTCTATTCAGATCCTTACTATTTTTTTAACTGATTTTTTTCTCTTTAATTCTTTGTCTGTTTTGAGAGTTGATTTTTATCTTTTTATTTTTTCTTAAACTCCATTGATGATCATCCATTTATTTTTAAATTATAATTTTATTTTTTACTTTTTTTCCTCTTGACTGCTTTATTTTTTTATATGTTTTCTTCTTTTATTTTTTTTTTTTGTCTTACAAATGGTCATTCTTTTATTTCTATTATCTTTTTACTCTATTTATTATCATTTTTTTATCTCATTTGTTAGTCTTCTTTAGAATTTTAGTGGTTAGATTATTTTTTTTTCTGTCATTAATATATATCATATTTTTATTAATTTGAATAATAATTTTATTTAAATTTTAAATTAATTATAAATTTAATAAATATTTATATAATAAAAAAATTATCATCTATATGTTGTGGACATCCCATGCAAAAGCAGGGGAATTAACTAGTACATATATATAAAAGGAGTTTGAAAAACTTATTTTATTTGAATATAATAACCAATTACACCTAAGTGGTCAAGGCTCAAAACTTATTGGAAATATGAGTCTATAATTTAACACCTACTTTATGATTAATTGATATTTAGATTCATATTTTAATTAATTGATATTTAGATTCATATTTTAATTAATACGGATTCATATTTTAATAAATTCGATTTAAATATTATCAGATCTAATTTAAAAGGGAGTTATTATAATATAATTTTTTCTATCCTAAGTTTATTACTCCTCAGTTAGCAAGATTTTCATAACCTTAACTAGGGGCGTAAACAGTTAAGTTTGGTTTAGTGTTCAAATCGAATCAAACAAAAAATCGAAATTTTAAAAAAATTTAAAATGAAAACCAAACTGAATTTAATTTGGTTTAAACCAAATCGAACCGAAAAAATTCGGTTCGGTTTGGTTTGGTTTGATTTAAACAGAATTTTTTTTTTCATTTGTCATATTTTTTTAGATATTATGAGATATCATTTATCATTAATGTGTAAAAAATATGAATTTCCTTTTCTCTTATCCAAATATAATATTTTTAGAACTATTAGGGTTTAAGTTTAAAAATAGTTTTAAATTGGTTTAAATTTTAAAATAATATTTTTTTTATTTAAACCATATCAAGAATAATTTTGAAAAAAAAATATTTTTATAAATAATATTTTTTTAAAATAATATAACATAATCCATCATTTTAATATCATAAAAATACAAGAAAAAAATTAATTAAATTAGATTTTTTGATATAAAAATATTAAAATAATACTAATTCGTTCAAATCCAATCGAATCTAATTTAAAAAATAAAATCGAAACCTAACTGAAATAATTTTAGTTTGATTCAATTTAAATCGAATTTTTAAAAAATAAAAAATAAAAAATAAAAAAATCGAACCAAACTAAAAATTTTGATTCGAGTTAATTTAACCCAAACCACTTGCACCCCTGACCTTAACTTCATATAACTACGTCTCATAAAGGAAATATTTTGTTGTTTCAACTAATTTTTTTTTTGGAATATTATTATCTCGTACAAATTCAGGACTTCCTAATGAGTTTAGCTCGCCAATAATTGCAAATAGGCAATATTAAATTTCAAAATTCATTTTTGACAAAATCGACCTTGTTTATTTCTCTTAATTGGGGAAAAAAAAAAAGTTGGAATGGAACCAAGTTTTGTTGGTTCAGCCAAGGAGAGAGGGAGAGAGAAATGATTTCTTAACTGTAACCAAAAAAAGAAATGATTTCGTAATTCTTCAAAAAAATAAAAAAAGGGAGGAGGGTCTCCCCTAACTGCAAACCATCTAGCTCGCCTGTTATCAATGGGATTTATTCTAAAATTTGTTAATTCCTCCTAAAGGATCTTTACCAGCTGAAGTAACACAACCGCAAGAAGAAAGGGTTAATGTTGGCTAACATTGCTGAGACCAGTGTTAGTGTCTCGGTAAGGAGTTCAAAAATTGGAACGATTCCGGAGTTTCATCCTAAATAAATTAATGACAGTCCAGTTCCAAAGATCATACATGTAATTATGAACATCTTCTTGAAAAAACACTCTGATCAGATGAAGATGAGGCCGCCCTTTCCATGGACTTACCCGCACCATCCGAAGGTCTTGTTTGTCCTGAAACCCATATCAGAGGTTTGAGATTCTGGCTGAGGCTGAGGTGGAGGTGGTCTAGGCTCCCTTGGCTTGGCTGGATCAACAAAAATAACCCATCCATCCAAGAATTTAGCATTCATTTGTTCTCTGGCCTTCTCAGCTTCCTCAACAGTTTCATATGTAACGAAACCAAAACCCTTCGATCTTCCAGACATTCTATCTGTTATCACTTTGGCTGCAAAACATGCCACAATAAAAGATTACATGAACCAGGTCACAACAATAAATGGTGAAAATTTTGACATTAAAATGCACAAAATCCCTACCTTCGACAATGCCTCCAAAAGGAGCAAATGCCTCCTGAAGCTTTTCGCTTGTTGTCATTCTATTGAGACCTGCAAAAAGTAAAATAGGGACGAAAGTTTACACAAAAGAGTTCCCAAGAAAAGGTAAATAGAAAAACCAATTAAGCTATTTGTCACAACATCAAGGACAACAGGAAAGCAGAAGACACGTAATTTTTTTTTTTTGGTGCATTCACAAAGATTCGAACTCGAGTCTATTACAAGGGGGAAGGGGAAGGTGCCACTTGAACTAAAATTCATTAGCAGAAGACACGTAATTGATAGTTCCGTTTTAGTACAATTTTTGGTTTAACCTTAGCATGTGAGCTCCGACTGGTGACAGCTACACATAGCCCCACAACACAACATCAAGGACACTAGAACAATTAAATAATCTTTACAACTTCAACACAAGTCTCTAGTTCTCCTGTATTTCTGTATCTTCCAGAAGTTATAAATGTCCTCTAATTTTCAGTGACATAAGAAAGGTACTGAAGCACAGCTCCAACGAATGGGAATAATCCCCTTTCTCAGGCACAAACTCTGGTTCTTTGTTCCGAGCAAGGATTGATGAAATATACTAAGATACGATGTAAATGTTGCAACAGAACAGATACTGAAGTAAACATGATACGGAGTGACAGGATTCAACACTTGGACTGTATGTTTCAAAGTTTCAAAACCTTACTGTTCAAACAAAAGAAAACACATACAATTTTCTCACAACTCTTTCTAAGAAACATCTAAAACCAGTAAAAAATTACAATCAATTCCAATAAAATACCTAGGTTTAGGTATCCATCAAGCATCCTAACCTTATGACTTATAAAAGTCAATTACACTTACAAGTCAAAATATGAAAATAACTCCCATTGAAATCATCAACAGTTCATAGTTCATCAACCATCGATTCAGTTCCTACAAAACAAACTCTACAATCGCCCTTCTCTTGGGGGGGGGGGAGAAAATAAAATAAATAAGAAAATGCAGAAACCTCAAATAACACAAAACCACATGGAATCTTCACCCCTCAACACAAGTCGGTTACCCAATGTGCTTCTAAAGACTGTCACACGAAATTCGCATCCCACACATGTTGAGATTATCAAACACTGCGGAACACGATTAAAAAGCTTAATACCCTTAGATGGAAGAAAGACTTGGGACTCCCCAAGACCATGACAAACAGGTATAATTTGACTTTAGAAACAAAGTTTATATTTTGAAGTATTTATCCATAGCATTCATCACAAAACAAAAGGCTATATAAATTAAAGCTTTAATTAAGAGAATTCTGCAAAGGTTACTAGTTGTACCGAAACCTCTAATAAAATTGAAACAGAATACATTGCATAGAGTAGAGATTCATTTGATCTTTTTAATAATACAATTGTTATAAGCCTCATTCATTCTCAACCAGTGACTAAAATCCTGGTTTCTGATTTAGCTTTGCTAAATCACTTGGCAAAAGTCTCATTCCCGTAATCAACAAGTTTTACCAACAAAGTTGGTAGTAGGAGATCAAATTAACCATATCATAGCCAGAAATCTAGTTGGGTTAGTAATTGATGTCTTCACAACACACACGCAAGCATATGATAGTAATAAAACAAATAAATAAATAAAAACAAGCAAGACTTTAAGTAACATAAAAGTCTTCCATCTATAAAAGTTAGGATTGACAGGCAAGAAGTTTTTGAACTTAATTGAGCTGCTGTTGAGATAACATGGTACAAATTCAAATAATTACGAACCACAATTTTCATCCTTAAAAATTCTCGTAATCTAGTTACCATTCATATAGTTGACCGATGTCAGAAGGATAAACCCTGTGAGGCAATTCAGGCGACTAGTAATTAAACCTAAGCCCCAAATGTTTACTTATTCCGTGGGACTAGCGAACTGATCCAATTTATTTCTAGTTAAAGAAAAAAAAACAATACACTTGTAGGTCAGGAGTTAGAGAGAGAGAGAGAGGGGAGTTACCACTGATGAAAAGCTTGGGAGAAGTGAGAGTGGTGTTGAGACGAAGGGAGGCGTACCGCGACGGAAGAGTGGATGGAGTCGAAGACAAAACGCGACGGAAAACAGAGGCGAACGCCATTGAAGATGAAAATGAGACCGACCGAGGGCGACGTAGTTGGCTTTTGCTGGTCTAGGGTTTTAGACTTCGGCTTCTGAAGGGAAAAGTAAAACCCCTTGCGGAAAGAAATGTCTGTCACTTTCAATGTGATGAGTAGGGCGCGCGAGATATGGGTTCAAAGCCCAATAATTGAGACCATTTTCTCGGATTAGACAATCTCATTACCAATGAGAGTGGGAAGGTATAAATATATATATATATATATATATATTTTTTTTTATCAACGTTGATCTGCTCGATAACTGTGAATTTTTTTAATCATGATCGTAAGTTTGATTTCCTATAAATACAAAAATATTAGTTTAAGATGCCAATGAGGGATATTTTAGACAATTAAGATAAGATTAGTGAGGTAATTTCTACTAACCCACATCTTAACAATTTCTCATGATTCTCTCAAAATAAAAGTTACATTAAATATAAGAGATTAACCTCTCTTTCAGGAAACTACGTGAGTTGATGGCTGCCATGAGAGAATAGCTTGAGAGAATAAAAATGAGAGTTCAGAAAAATTCCGCGTAAGGAATTTTTTCCCGTCACAACGATCGTCAGGTCGTGGTATTGCGGTGGTGATTCGATTAATATCGTGATCACCATCCCGACCGCAAGATCCGATCGAGGAACATATGGTTCGATTGATTTTTGGGAGACTCTACACGTTAAGGTAACCCTATACCCGATCTATTTTATTTTTTCAAAAATTATTTTATATGTTTTCGCTGCATGCGAATCGATTAATTCCAATATTGGTATCAGAGTATTGTTGGATTATTAAAAATAATTTTCGAATTTATTTTTGGGTATAAAAAATTTAGGGTTTAAAATTTGGGATTCGGTTCAAGAATTAGTTTTGTGAATCCGAGAACACCACTGTGTTACCCATGAACCATAGAATACGAAAATAATTTTTTCGTAATTTTCTGAATACGTTTAGGCGAAAAAAATTTCAGTTGAAAATTTCGGCAGTGAATAGTGACCGAACCATTCAACCCCAGATTTGTCAAGTTTTAGGGCAAATCAATGCATGAAAATTATAGATCTGTGTTCCTTGTTTCATGCTCTTCGTTTTGATTTATATATATATATTGTATATTGTTGATGTCGGAAAATTGAGTTTCAAAATGGACTACAGAGGGTCGGAATTTTGGATCCAAAATACGCCGAGATTAGGGCGTGATTAATCCAAAAATCGAGTCAATGATACTTGGAATAATTGGAATTAGAGATTTCATAAAAAATCCGGTGAAAATTGAGCCGAAAAATGTGTTTTTCGGATATCAGGTCGAAAGACCCGGTTACAGAAACCATCGGGCGAAGACGAAAGGCTCCAACCCGTAGGCGCGTGCACTGCACGCGCGCGGGTGGAGCATGGAGCATCGGGCGTCGGGTGCTTGAGGTTCACGCGCGAGAGAGGCGCGTGCACCGGCCTGGGGCATCCGGGTCGGTTACGACCCTGACACGTGTCACCCCAACCCGCGACCGGATCCGGACCGGGGGTTTTGGGTTTCAACCCGCGCCCGGGGTCAGGAACCGACCCGCGCACGTGCAGGCGCGTGACCCCGCACTTGTGCGTTTGGCTCGTGCGCTGACGCGTTGCGCATCTGGCACGCGCCAGAGGTTGTCCCGGCGAGTGGCGGCCCGTGGGACCGCCGGCATGGCTTTAGGTCGTCTGGAATTGAAATTTTTTCAATTTTTGAGGGTCCCACATTCATAAAAGTGACTTTTTGTGGGTTTTTGTGCATCGAATCATAGTCCAAATGGTGAGATACTATTCCGGATTGTGGTGTATGGTGTCTGTTGATTCATACGTGTGTCTTGGGGAATGTATTCGAATTATTTGGGTCTTGTTGATTCGTAGGGTGCACAAAATGTGAGAATAAGCATCACAAGTCACAATTATCTCTATGATTGCTTCTAAAATTGTCGTATTAGATTTTTACAAGGGGGATAAAATTGAATGGTGATAATTATGTGATTTTTCACTAGTAGATTCAATTTATCCTCGAGGGACAAGATCTAATTAAAATTCTGAGATATGAGATGGTGGACTCCGGGGAGGGTATCACACCTCAGACAGATGGGATTAGGGGACATCACGTGTATGGAAGAGGAATGATGGCCGAGTTAGGGCAATTCTTCTGAGTAGTATGCACGATAATGTGATCCCAGTTTATAAGCAATATCTTACGGTTTTATCGGTTTGGCTCACCTTATAAAGAGCATTGTGGTGCTCTTACAGATCTTGAGATGAGGATACTGATTTATAAGTGTAATAACTTATAAGAAAATGGTTGATCATACGAGGATATAACATTTGATAAAAATGTCGAGTATAATCGCCGAGTTGGGGGATGTGACCGAGCCTATTTCGGATATGTTTTCTAGTGCTGGATGCGATCCAGTCTTTTACCTGATTTATGAGAAATCATGAAAGTCTATTTCACATACGACGAAAGTATTCATATTTTCATTAATGTGAATAGGCACAGTGAGATCAAGTAGGAGCATCTAAAAGCGAGCAGGCCATACTCGGGTCATGCTTATGCGGTGGAGTCGAGCAAGGACTCCTGTGAGACTCGAGATTCAGGTAAAAGGAAAACATCCGAGAAAACTGATAATAATAATACGCAGCGAGAAGGAGTTGGATACGATCAAAGTGTAGTGCTACATCCGTAGTAGATTTGGTCATTTTGCTCGTGAGTGCGACGAGTGGAAATTATCTCTTCCTTCTTTACGTGGTTTGAGATGTTAATTGTTTACTCTCCTTCGTGGGTTATGAACACGGGAGCAACCGACCACGTAGCTCGAGATAGGAGCGCGCTTATATAGTTCCGCCCAGTGTATCCTCAAGTAGGAGGATTTACTTAGAGAAACGGAGCATTTGTCGATATCAGAGGGAGTAACACTTGCAAGTTGGAGTTGTAAATATGCTAGACTCTGTATGCTCTTTACGCTCCGAATGTTCGACGGAACTTGATTTCAGTCTAGGATATACTCTGTTAATTTGAAAATTTTATAGTTTCCATTTATTACAACAATTCATTGATTGATTCTGCTTTAGTCCGTGAGGGACTATATGCACTGGAAGTGATTCATTTCAATGGTATTTCTTGATATCCTCCTAGTGAGAGAGGATGAGCCGGTTAGCAGTGAGTGGTTTGTAGAACCCGCTAACCAGTCTTGCCTAGATGACAAAGTAACAAGAAAACTATTCGACAATGCAATGAGAGCTAGGACTCAATTGCAGTCTATTCACTCCGACATTTGTAGCCTTATGAATGTGAGAACCTGAAATGGTGTTGGGTACTCTATTACGTTCATAGATAATTACCTACGTTTTGATTACGTCTATTTGATATCGCGCAAGTCTGAGTCATTGAAGTGCCTCAAGAGGTTATTAGCGAGATTGAGAATCAATTAGACTTGAGAGTGGAGACTCTTAAAACCGATCGAGGGTGCGAATATTTGTCTGAAGAACTCTATTTCAAGAAGGGTATTACGAGAAACTGACTATTCCTTACTACTCAGTGGAGTAGAGTAGCTGTGAGGAGGAATGTGACTTTGTTTGTGAGACGGTGAAACCGATGATGGCACAAGCCAATTTACTCGTTTTCCATTGGGGAGATGCGTTATTGGCTCTAGCCTGTCCTAAAATTTGTTTTATTGAAGTCCGCAGTTAGTACTCTAAATGAGCTTTGGATAGGGAGGCAGCCTGACCTTAACCATTTGAAATTATGAGGTTGTGTCGCGTATGTTCACTATTTCTCGCATTTACACGGCGAGTTAGGCTTGCGAGAAAAGAGATGTATGAGATACTCAGAACACTCCGAGGGGAATGTGTTCTAGGTGAACATACGGACAACACTCTTATTGAGATTGAGTCTCATGATGCCGAGCTTCTTGAAAGTGAATTTCCCTATGAGAGGTAAAATAAATTGAGACTTTACCTTTTATCAGATGGATGAGTTTAGCGTAGTGGTTTAGTTGATCCCAATGGCAGGACCCAAGAATCCATTAAGGATGTTGGTTCTAGTGGGAGCGATCCATCTAGAGGTAAAAAGGTTTCCCCTCTTCTTAAAAGTAGTCAAGGACGCGTACCTAACCGTCGTTTTTCGATTGAATGAGAGACTCTCAGTGTGACTCTTGAAGATTAGGAAAAATCTTTAACAGTCCTAGAGACTCTTGAGGATTTTGCGGATGACCATTGATTAAAGGCCATGGGTAGAAGGAGTTGATGAGAATCAACGGGATCTGGGATTTAGTTGATTTGCCTGAGGGTAGTTGGGCCGTTGGGAACCTATGGGTTCTCAACATCAAGAAAAACGCCGATGGATCGGTGTAGAGGTATAAGACCCCTCTGATAACCAGAGATTAATCAGACCAATGGCGAGACTACCTCGATCTACTTACTTTTAACGATTGTTGTGGACATGATATGGATCTGGAGTAAGACCAGATGAATGTTGAGACTATTCTCCTGAGTAGGTGTTTTGGATAAGAAGATCTACAAAGAACGCCCATCTGGCTTTATTCTTGTAGATTTGGATGATAAGGTTTGTCGACTTCGGAAGTTGACATACAACCTTAATCATCAATCTAGACAGTGGCATTTGAGATTTTACGAGGAGGTGATATCTCACAGTTTCGTGATGATCGATGAGGAACATCGCGTATACCTTTTATGTTCTTTTGATTCCTTTGTAATCATGTCTTTATGTGTGAATGACATTCTGTTGACTGGGAACAACAAAGAGTGTATGATGACGTGGACATTGTCGAGTCTTGATGTGAAGGACATGGGTGAGACTCAGTTCTTCCTCGAAGTTAAGATCCAGAGGGATCGTTCGAGACAGGTGTTGACTCTTTCATAGGAGTCCAACATCAAGGGAGTTCTTGAGTGCTTCGAGAAGATCGACTACGACCCTAAAGACACTCTAATCGCTAAAAAGGTTAAAACCTAATTCTTAACATATGTCTTAAAACTCAGGAAAGGGCAAGTGAAATGAGTAAAGTCTCTTGTACTAGTGCTTCAAGAACTCTGATGTACGCAGTGTCGCGTACATGATCAAACATTTGCTTTGCAGTCAGTATGGTAATTAGGTATCGATCGAATCCTAGAAGGGATCACTGGAGAGTAGTGAAAGGATTCCAAGATATCTCGAGAGAACTACCGACCTTTCCTTGTGTTACGGATGAGGTGATTTGCATTTTGATGGGTATTCAGATACCGACTGGGTTAGCGATCTGAATGTATGCAAATCGATATCAGGTTTTGCTGTTTTGGAGTAGTAAGAAGTAAACCTGTATATCTCTATCTACCATAGAGATTGAGCTTATGAGATGCTCAGTGACAGTTCATAAGAGTGTTTGATTTCAGAGATTTCCAGATCACTTAGGGGTTATGGCAAATAATGGGAGGCCAGTGATGATTTATTGAGAAAATCAGACTGCCCTTGACCGCACTTGAGACCCTAAATATCAGTAAGTCCAAACACATTGATACCTAATACTATGTTATGAGAGACATCACCGAGAAAGATGAAGTGACATATTAAGTACACTACTATGCAGCGTGTTGGCTGATCCCTTCAATGAATCCATTGTGAGAGATTCCTGTATGAGATATAAGAATCATTTGGTTTACATGTATATTGACATTTCTTACCTTATACTGATGTTTATTGTGTTATATATATGACATGTGTGCATGATTGGGTCACTTATTTATAACACTATTTTATTGTTATATATCTTGTGATTTGTTCTGATAAATGATATGTCAGACAGGCGTGGTCGACTCTCTCATACGAGTGACCATCTCCAGCTCTGAGTGAGCAGAGATGAGACAGTTTCTAGTTGTAAGAGGTTTTGAGAGTGGTTCTACTAAAACATAAGTCGCCTTAATATGTGTTCAGGATGAGGTCATATGCGATATGACCGGCATGAAAATACCCACATCCATGTTGCCTATAAGTAGCCAGATTTGAGATTTCAGATATCACCTATGACTAATGATATTGTCTCTGAGATACTCTCTTTGAGATCTCTGGGTAAAGTCTTATGTGTAGACTGAGTCCCATATCTGTACAGTGTTAGAGAAATTTGACATATACCCTTTGAGAGATAAAGGAATAACATTGTGACACACGTTTCATACCAGGTGTGACAGGGATAATGGGAGCATTATTTGAGACATTAATATTATTTAGATCGCCGTTTCCACTGTGTGAGACCCGAGATCCATTGGATGGGATCTCTTGTACCCTTATCACTTTCGGCTGTTTCTAGAAATCTTGGCTCAGTGTTGCTACTTTAGTCTATTTACCGATGGCCCGGAAGATAAATTGAGATCTGAGGGACAGATCTAGAAAAGCAACTGAATTGAGACTAATAGATTTAAGTTTGGGAAAAGGAAAACCAATTGACATTACATCATTGTGTTGTATTCAATTGACATTAGATCATTATATTGTATTCACCGGCATGCCTATTTTGTCTGTCCACGTTGGGATGTAAGCATAATAGTGGATACATAGTTGAGCGTTTATTGGGAATTACTTTTTATAAGGAAAGTAGTTCGATGGATATAACTAGTCTTGGATTTGGGATGCAGCGAATTCTTTTGATACTAACGATGACTTCTCGATTATCCTAACAGGTGTATTGAGAGATCTTTGCTTGCAGGTGTACTCGTCGGTCGCACGACGCCCAATCCTGTATGAAAGTCCAATAGAGTGATGAAATAGATCGCATGAGTTGTGATCTAGTGACGGACATAAAATGTCATCGCGTGTAAGTGAGAGATATTGGTTTAAGATGCCCACGAGAGACATTTTAGACAATTGAGGTAGGGCTAGTGGGATAACTTCCACTAACCCACATCTTAACCATTTCTCATGATTCTCTCAAAGTAAGAGTTACATTAAATATAAGAGATTAACCTTCCTTCAGGAGACTACGTGAGTTGATGGCTGTCATGAGAGAATGACTTGAGAGAATAAAAATGAGAGTTAAGAAAAATTCCGCGTAGAGAATTTTTTCCCATCACAACGATCGCCGGACTGAGAGTTGCGGCATCGTGGTATTACGGTGGTGATTCGATTAATATCGTGATCACCATCCAGACCGCGAGATTCGATCGAGGAACATACGGTTCGATTGATTTTTGAGAGACTTTACACGTTGAGGTAACCTTATATTTGATCTATTTAATTTTTTCAAAAATTATTTGAATGCTTCTGCTGCATGTGAATCTTCTAAAATATCCAACAAGAAAAAATCATATTGAGAGGTTTTTTTTCAAAAAGAGCCTAATAATAGTTCGATTCGGAGTAGTCGAGATGAATTTCTGAATATCGAATGAAAAATCAAAAAATATATATATTTTTGTTTAACACCAAAATTTGAATCCCTAATTATTTAAAGGAGATGTTGTGAACTTTTAATATTAAAAATATCTCTTTCAAAAAAATATATATATTGAAATAAATAATTATAAAATATTATTTTGTAACTGTTATTAACTCATTTAATATCTTCACACTATTATAAAAATAAATTTATACTTTGTTACAAAATTTTATCTAATTTTTTGATCTTTTTTAATTGTCGATTAATTACAATTTACCCCTTTATGGTTTTATGAGATTTTAAGTTGTTTTTTCTGCTTTCAAAATTGGTAATTTAAATTGATTCTGTGATTTTCTGTCAATTTCAATTGAAAAAATCACGTAAAAGCATGAACTATAACATAAAATATTTTTGAAAAAAATAGTATAACTCTCTCTCTCACACCCTCCTGCTGCACCTCCGCCTCTTACCCTCACGTGAAGTGCATGCACCATCTCTTACTGTTTCACCGTCTGCAAGGTCGTGACTTTCTTTCTTCTACTGAAACTTTTTGTTTTTTGTTTTTTTTTAACACTAAATCCTTTGATTAAATTTAGAAAAAATATTCTCTAATACTCAAATTTTTCATCATTGTTTTTTGTTTATAATTAACGATCAATTAGAAAACTAGTTGGACATAAAGGAAAGGAAAAATTATAGATGAAGTGCGAGAGAGGAGTGAATGAATTATCTCATCATCATGCTGGGGATCCCACGGGATTCGCCATTGACATCTTTGAAAAAATAATTTTAATTTTTACAATTTTGTCATTTAAAAAAATATTAAAAATATCACTAAAAGCAAAACAAATATCGTCAGTAACCATATCAACATTTATGAGAAAGAAATATCAAATTGATCTTCAACTTCGGTCATTGTTTTTGTTTCTTTTTCGTCTACCATAAACTCTAGTCTCTATTTCCACATCTCCGAACAACAAATTCACAGTTTATATTATATTTCGATCCACTTGCCTCTCTCCACTTCCAATTTCCCGTTTTCAATTCCTTTTATATGTGAATTCTGATTTCTCCATTTCCATTTTTGAATTAACCAGGAATTGGAATGTTAACGGATTGATCATGTGGGGGATATTGTGAAAATGAGATGGAATGAAAGAAGACAAAAGTGGGGGGGGGGGGAGACAGAACAAATGAAAAATCCACAGGAAATAGGAGGAAAAGGAAGAAGATATATAAATAAATAAATATATATATATATATATATGAACACATGGAATATGCGTGTAGTTTATATCTCCATGAGATTTATCACATGAAATTTTTATAACAAAAGGGTGGATGAAGAAAATCACATGAAACAAAGTACCAATAGGAGAAGAAATCTGGACAACAGTTTCAACTATAATAATTAAATTATTAATTTTGAGATCTTATAAGACAATTGAAAATTCTGTAAAAATAAGCAGACTAAATCATAGTTAATCCTTTTAATTTATTTATTTATTTGGCAGCACCATTGAATTTTTCTTTTCTATATAGATGGACGTGTCAGTGGCATTCCTCGAGGCTTCGGCCACAATGCTCACCGAGTTAAAAAAATTTTTCCAGCCTTTTAATATTGCAGAGGAACTTTCCCATCAGCCACCGTCCCAATGGGTAGACAAATCCTGTCCATCAACCACCGACCGCGTTCCCGTACATATTGTAGAATTACCCATTTCTTCTAACGTGCCAAGATAAAATTTCTTGAAACATGATTGCCACCGCAGGAATAGCATCACTTTCATCTTTCATGACTGCCAAACTCACAGCAAATTTAAAAAGACCTTCTGCAACACCCATTTCATTGCATAAAAGAGTAAATTTTCATTTCCATTGTTCTTGTATGATCATCCAAAACCGATTACCAATTTCTCAAGCAAGAAATGAAAGCAGAGAATTCTCAAACATCTAAGTTCTATGACAATAAAAACTGCAGCAAGATGAGGAAAAGAAAATTACAGAAAAGTGTTGTCAATATCCCACGCATGCATGATAAAAGGTCAGCATGCATGACAAGCTTATTTCTGGCTCACCAAAGAAAAACGAAGCAAATTTGGGGTGAAAAAAACATAGGCAAAAGGAGAAATAGGCATATCAGTCATCTACACAATAATCTCAAATGAGATTAATGACCACTGGCTGGAAAACAAGGATAGCAGCAAAATTGCAGGAAAAAAGCTGCAAGGGAAGTGAAATAAAACATATTTCAGCCTACGACCTCAAGGGTACTCATAAAGCTGGCTGAGAATGCGATCAATCTGAAATCGGCGGCACCATCTTCACCAGCATTGATGTTCCCTTGAAGACTGTAAATCGATAGGTCCTACTATACTCCCTTAACTGTAAAATAGAAAACATAACACCTTTAGTGCCTTACTGCAATTAAACATTCATTTCCTAAGCTAGAAGTGGCATGTTAACTCTTTGCATTCGGTAGGTCCTAGCATACCCCCTGAACTATTAAATAGAAAATATAACGCCTTTACTGCCTTAAATTAAACATTCATTTCCTAAGCTAGAAATGGCATTTTAACTCTTGCATCTAACTCCAACCACTAGATTTTAGTCAGACGAATTTGCCCCCACATGAATTTTGGGAAGAAAAACAATGGCTCTTTTCCTTTTTACAGGCAAGGCATACAATCAAATACTTTACACACACTTAAAATGAGCATTGAAGTCAAGTGATTACTTTTTTAACAGAAAAGTCGAAATGATACTTGGATGGTGCACTTACTTCTTCCTCACTCATCTCTCGGAAGCTGAACTTATGTGTCCAGATTGATTTGGCTTCCTCAGCAGCAGGAAGCACAATCTTCTCCACATTCAAGAAATGGAGTAACCCTTCAATGCATGAGAACAAAGCCTGGAAATAACCCTGAAAGTGGGGGGGGGGGAATTCTAAGGTCCCAAAATTACGAGGACAACATATCTGACCAGAAGCAGGCAGCAATTTTAGCCTACGAAGTTTCAAGTAACTGATTCATAGCCCAGACTACTTGCCAGCTATTAAAAGCTTACCTTTCCTTGATGCTTTTTGCATGTAGCCACAAGAGGAAGCTCCGCAACTTCCCGACCAAAGATCCTAAGAAGAGCAACTGATACAACAATTGAGCTGCAATGACCAAATGAAAAATATAATAACAATTTGAGAACTGAACAGGATCCAGGTGAAAACTGTGCAAAAAAGTATAAAAACCTACTTTACTTTCAGGACCACACTATGCATTCCCCAAAATTCTTGCCCACATATGTTCCTCCTGGAAAGTTGGCAAAAAAAAAAAGCAAGAGAAAATCCACCAACAGCAGAACAAAAAAAGTGAAATTTAACAGGTCAGCATATTGCTCAACAAATAGATCCAAACCAACTAAAGCTAGTCAACCTCAAATAATAGCTCATATGCCACACTGAACTTCCATAAGCAGGGATGGCTTTAGAAGTGTTAAACAGTGCAGCTACAATAGGTTGTTTCTCTTTTTCCCCCCTTATTTATTTGTTTCTTTACTTTTTCCATTACTTTTATCATTCTGAGAGGTTAGGCTACCCTCCCTATAATATTTCTTGTGGAGTTACAGCATTTTACTTTAGCCAAAATTATTTCAGGAGCAATAGCTCTTATTTGTGATTATGAATATCCTTCCTAGAGTATTTTAACCAAGTATAATGCAATGAAAATTACATTTATTTCCATTGTTATTTCATCAAATTATTTTAAAATGGAATATTTACAATTTTACTCCTAATAAAAGTAAGGTATTTATCCAGAAAATTGAGGAGCATAATTCAAGGTGGGAGGTCAACAAGGTGACTTAATCACCCTTCTGCTAAGCCAATTAATATTGGAGCTCTATATGGTCACTTACCCATAGACCATAAGCGGGATCAGATCACGTCGATTTTGAGTCTTGATGGGATGAAAACACTCCTGCTCAGAGTCAAAGATACATTATTAGATCACAATGAGATTTAAAATTTTAAGGATGAAATGCTCCTGACAACAATAAAATATTATTACATTGTGCTGGTATAATCCCATTCTGAAAGAAAAAAGCATAAGAATTGACAAAATTTCAAACAAAGGAAGGTCCACATAAGAATCTGAGGCATAAGCTGTTATACAACTATTATGCATGTTCACATGCCTAAACTACAGTAAGAAAACAAAAGACAGAAAAAAATAATAATAATAATAAATAAAAAAGTTAGAGAGGCGCAACTTACTCGAAATATAGCACAAGTCCTAGAAAGCAATGGCTTATGTTCTAGATGGTGATTTTTACCCCTTAACATTTGCCATTGAGTATCATCTGCACCATTAAAAGCCAATCCCCTGTCCATGTGTTTTCTGACTATTGTATTTGAGACAGAAGGGATGACTGTATACACTCCATTCAAGACAAAATTCTGCAAAGCTACATGGATATTTTTGCAGTCCACACTACAAAACCACTTATCCTTTGGCAGTTCCTGAAATAAGGGTTCTAGTAAGTAAACAAATGTGAAGAGACCTCATATGGTAAAAAATTCCAGAACCACTTTACATACTTTTAAATCGCAAAGCCCACTTTCCCGCAAGCAACTGATATGGTACTCCTTCTCACACTAAACAAAGACAGATTTTAAGCACAAAGCAATTCTTAAATAAGAGGAAAAAAAACGTGGATTTGAAAGCAAAGCATTCAAGAAAAAGGATGCAAGGCCATACTTGATCACAAAGAATAACTGTTCGGTCATCAAATTGCTCTCTACTGAAATCTTGAGCCCTGAGAATATAACAGATGAAAATTTACACCCAAAATAATATTTCTAAGACCTGCGGTAGTTACTAATTATCCACCAAAGAGATTTGTGTACCACCAACGGATTTATCTGTTTACAAAAATTATAAAACCATAAATCAATAACTGGATATGAGGGATTAAGTAGCAACAATTTACACGGTATGCCATTCATCATAATAACATAAATATAACAATACTGTTTCGTCATTGAACTACTACTCAGATTGCCATAGAATTGACAAACTCACAAAATGGTATCTAAAATGTAATGTGAATTGTTTGCCTTTCCACCTAAGGTAATGTTTCTATTATGACTTATGGCTAAGCTCATGCTGCAACACATTTAGATCAGACATGTTGAAGTATAATTTAATAAACATCTTAAAGAATGAAGTCAATAAAAACTGCAACATTAAGAACTCCTTTCAGTTTAACTACCACATAAATATGACAAGATTTATGGCTAAATTAAACTTATTGTTTACTTGAAAGAATACAAGACTCCATAAGCTTGAGTGAAATAAACAAAATAACAACCTACAGACAACACAACCACCACCCACTTCAGGTTCTGGTTCTTCAACATCCCGTCTCAAGCGTATGACCATTGGCCTTTCAACATTTGAATATTCTCCTGAGGATGTATTGCTTACAGACCCCTTATCTTTACAATATGGACAAATCCAAATACCATTAGGAGCGCTCGGTAGCTCCAAACATTCTGCAAAATACCAAGATATCAGCTATGATAATCACCAAAATAAAAACATGCCATTGGAGATTTTAAATTAAAGCAATACTGCCTCATATTTGAAGAAACCAAATTACCATAGAGGACCATAAGCACCACATAATGACATATAATCCTCAAGTAACATGTAAGATAAAATTGTCAACAACTATTAACATAAGAATGAATATAATGAAGAACAACTTGAAAGGTTAAAACATCACATATGATGGAGATTAGAAATGTATATGCGTATATAAAGAATAGATCTACCTTGATGAAAAGCCTGAGGACATCCCGAACAGAGAATTAGGCTCCCTCCATCTCCACATACTGCACACATATCGTCACTGTCTCCACTGGTAAGATTTTGGCCATTAGCCAATGAAATTGCTATATCGTGAAGCGTCAACCCATTAGATGCATAGATGTGACGATATCTAGAAAAAAAAATAAATTGTTAAACACGAGCACATGTTTATAAGCCCTCACAAAAAAGTATAAGTTTAAGGCTACTTACGGCTGGCGCCGAGTGGACCATCCAGCATGAGCTTCAAACTGCGAAGGGCTGATCTGTTGATACATACACAAATAAGAACAGAAAAATACATACGTGTATAATATGTGTATATATGTAATATAGATAGAGAGAGGATGCTGTAATATCAAAGCTGACAGTCAAATGCACCTCAGTGTTGCAGCAAGCGCACAGTATACCATTGCCCATCTTGCAACCAGAAAGTACCCTCTGAAAAAATTACAGTTCACATTAGCAAGCAATACCAAAAACAAAAAGAATTAAGGGGTTCAAGTCTGCAACACCACAAAATATGAGGAAAACCACCTGTCCCTTTGCATAATAGACCAATTCAGCACCGTCTGGAAGTCCCTTTTGCATGAAAAGTAACCGATGAAGATCATTGTCCCTGGTAAAAATTGAGACAACTTCAGAAAAGACGGTCAAAATAAACTAGAAATCCATTGATACAAATCATGCGATAACCCTTGCCTTTTCCTGGGGCCACCTTCAGTGTTTTTTCGACGATGCATGGTAGAGTTAGAGAAGTAGGACCTTTGCCTGCAAATGGAGGTAAATTCCGTCATAGATGAAATCAGAATATCAGATTAAAATCAGAAGGATGATTCTTAATGACCTAGAAAAACACATAGAAAGGAAAAAGAAACAAAGAGAGAATGCCAACTTCTTTGCCAAGGGCTTGAATGCTTTCACTCTCTGCATATGAGTTTCCATTTTAAGAGACACAGTAGGCGCCATTGAATATGAAGAACAGCCAAGGCTGTCTTCTCGAGGTTGACCCTGGCAACTAATAGCACTAGCAAGTAAATAGGTATTAATCAACTGAAACTACACCGCAGCACAGACTAAGAATAATAATAAAACCCTGTATCTAGAATTACAACTACTCCGATCAGATAAAATGCTATAATTTATTCTAGGATTTTTAATCATGGTTTTTTTTTTTGGGGGGGGGAGGGGAATTTTACAGATCAGATAAAATGCTACATAGTATAAAAAGTAAATTATTCTCAGATTCTTAAATGTGATTTTTTTATGATTTTTGAGATCAGATACAATGCTACATGATATAAAAGGTAATTTATCAAGTATTGTAGGATTTTGACATAAATGCGCTGCATTCAATTGGATGATTAGCATTTTTTATATATAAAAAGTATTTAATCAATCTTCTATAAATATATATATAATGTGCTGGCACATTACTCTCAACCTACCAATCCATTATATTGGATAGTTCAAGTTTTTATACATAGAAGATCAGGTAAATGCGCTGGCATTCAATTTATTCACCCTCCCCTAAATGTCATTGATATCAGCTCCCATCGTTATCTCTTCCTCCACTTCTTCCCTTCCTGGCACATTACTCCAAACCTACCAATCCATGGAAACAAATATTCATCCACAAAACCAACCTATCTTATGCCGACTTGGAGAGTCCAAGCTACAAAAATTTTTATATTGGAGACTTTCCATTTTAATACGTTTTTGCCCTAATTCATTCGCCATTAGAAACTTGAACTGCAAAATACAAAGCACGGTGCTGGGATAACTCCTTCCAATTAAGAACTGGATGCTTCAAGATCAAGGTCATAGCCATATCCAGTACCATACAGAATACTAACCTAATCTGACACTCGCCAAATATGTGCGACATATTACCATGTTAAACACCATAGAATTTATTCGCTAAAATCCTAAATAGAGTTCAAATGCTTTGGGTTTTAATGTGTTTATTAGAGTCTTCAACTTAAAGTATTTCAAATCATTAATATCTTTTGAATAGATGAATGAAGGCCAACGATAAGGCAAATGTCCCAATGTCTTACTAGCCTCATAAGAAATTTGTCCTGAAAGACGCCACCGGTTCACAAATTTTGTAGTTCACCGGGTACTGCATGACACAACATTCTTAATAAATGACAGCAAGCCATCCTGTTCATTTCTTCATTCAAACTGCATTGCTTCAAGACCCAACCACATCAGAAGTTATCCACCTAGAATACCCCAATCCATATTTGTAAACAGCAATCACCAAACAAAAATGGTTAACTACCACTTTAAACATCCACAGCCCCTTCCCTAATTGAGCTCTATTGAACTCTTCTAAGAATCTAATCCCTGTACCTCCACAGGAATTGGCTACCTAATCACCTCCTATCTCACTAGACTAAACCAGTGTACACCCTCCTGAGATAATCTTTATTTTTCTGGTTGGTGAGAAAGAGAAAGGAAACAACGACATGAACTGCATTGCAGCTCGCAGAAGTGCTCATAATGAGCGGAGTCCCCCGGGATGGATAAACTCTCTTCCAACCTGCCAACCTGCACTCCCATTCTCAACTATTGTAACCTTTATTCTTATATTGGTGCTAGGCTGACTTCACCGTCAACACTTCTTCGGAAATTTCAATGCTTACAATCACATTGCAATAAGAATTCCGCTAAAACCAACACAATTACTACTGTTACCACTCAAATTGATGGAAATAGACCTCAGACTAACTTTTCCAAGCTAGAACCCTCCTGCCATTCAAGAAAGTAACAAAGCTCATGTAATGAGTTTCAACTGCGTGGCCACAAAACTACAGGCAATTGAACTTTTTACATGTGTAAATCATTTGCTTAAACCATCTACCTGCATAGTTTTATTATCAACTGACAAGTTCCAACCTAAAGGGTTGCTGAAACCCTGAACAAGACCATTTTGCAATATGCTTAACTATCCCTTTAATATGATTAAATATTTATTGTCTAAAACATACATGATGAGAAAGTTCTGCATGGTGGAGGAATTCTTTAACAGTATAATACTTTTCTTTTTCTTATAACAGAGGGTAGTAGTAAAAATAATCCAAGTACCAAAACCTAATGAACAAAGCAATGTGAAAGTCATAGTTTTCAGGATTATTAATATAAATATATATTATCAATAGAATTGAAAAGGACAAGAAATTACCAAAATAAAAAGAATTTTTCATGTATCTTCCTACATAAACTTGATTGCATCAGAGCCACTCCCTTGATATAAAAAAGGAAATGAACAAATAAAAAGTTTTATACAGTCTATAACTATCTCTATAATCATAGTCATATCATGGGTTTATTTTTCCCCTTTATCTTTCATTTTTTAAGTTGGAATAGGTGGAATATTACAAACTCGCAAACAAATGGGAACTCCATGAACTTAAAATGCTAGCAAAAATCCTCAATGCGCCGAGATCCAACAAAAAAAAAATGATTATTACAAGCCCATACGTGGACAAATGGCAGAAGACCATGTCCTATGGACTGAAGATACCCCACAGAAACACTTGTATTGTGTCATTGTTGGTGTCTGGATCAGAAAGTTCAGACACTTGTTCATCATTTACAAAACATTCCAAGTTATACAACCAAATCAAGATGAACAGATTCAACACTGAGGCAGATTTATCTTACGGGCAAAGAAGAACACATTTGTTAACAGAAAATGAAATAATTGTAGTCTGTACTTGAATTGTTGGGTGGTTATTTACTCAAGATATCCACAACTTCTGAGTGTCAGAAACAACGAGGACAAAGGTTCCCAAAATATGAGTATCTGATCCAATAAGTGTCTTAGCTGGCTTAAATAATAGCAACAACATATTTACTTTCACTGGGGCAAGAAACAAGGATTAATCTAGAAAAGTGAAGAATGGATATGAACTTCCTAGTAAACCCTTACCTCATAGGTGAATGAGAAAGGCAAGGGAACATGTTCCGATTTCTGTTGTCTGCATCAATTATATTATTACTTCGTTCAAGATTGACTGCATATGCAACAAAAATATCACAATCACATGCTTGAGCACATACTCCCCAACACATACTTCTCCGAAGCAAAATTTCAAGCACATTCATATGAATTTCAGGTGGGGTGAGCATGTCGTGCATGATTCATTTCAACAGAGTGTAGCTTTAAAATCCCAGGAGGTAAACTCATAAACTGTCATTTAGACAAGACTCAATAGCAAATGGTTCAGGAATGTGAGGCATCTACCTTTCCAAGAATGCAGGTTTTCCTCATTCACAGCAGAACCAGCAACATCTTTTATCACTTCCTCCAAAAGGTTGAGGTGGCATGTTTTTAGTTCTTGAATGATACTGTAAACAGGCTTTCCATTTTCCAGGTATATGTGATTATTCGGGTGTCTAGTTCTAGCACCAGCATGCTGTTCGAACTCATAAGCACTAAGAACCTGCTTAAACCAATCAGGCATTCAGTAGCCAAGAAAAAGGAACTGACCAAACAAGAAACTACAAGCCACCAACAAGCAACTCACTCTTGAGTAATTGCATCTCAAACAGCCACACAAATAACCAGAATCTCTTATAATTCCACGCAATTCTTTCTGCAAACCCATAACAGACAAGTTAACAACACAGAAATAATCTCAGGACTAAACCTGGCAACAATTGAACAGAATTAAAGCCACCTCTGGAGTCTGCGCCATATATTTCACACGAGCCCCTTCGAGAATACCAGTGGATAGAAGCTTCTTAACGTTGTTTGGAACCAAATCCTTAGATATTTTTGATTCCCTTCTAAAAGGAACGTCAACAAGATCATTGGCTTCTGAAAACCTCTCGGACCACATGGTACTGTGTGTTTCCAAACTGAAGTCATGTGACATCAAAGCATTCAACCCATATTCCTCACGATAGCTTTGACTACACACCCCATTAGACACTGCAACTGAATTACTCATAGACTCATCTAATTGGGGCTTAGTCCTATTGCTGAACTTAAACGTAACTTTCCTAATTCCTGATGAAGACCCATTTTTCGGAGCTTCGAGCACAACATGAGAAGCCGATACAATGTGGGACGACTCCCTGTCACTGTTTTCCTCATCACTCAAGCTGTCCGTGCTTGAGTCATCGGAACGCGTGGAAGTCACTTCCCCACACCCAACTTCGTTAATCTTAGCAGATTCTGGTGGAGGAAACGGAATTTTGTGCAGGATGGAGGTATTATCTCCTAGAGAGGGATCGGGATTGGAAACTTCAGAGCGTGTGTCTTCATTATTTGAACTTTCTTTAGCTTGTTTTTTACTAGGGCAAGTCTCGGATTCATTAGAATCAACAACTAACTGAAATTCACGCTTCATTTCCATCCTAGAGTTATTTTCACTCTTTTCACAATCTTCAATATGTCCATTAATCAACTCTGGAACACAAACTTCCTCCTCTTCCATCAAGCAAAACTTCAAATCATCAAATTTAAACCCTAATTCACAAACCAAAACAGAATGAACAAACCACAAAAAGGGCAATTAAATTCAAATTCGAAATTCACAACTAAACGCACGAGAAATTCAATAGAACATACCTTGAATTCCTGTACAGAATCAACAGAATTTGAATCGAAACCGCCACTTGCATACAAAAAAAAAATGCAAATACACGCACACGAACACTTATTTACATATATTCAGACACGTGTTCACAACAAGGGCACCAGATCAAGATTCGAATATGATGGATCTGAGATTTACAGATGGAGAGAGACTGAAATCTTTAATTGGAAAGAGAGAGACGGAGAGGATTAGGGTTTTTCTTTGCATGCAGAGAGAGAGAGAGAGAGCGAGGAGTGAAAAAATGGAGAACGTGGAAAGCGGGAAGGATGAAAACGAAATTATGTAATTGCCGGTCGAGAATTGTAGAGAGAGAAAAAGAAGTGAGAGAGAGAGTAAGAGAAAATGGATTCGCCTCGAGATGAATGACGGAAGGACGAGGAGTAGATAAAAGAAGAGGGAACCGAAACGAACTCCTCTGCGGTTAAGTGTACGTGTGAAAGTGTGGGGAAGTGACCTGATTTTTGACATGATGCGGCGCGTCTGACCGACTTATTTGGACTTATCGTATGAGCCACGTGTCTCGGCGTTGCCACTACCGGTCGGTTCGGGTTTTAGGAAACCGTCTGACTTTCCACAGGTTAGCCAAATTTCGGGGCTAAAACCGAGCATGATTACCGTTCAGGTCCCGGTCTTTCTATTTATGGCAGTTCATGATGAGCAAGATTTAGTGCAAAGTTAATGCTTAATTCTCAGGTAAAATTTTAATTATAAAATTAAAGGATAACTAAGCTTTATTTTTCAATTTTTCATAAATATTTTTATTAATTTTCTTAACTTATAAAATCTTGAAAGTTATACTGAAATAATAATGACGTGACTAATCAAATTTTTTATAAAAAATATTTAAAAATTATCTGAAATAAAAAATTAATAAAATTTTTAATCTGAAAATCAAATTTTAATCATGTTACCTATCAATTCTAGATTATAATAAAATTTTAAGAAAGGTTTGACCATATTTCTTTAATTATTTTTCACTTTTAGTATAGTTTAAAATATGGCCACATAAGCATTGTTTTTAAAAGTTAATTAACTTGCAATATTTTTTGTTTAATTAGTAAAACCTAGCAAAAGAGTGCCTTTCTATAGCGCACCTTATGGTTTATTCATAGCATTACTTCTTGATTGCCCATCTAATATATTGAAATTTTTAAATATTAATATTTTTAACCTAACATGTTAAATTAATTAATATTTATATTTTTTATATTTACATATATTTTTTAATTTAATGAATAATTTTGTTATTTAATTATAACTTTTTTTATTTTATTTGTTTTATAATTAATAATTATATATTTTTATAAAATAATTAATATTTATATAAAAATATTTATATTTTTTATATTTATTACATGTTTTTCCATATTTATATTTTCTATATTTTTACAAAATATCGTTTTTTTGTATTATTTCATATCCGTTTTTGTCTTTTTTTATATTCGTTTCCATATTATCTAAATTATTAGTATATCATGCTGAATCATTTTTCTAATAAAAAGTAAATAAGGAATTTAGGAACTATAACAAAAACACAATCTAGACCTTAATCTCAAATTTGGGATTGATAACGGATATAAGAACTAGAAAAAAAATAATTTAATTAATATTACAATATATCAAAATTAATTATTTCAAATATCATCTCGACCTGATGACCGGTCACATCCTCACTCATTTCATCGCGGTGGCTTTGCTTAAAGTAATGACTTAATAAATCCCCTCATTGGTCAACCCTAATAGTAACATAACTTGTAAATATATTATTTAAGTCAACTTTACCAATAATTTAAAATTCTAGACATTTACCAAATTTTAAATTACAAGCAACTAAATTTTACTAAAAATATATTCTGGCCGGATATGCCAACAATGAACAAAAAATAAATTGAACATGGGCAAGGCCCAACTCCCTGATTGAATAATGATCTGATTTGAATAATATGAAATCAAGATATGCACTTAACTTTCCCATTGATATTTTTCACCCTCGTTATGAGGAAAGAGGGGGGGGGGGGGAATAGCAATCTCGAGGGCAGAGAACTAGTCATTAGAAACAAAAGGGGGAAAATTAAGATTGCGTTGCTGAATCCCAGATCGTGCAGATACGGCTGGGGAATTGTTCCCCAATTCCCTTCGGTACAGATGCAGCCTCCATCAGCATAAAATGAATAATAAGAAACTTTGAAATAGGAGAAGTATAAAACAATCTAAACTTTAATCTTAACAGGAGAAGTTTAAAATATTGCAAATAAAAAGGGGACGATCTACATCGAATGGAGTCATCCCACCTTTCTCTACAACAACTCGGGGTGCAACCTGCAACCTGTCCAGAACTATAGATAAACATGGTACAATCCAATCAATGGATTGCAATCCTCCCCCATTAGCAATGTGAACCAGCAATGTCATATGTAAACCCTCTTACTATTGTGATCTCAACAGAAGGTGTCCACAGTATCACCTTCCCGATCAATCTATCTCAAAATAAAAATTGGGTCATGACAGCTCTACAATCCTTTGCCGCTTCTTATTCCGATGCCTGTTGCCCAATGCTTCACTCAAAGACTCAGCCTTGACAGACTCTGGTCCTTCAGAGTTACTAGGCAAGCATGTGCTTCTATCATCTTTTCCAACATCATCGGTATTATCATCTTCTTCATCACTACTGCCACCGTCAGAATTGGATTCCAATTCAGATTCACTATTAGCACCAGCCAAAGAGATCACGGGTTGGGAACCAGCAATTGCAGCCTGAGCAGCAGCCACTGCTTCTGGGGTGTGGAGATCAGCAATGCCGAGCATCAGATCCTATACATGTATGCATCGTAATATCATATCCTGGCCGAGCATCAAATCCTATACATGTATGTATCGTAATATCATATCCTGGAGCATTGGCTCCATCACGAAGATTGCATGAAGAAGATAAACAGAAAATTACCATCTCAATGTATTCTGATTCATTCCCCGTGAGCTCTTCAATATCATAGCTTTTGCCAGAATTTTCCTACATGTTAATAAAATACCAGATGTATTTAATGAGAATAGATTGAGTTTTGATGCATACGCATCTGTAATGAAGAGAAAGCAAACCTTAGCATCAAGCTCTATTCTTTTATTAGCTTCTGCCATGACTCCTAAGAAATCCCTTACTTTCCCCATAACTGCATCCAAAAAATTTGAGCAGTACTATTAGCACTCATTTCCTTTACAAATTTCCAACAACACTCAGATTGAACAGAGAAATCCTCCCGAAATTACATCCTTTGCTTTTTTAGTTCTGGGAACACCATTTAGGTCATGCAAGTGCCTATGGAGGGGGTCATAACTCCATGTCTAGAACAATGGAAGCCATAGAGCACTTTTAAAAATGGGGATTTGATCAACCCACCAACTAAAATAAAACTATTGCATGTTTTGCACAATTATAGAGAGAGAGAGAGCTAATAACATCATGCGTTCATATTTTTAGAGAGAGAAAAAATGCATAGATGTCTTTTTTCCTTTATAACTTGCACAAAAATTCAACATTATTTCCCAAAATGCCATACATGGACAAGGGACAAAGCAAAATGCATCCCACTTGCACATGCTCCAGCCTTTGTGTAGCATAAGCACCAAAAAACTACATTGGTTAAGGGTCGACCAACAGTTTCCCTCAACCAAAACCAACAGAGGATGTAAAAAAGATAAATAAGCAGAAAATGATGCAGAGCATGCGTGGATAAACTAGGGACAAAATCAGCCATGTGCTTAACCAGCAGATGCCATTAACGAGCATCAAAAAAAAAAAAAAAAAAAAAAAACCAGATCCTCCAAGTCCATGGGATCAGCACCTTCATAAGTTTAGCATGGGCTCTTATAATATAATCCTAATGGGACACTAAAACTCCAGATGTGACAAGCTAAAAAAAATCAAGGGCAACAAGAATTTCAAGATGCATGAGGCCGACAACCACCTCTACGTTAAGTGAAGCCAAGGGGACTGGGGAGTTTAATTCAACAAATCCACTTCCATGCAACCTCTTCACATACCTGAAAGAGCACATACTAACAGTTTTATGCAAGCACTTAACTATGAACACATAATTGTGACAAATCAACTGCCTTCAGGGAGGGGGAACAAATTTGTGAGCCTGAATACTACCTAAGTTTCTAAGTACAATTTCAATTAAAGTGTATTTTGAAAAACAATCCTTGCAATATAGCATCCCCAATTTCTACAGAGCATAGTTTAAACATCAACAAACAACAATGGTTAGTTTAGTAGCAGAAAACACAAAAAAAAATGAAAGCTTTAACATGATGAGGTTTCTAGCATCATTGTCAAATTTGAAAAGGGTGTAAAACCAATATGACAAAGAAGGAAGATTGGCTGCGACATGGAGAAGAGATCGTCACCTTGGCTTTGAGGAACTGGAGTGGTGAGTGGCTTTCCATCAGGATACGGTTTTCTAGACTCAGATGCTATGTCTTTACTCTTGTTGCAAACAAGAAGTATGGATTCTACAATTGGTGTAAGAGGGAGAATAATATTATCAAATGGGAACCACCACTGATAACCTATGACAGCATATGATGTACACAAGTGAGAAAGAACCTATGGAAGAGGGAGCCAAATTCTTTTGTTCCAAGTGAAGAAGATCTTTGCTTCGCTGCTCCATCTCTCTCTCTCTATGCAATCTCCTGCTTCCAGCTGCACGTAAACTGCCATTATAGTGATAGGTGATTTATAGTTATTAATCAGAGATAGGAGATCAAGAAGCTATCTAACTATTGGCATAAATTGTATCAAAAAAAATGTCAGTGGGAACAAGATTACGATTAAAGGGCAATAATCTAGAACCAAACCAAGAAGAGTCCCACGGTACAATTTAAGAACAAAGTTAAGGCATACTTCTGAAACCCCACACACAAGAAAAAAAATCTAAAATAGACAAAAACCTCTAGAATATAAACAACAATATATGCACAGTACAGAACCCTAATTAGTACCATAATCGAATTTGAGGATAGGGACCTGAGTTTAATTATCTCACAGGCAATCTATCTAACAGCTTGAGAACTACATAAGCTTTTGTTGATCCCAATCGTAGAATTAGAGTCTATAAAACATGGGCATCGAAGTAAACATCTACAAAATTCATTGTATTGAAGACGGAGAACAAGAACAAGAAGACAACTGAATCCATACCTTCGAATCTGCAATGGTTGCCAATGTCGAAAACCAGAGTACTTGAGACTGCTTCCGAAACAACCCCGAATCGTCGCACACCAACTAAATTAAAAACCCTAACACAAACCCGTACCGCATGACGGGGCGGTTACAAGGGAAACCAGTTTCTGACCGAACCGAAAGCGGTTTGGTGTCGGTCTAAACTAATTTCCGGTTTGGATTTATTTTTGATTGAGAACTCAAATTTAAACACACAAACACGAGATAATTACTTTAACCTTTTCCCGTAAATGCATTTGGTGTCGGTTTAAACTAATTTCCACAATAATCCATAATAAAACCTTAATTTATTCTTAATGAGCTAGCTATGATGTGAATTTAGTATATGGTAATATGATTTTTTTTCCAATAATAGCAAGAATTTTTGTCATTGTTTTTTTAGCATGTTTCATTAAATTTATTAATTACGTATAATAAACTATAAATCTATTAGAAATATATATTTAAAAGGAAAAAGAAAAAAAACTCAGGCACAAACTAAAATTCTTCCAAATACAAGTATATAGCATTGAATTTTACTTTTTGCAAAAAGATATATATTTCCCCCAAAGAGCTAATTTTGGTTTATTATGATCATGTCACAATTAGGGGTGTTAAGATATCCGGATAGTGTCACGGGTACCCGTGACACTACCCGGTTAAAGCTTGACCCGAGCTCGGGCTCGGGCAACTCGTTATCGAACCCGAACTGAAGGCCAAATTTGTCGAGTTCGTAGGCTCGTCGAGCAACTCGACTTGTTATGAAATTACTTTTATACCCCTATTATTTTTAATAAATTACAATTGAAAATTACTAATTGTTTTGAAATTTTATGGCAGAATGGTCATTTTATAGAATGGGATAACCTAAACTAATTGGGCATGGGCTCAATCGATCCATCGATTATTTTGGATTCTCTCTCAGACTTTGCCTCTTTCCTCTCGCGAAAACCCTAGATCTCTGAATTCTGATTTCGAGCTTGAGTGTTAGACGCTGTGCTGCGCAACCCTGATCTCTCGAATCGAAGGTAAGATCTCTCTCTCTCTCTCTCGGATTTTTGTGATAGGGTTTTGATTGATTTTTGTTTTTCCCTTCCAGAACTCCAGCTCTCTCGATCCAAGTTTTCATCACATCTGCACAACCCTAGCGTTACTGTATCTCTCGAAGGTAAGTTCTCTCTCTCTCTCTCACTCTGACTCTAGGGTTTTTGCGATAGGGTTTTTTTCGATTTTTGTTTTTCTCCTCTTCAATTTCTATTTTTTTCTATTTTATTCTCTTCCTGATTTTGCAATTTCTCATTACAAATTGATCTTGATCTAACCCTAGGACTCGAATGTTGTCATTGCTTCATCCCGTCTAGGGTTTTTGTTCTTCTCGAATTGATCTTCTTATTGTCATCACGAACTGATTTTCTTGTTCTCCTCTTGCATCGAAGGTAAACTCTATCTCTGTATTTGTCTCGGTCTCTCTCTCGGTTTTTTGTTTTGAGTCTAGGGTTTTATTGAATCAAGGACTTTTAGAGAGATGTGAAAAGTTATGTTGAATTGTGGATGATTTATTGAATTATGAATTAGGGTTTTTGTATTTATATTGCATTGTATTGAATTCATGTTGATTTGTTGATTTATTCTCTTGCCTCTTTTTGTCCTTGATTCTTGCATTCTGCTACAAATTTTTGCATCTGATATTTGCATTCTCTTGCAAAATGTTATGTGAAGTGCTCTCTTGCCTCTTGCCTCTAATATTCTCTTCCTTAGTTCATGTAAATCTAGGGTTTATTGCATTCTACAAATGTTGTCTTGTTGCTTTTGTCCTCGATTAATGTTGTCTTAGTTCATGTGAATCTAGGGTTTATTGCCTCTTCTTGTCTCTTTTGATTCTTATTTTTTTTAACTGCAACTGTTTTATTTATAATTTTTAATTGTTTTAATTTTTGTTCTTAATAAAATAATGGATCCAAAAGAAAGCATAGGTAGTGGTAGAAAGAGAAAGCGAACTGAATCTGATCCAATTGAATTATCAACTACACCTATTGTTGCATTAACTGGCTCTACTACCCCTGTTTATCAAGTAGAAGAGATTATGCAAATTCCATATCAAAGTATTGATGACACATTCATTCCGATTGTGAGTTTCTTCTGTAATTTATGCTTTATTCTTTTGATTATTTCTTTTATTAACTTGATCTCCCTTTTTTTTGGAAGTAGTTTTCATATTAGTGGCATGTGAAATGATTTATAACTTGGAGACTACATCTATTTTATGTTCCTGCACGAGCTGTCACTGCTATACATGAGCCTCTTCTTTATAAGTTATCTTATTGTATTGTTGTATCTTCTTGAATAATTTTATGTTCATGAACCCTTTTATTTGTTTAGCTGTGGTAATTTTGAGACCAGATTTATCACTTGTGATGCTTAGTAATGGATTTCTTTTCTCTTGTTGAGACCAGATCTTTGAATCCCTTATAGGAGCTCGCTGCTTTGTCAGAGGAAAATGGTAGGTCAATGGCTGCTTTACAAGCTACTCATGAGGCACAGCTAAAGGAGTTTAATGATGGAACTTGAAAAGGAATGTGAGCAATTGGCAACTGTACAATCAAAACTACAACTCTAAGATGTTGGAGGATTGAACGTGTCAAAATTTCTTACCATTGGTGTTGGAGGATTGAACATTGTTGTTAACATTTGACATGGTTTTTTTTTTCGAAGAGATTGTTATAATTGTAATATGTAGATTCGTATGGTTGCTAACTTTTATGAATTTTATTTAATAGTTGTGTGGTTGCAAATTCGATTGTGAAAGTAGGTTTCGGATTGAATGGATTTAGTTAGAATTTAACTGAATGAATTTAGTTAGAATTTTCAATGAAAATAGGTTTTGGATGTGAAATGTTTAAAAAATAGGTAAAATTATGTCAATTTTGAAATTGGAAGTAGGAATTTTAAAATAGGTTTGCGTATTGTTTCAGGCTCAGGCTCAGGTATGATTTCAAGCTCGAGCTTAGGTTCGAACTCAATCGCACGCGATGCAGCTTGTGACACTCGAGCTCGAGCTTCCCGATAATACTTTGAGCCGAGTTCGAGTTTGAAAAATGTAGGCTCGGCAAGTTCAAGCTCGAGCTTGTCCAAAAAACACCTGAGCCGAGCTCGGGTACTGTCAATACCCAACTCAACTCGGGTGTCATAACACCCTTAGTCACAATAAATGTTATCTATCGGTTAGACCTAATTTTCTAATGGTATTACTATATAATCGATAAGAAGATTAAATCAAAGATACAGTTCATTTAAATGGATTTATGTCAAAAAGAGAAATAAATGTATTGAAAGTTTTTAAAGAGACAGTTTAGTGGTCATAATTTACTCTTATAATCTGAAAATCTTACATTTAAATTTTTGTATAATAAAAAAAATAAAAAATAAAAAAGAGTACTGAAATTATAATTAAACATATAAAAATATCCATGCAGAGTTGAGAAACTTGTAAACAAATATTCAAGCGACCAGAAACAATGTTTGGAATCCAAGATCAAATAAAATGTTGTTGTAATGAATGAGCAACTTGAATATATATATATATATATATATATGTATGTATGTATGTATGCATAAATTTTTTTTTATGGTATGCATCGAACAATGAATATCACATGAATGATTAATCCCATAGAAGATTATGTGATTACCTTGGGATTCCGTACATGCAAAATAAATAGACAAAATGAAAAGGGTACGTTGAACCAGGCAAGGAATGGAGGATTCTCTTGTTCCGATCTTTCCATGAACCTTCCATCTCCCGCACACGGCACATTCAATAGTGTATCTTGGTTTGAGGTTCATAGGCGGACACGTAGGAGCCCAGTAGATTTTTTCTGAAATCTTAATATTAGTATTTCATCAATAATGCCTATGTTCATGTGGATTCAATGATTGAAAAAAGTACAGACAGGTGCCCAATAAAAAAAGTACACGCAGTTGGGTTACATTGCTGGCTATGGTTGATTTATTTATTTATAGACATTTATATTTCTTCGTATATATATATATATATATATATATAATAAAAAATTATCAATTAACTATTATCATCCATTCCGAGTTCAAAATTCTCAACAAAAAAATATACATATAATTGAAAAAATTAGGTTTTTTTAATAAAATTAAAATTTGAAATTCAATTACATTTAAAAAAAACAGTGTTAGCCCTTTTACAATTTAAGTCACCCCTCTCTAAAACTTACCGTCTCACCATTTCTTTTTCCCCAAAATATATCTCATATCTTGATGCACAGTGTAAGGACACAAAAGCAAACTTCTAGGATTCTTAGAGGCAAATTAAGCATTAGAGTTTTCTTATTTTTATTTTTCTTTTTATGAATTAATTTCATTTGATTACATCCTCTTATATATATAAAAAAAAAGAACAAAAGCAACTTCTAGTCTCTTCTAGAATAAAATTGGAGGGGTTTTATTTGAATAAATGTCAATGTATGGGGTTGAATTTCTCATCAGCTTTCTATCGTGATCGATGTCGTGATCGAGGTCTGTGAAGTTCAACTCTGATTGTATGTAGTTTGAATATAAAATTGACCAAAGGGGAGAAAATAAACCTTGATTCTACATGGTTTGAAAGACGAATGTGATTTGGCAACTTTTTGAGTTTTCATTTTTCTTCATAATCCCTCGCAGGGGGGACACATGGTGAAGGGGGGAAAATTGCTATTTTGAATTCTTAACGGTTATAATGAAGGGAGTTTTTGGTGAATTAGCATAGTTCAATTATTGGGTCGAAGTATGATATTTTAATATGAAAATTTATTAATATAATATTTATTTAAATTTATTTTATCCAAAAAAAATCTACTTTCATGCACAAAACCTTTTATTTTTACCGGAGAGAAGGGAGAGAGTGTATGGAGAGAAAATAGTAATATTATAAAAATTGAAAAAAAAATCAATAAAATTCATATTTTTTTATCACCAAAAAGTTTACAGCCAAAAAAGAAATCTCAATAATTCGAATTAGAAAGACACCGCCAAGAGAGCAAAAGAAGACAAAATCTACAGTATGTTTAACCGATCAATGTCCTTAATTTTTTAACAATACAAATGGGAAAATTAAGTTGTCCCCCACCATGCCACACCAATTGTTTGGATAAACCTGAAACTCTCTCTCTTTCTCTCTCTATAAAATCCAAAGGTCCACCCAACTTCAACTACCCACTCTTCTTTTTCTTGTGTCGTACCATCTCTCTCTCTCTCTCTCCCCAGAATGTCTCAAAGAGCGAGTCGTCACCAGAGGAGGCCATCACAGAGCGTGTTTGCTTTCCCAGACAATCTGACCAATCTCGACCCTCCGATCTCCCACAATGCGGGAGCAGCTGCTCCTACAGTTCCTGCAGTGACTCAGCCGCTGCCGGAGACCAGCGTTGCTGCTCCTCCTCCGCCACTGCCGCCGAAAGATGTTGCGGGGGCTAAGAAAAAGGAGGGTGACGCAGCAGGTGTGGAGTAATGTGAATGTCGGGTTTGTTAGTTGGTAGTTTGATGAATGATGAATATGTATGTAATGCTGTCAATGGTCTTGGTTTCCAACCATTCAGGCCAACTGAAATAATTACCATTTTATGATAATTTTCGTTCTCATAATACCAGATCTCACACAGAGAAAGCTCATCAGAAAAATATCATTTTTTCTCAAAAAAATCAATTTCTAAATTAGAAATATGATTCCCAAAGACCCCCAAACATTTTTTTTTTAGATATGCCTCAATGCATTGTTTTATAATTTTTCGTGAATATTTATATTATAACGTGGTACTACTAGGAGGACTTTTTAAGAACCTTGATTTTTCATGATCATATGACCTAGGAGATATTAGAGTAAGCTGTTAAATCTAATGAATTCTGGAAGATTTCTCTTAGTTCGAGATTAATAAATAAATAAATTATTTTTGTTATATAAGATGAAATTTAATTGTAATAAATAATTAATATTTTTTGATTAGTAGAGATGGATGCATGTGAGACTCACCTGCCCACAAGTTTGGTGGAGTCTCGAATGGGGATTTCGTGGGGGGATTTTTTTGTGGTGCCGATGGAATAATTATGACTACTCGAAGAGACAATCAGAGTACGTGGCGCGATTTCGTGGACTTTAATTTTTGACAATATATTTTTTTCCTTCTTTTTCATAAATGCTCTGGGTATTGTGTCAGTAGATATTTGTCTACTAGCTGAGTTCACCATGTGTTCTTCGATAGGGACACTTCTCTGCTGCGCTACAGAGTCTATGAACATAAGAGCGTGTTTGGCTGCAGGAAATTTTATTTATTATTTTTTTTTCTGAATTTTCCGTCTGCAATATTTGATAAATTTACAAGAAAAGGTTATGATTTTTTTTAAAAAAATAAATTATTTTTTTGTCAAATTGTTGAAGAATTAACTTGGAAATCTTTAACTAGGTCATTATAAAATAGTTTTTGGGTCATCCACAAGGGTTTGCCCTTCTCAATTCATTTGAATTCAAAATACCAGAGAGAGAGAAGAGGGAAAAGTATTTAAAAAAAAAAACTCTAAATTTTCGCTCTCCATTTAAAATTGAATTGACGAACTTTGAAAAATATATTAAAAAAATTGAATATGAAAGGAAAAAAATATATAATTTCCGTGTTGAAAAAAAAAAGAAAAAATACTTTACAAAGATTAAATCATGTTAAAATCATTTGAATTATGAAAATTGAAACTATTTAATTCGTGACGGTTTTCAAATAATTTTCGTACCAAAATATCAAATAAAAAAAGTTAATGATTCAATTTTAAAGATTTCAAAAGTATGATTGTATTTTATGTATAGAAATATATGAAATACCGTCTCTTTGGTAGTCCTGTAAATGAGAACATTTTTAATATTTGGCTTCTTATATTGGCTAAAAAATGATTTTTTTTTTTTTGGGTTGGACCTACTTTTTTTCAATCGCAAAATATAGGAAGCAATTAAATAATTTTTTAAAATTCAAATCTTCCTTTTCCTTATACATATATGTAGTGAATTTATGAAGCATATAAATCAGAATAATAACAGAAAAATGAAATGAGTTAAAAATTAAATAAATTGAATTATATTACAACTCATTTAAAAGTTATTCATACTAATTCTGAATTATTTAAGTTAAAAAGACTTTAATTTTTTAACATGAACTGTTAATATGATTTGATGGATTTAATTATTCATTCATTCGATCCATCTAATGTTATTCTATAAAACACCTCATAAACTATATAGTGATTTCAATCCATGTGCTTCCTTTTCCATTTTTTTAATAACAATATAATAACTTATGATTTTATACATTTCATAGATTATTTAATTTATATTTAATGTGAAAAAAATTATTATAATGAAGTCACCATGATGATCCCAAATAAAAATCATCTATATTTTGGGAGGAACAGACACACACTGTGACACGCAATATCATATTTATGACGGGGTCTATCAACATATAGAGGGATCTTTTGAGCCTCGTCGGGTATGAAAAAAATATCATCGGGATCTTCCCCTTTTAAGGGTTCAACAGTAAATCAATTTGGATTAATCATCGACTGATAATTAAACTATGGTTTTAAAAAAAAAACATACAGAGGAATCTCATTCATAAGCAAATGGAAGTAGGCCCTGATGGCTTTAAGCCTAGAAAGTCTAATTAAAAGGAAAAAAAAAAATCATAGACGTTTGTTTCCTTTATATATAAGGTATCTTTGCGTGTGAAGTACATCTCTTCCATGTGAAAAAAAAAAAAAAATTTCTTCCAATTGTAAACGGATTGAGATTATAAAAGAAAAATTATAAACAAAATTATTGTTTTTTTTTTTTAATTTTATATGATTTAGAATGATTAATACCTATTTTCTTTTCCTCTTTCTCTGCTTTTCACCCTAATCAGACAAGAGAAATAAAAATCCATTTTCTTCCCTTCCATCGTTTCCTCCCCTCTCCCCCTTCCCCTCCACGAACCATAACTTACCCTTAACATTATTTGATGATGACCTTTCCCATACTCTACAATTTTAAAGCACATTCCAGGCTGTGAACTGTTGTTGATGTTAAACTGAAACTGTGTACATTCCTTTCAACCACCTACATTGGTGCGAGTATAAATGTGAATTTAATTTTTAAGGTGGGTCTCTTTTATTAATGTCTATGCCCACATTCTTTTTTCAGGTGTGTCCCATAATAAGGTGGATTTCGTCACAAATGTGATCTCTCTCTCTCTCTCTCTCTCTCGTGGCAGTACCAAATACTCAAAATATGCTATCTAGGAAAGAATTTAGATCAAGAATTTGAGGAATATAGAAAAAAGTGGGTGGGATGTTAAGTTGGTGGTTTTACTATTCACTCTCACTTTTTCTTTTTTTTTTTGTCATAATCAAATTTAAATTTGAAATTATTAAATTAGAGAAAAAAATTATGACTAGCAGACTGTCTCCTTAGAGACCTATGAAATCTCACTTCGTCTTTAAAATTACCAATGGAACACCAAGCTTACCTCGTTGATTTTATTTTGAACTTAGAATGCAATAGTCTAATTATCTAATAATATTTGATTTAATAGTAATATACTTTCACACAAAGAGACATAGCATACACCCGACTGGTGTTCTTAGAACAGATTCTAGTTCTACTAACTCTCTATTACTTTATTTTTGTTTTATAAACAATCAAGTTATATTCATCGTAAATCAATAAGTGTGACATATTATTTTCATTCTAACACATAGATACAATTTTTTTTTATTATTTCAAATTTCGTTTCAGGATACTTCACAATTATAAAATAATTTGAATATCAATTTTTAAAACATTTATAAAATCATTTCAAAACATTTTCTCACTTAAAATCATAAATATGTATCCACTCATCTCTTGAAATGGTGAACACTCCTAATTCACAACCAATTCCACGATAATTCCTTCTCAAATCCCAAATAGTTTATCCTAAAATAATAACTATAATTTCAAGATTAAATCAAGTCTGTTTCTAAGGATTAAGAATTTTAATAAAATTCGATTATTGTCGTACCTAACCCTCTATTATTCTATGATTGCACAACAAGAATTACTCTTGATTGCACAGGTATAAACTCATGAATCTTTTTATGAGTTTCTTTTTGTTACAAGAGAAATCGAACTCTAAATTACAGAGGGAGGAGGCTATTACTACTGGGATATCTCCTTGGAGACCGAAATCTCTTAATGGGTTTTTAAAATTAAATAATACAATTTCTTAATTTTCATAATTTAAAAAGAGAATTCAATTATAAATTCTTTTTATGTGGACTTTTATAAATGACTCAAAATTTAAATTTTATTAATAACTCTAAAAAATAAGTACCTGTTATTATGCCTTTTTTAACTAAAATATATGTTTTAACTAGTAAAGAACACCCGATACATGGATTATAAATTTTAAATATAATTATAAAAAAATAATATTTATACAATCTTGTCAAAAATAATGCTAACTAAATTTGCTAAATTATTGAAAAATTTGAATGTGGTTTGTTATCTCTTGAAAACAAAAGAACAAAATTTCTAAGAAGTGCAATGAAAAAATTTATGCATTATTAAGTCACAGACAATCCGAACCCTATCAAATAATTCTTTAATAATATAATTTCTATTTATAAAATATCAAGGAATAGAAAATATCTAGAGAGAACGAGAGAAGAATAATTTTATTTCTTTAGTTGATTATACATCATGAGATTACAAAGATATCATTCATAGGCATTTTAAAAAATAATGAAAAGACACCTCTATTTAATATGGTAATCCAAAACTTAAGGATCACAAATGTACTCAAAAACCAAAAGTTATCATATCATTAAAGAGTAACCCAAAAGCCAATGGTCATTCTTGAATATGATCATTCATTCAAAATGTCACTCATACGAATAGACATCCACAATAAATGCATATCATTTATAACACTCCCCCTTGAATGTCTATTATATAAAGAATATGTCTCATTAAAACCTTACTAGAGAAAAACCCAGTGGGACAAAAACCTTAGTGAAGGAAAAAAGAGTACATCATTCTTTATACATATATTTCGATACAATACTCCCCCTGTTAAAGACATCACTTAATATCTCTATAACGCCGCCTTCCAATCTTACGGATCAACTTCTCAAATGTCGTAGTGAGTAATACTTTTGTGAATAAATCTGTAAGATTCTTGCTTGATTGAATTTTCTGTACGTCAATATCTCCACTTTGTAGTAAATTATGTATGAAAAATAATTTTTGGGAGATATGTTTCGTCCTATCACCTTTGATATATCCAACTTTTAACTGGGTTATGCAAGCTGCATTATCTTCATGAAGTATCGTTGGAGTCTTCTTGTTTATTAACAAACTGCATGATTCTTAAATATGATTAGTCAGTGATATGAGCTATACACATTCACGACTTGTCTCATGAATTATAATTATTTCAGCATGATTTGATGAGGACGCAGTTATAGTTTGCTTCATATATCTCCAGGATATTGCTGTACCACCATATGTAAATACATAACCCGTTTGTGACTGGATCTGATAAATATTCTCCATCTGCATACCCAATTAATTGTGAATTTGGTTCAAAATGATAAAATAGACCCATATCAATCGTTCCACGGAGATATCGAAAAATATGTTTAATTTCGTTCCAATATCTTCTGGTTGGAGCAGAACTATATCTTGCTAATAAATTTATAGTAAAAACAATATCAGGTTGAGTATTATTAGCAAGATACATTAAAGCACAAATTGCATTTAAGTATGGCACTTCAGGACCAAAAATCTTCTCATTGTTATCTTGAGGACGGAAAGGATCCTTTCGTATATTAAGTGACCTAACAACCATTGTGCTGGTTAATGGGTATGAATTGCCCATATTAAATCGTTTTAAAACTTTCTCAGTATAAATTGATTGATGGATAAAAATCTCATTCTTTAAGTACTCGAACTGTAGGCCGAGACAAAATTTAGTTTTACCCAGATCTTTCATTTCGAACTCTTTCTTTAAATAATTTATTGCATTTGAGATCTCTTCAGGAGTATCAATAATATTTAAGTCATCAACATAAGCAGCGATTATTACAAAACCATATCCGGACTTCTTTATAAAAACACATGGGCAAATATGGTTACTTGTATAACCCTCTTTCAGCAAATATTCACTAAGACGATTGTACCACATCCGCCTAGATTGTTTTAAACCATACAAAGATTTTTGTAATCTAATAGAAAATAATTTTCGAGAATTGCATGCTTCTGGCATCTTTAGTCTTTCTGAAACTTTCATGTATATGTCATTATCTAGTGCACCATATAAATATGTTGTAATGACATCCATCATTTGCATATGAAGTCTTTTTTGTACTACTAAATCAATAAGATAACGAAAAGTAATAGCATCCATTACAGAGGAATATGTCTCTTCATAGTCAATCCCAGGTCTTTGCGAAAAGCTTCGTGTAACTAGTTGAGTTTTGTATCGCACAATCTCATTTTTCTCATTTCTTTTTCACATGAATACTCATTTATATTCTATTGGTTTAATACATTCAGGTGTTTTGACAATGGGCCCAAAAACCTCATGTTTTGAGAGAGATGTTAGTTCTGTCTGAATTGCTTCCTTCCATTTTAGCCAATCCTCTCTTGATTGACATTCCTTTAAAATTGTGGATTCAAAGTCCTTATTTTCACTCAAAATATCAAATGTCACATTGTATGCAAATATATCATCAATATTTGTATTTGTTTGATCCCATGTCTTCATTGTAGAAATGTAATTTATCGATATTTCTTGATTATCTATTTCAACTTCTTCCGAAAGTTTTTCTTTTTGGATCAAATTATTTACTTTTTCTATATGATCAATTTGTTCATTTGTTCCTCTTTTCTTTCGAGGGTTTTTATCCTTAGAACCCATTGGTTTTCCACGCTTCAAGCATGGTTTAAGTTCATTTTTTGCAAGGGGTTCAGAGATATCAATTCTTATAGAAGCATTTTTTACTGGAACATGTGATTTTGTTACTCGTTTTGGATCAGAGAAATTATCTGGCAATTAATTTGCAATATATTGCAAATGAATAATCTGTTGGACTTCTAGTTCACACTGTTTTGTGCGAGTATCAAAATGACAAAATGATGGATTACTCTAGGTAATCTCATTTTCTATCTTTCTTTTTCTAGTATTATCGGCCCCTAAGGTTGGAAAAAATATCTCATCAAACCAACAATCAAGAAATATAGCAGTAAAAACATCTCCTATCATGGGTTCAAGATATTTGATAATGGAATGGGAATCATAACCAATATAAATGCCTAATTTCCTTTGACACCCCATTTTTATTCTATGAGGGGGAGCAATAGGGACATAAACTACGCATCCAAAAGTTCGTAAATGAAAGATATTAGATTCTCTTCCAGAGGCCAATTGAAAAGGGGAAACTTGAGAACCAGTGGGTCAGATGCGAACTAGTGTTGCTGCATGTAAGATTACATGTCCCCAAGTATGAATGAGAAGTTTGGATTTCAAAAGTAATGGTCTCACTATTAATTGAAGGCGTTTAATAAATGACTCTGTTAGGCCATTTTGGGTATGAATATAAGCTACATGATGTTCAACCTTTGTACCAATAGACATGCAATAGTTATTAAATGTTTGAGACGTAAATTCTCCAGCATTATCAAGGCAGATTGTTTTGATAGGATAATCAGGAAATTATGCTTGTAATCGAATTATCTGAGTAAGTAATCTCAAAAACGTCAGGTTTCGAGTTGATAATAAGCACACATGTGACCATCTTATAGATGCATCTATTAAAACCATAAAATATTTAAATGGTCCACATGGTGGGTGAATCGGTCCACATATATCACATTGAATTCGATTTAAAAATATAGGATATTCAAACTCAATCTTATTTGGTGATAACTTTACTATTAATTTGCCTTGATAACATGTAACACATGAGAATTTATTCGATTGAAAAATCTTCAAGTTCTTCAATGGATGTTCGAAAGAATGTTTCATAATTTGTTGTATCATGCCATAAAAGGAATTCATTTTGACTAGTAAACTTCTGGTTTACTATGGCATTTGTTTTAATTGGTTTAATGTATGTATAATAAAGACCTGAAGAGAAGACATAATTTTTCCAAAACTTGTTTATATCCCATTTTAACATTAGTAATGCACAAATACTTATTATTTCTCATATTAGTTGTTTCTATATGATAGCCATTGAGACGAATATTTTTGAAACTTAATAAATTTTGAGGGGACTTAGGTAAAAATAATGCATTATTAATCAAGAAATTTGTTCCTCCTGGTAATAAAACGTTTGCTCTTCCGAAGCTTTCGATTAAGATTACACTACCGGATATAGTATTCACATTTTGTTTTTTCATGATAAGATGAGAGAAATATCTTTTACTTTTGAGAATTGTATGTGTAGTTACACTGTCTACAAGACAGAGATCCTCATTTTCGATCTTTGATCCAATAATATCCATAGATCTTCAAAAACAATAAATAAATAAATGAATAAATAAATAAATAAACAAACAAACAAACAATAACTTTGAATTTATTATAGATATTGACAAATGAAAACAATTACATTAATAATCACCATATTCAGCATTCTCAAGAAAATCACTAACTTTTAATTGGGACAAATTTTCAAGACCCTCAAAAATATTATTAGGGTCATTATTTTGATATAAGGCATTTGCCTCCACATTCTTATCTTTTTCCTTCAACGAGGTTTGATAAAGCTCGACAAGATGCTTTGACATATGACAAGTACGCGACCAATGTCCAATCACCCCACATCGATAGGATTTATTCTCAGCATTCTGACTAGATCTACATTTTTCTTGTTTTTTCTCATTACTTTTCTATTTATGATAGTTTGTTTGATCATTACGGTAAACATTCCAGCTACGGCCACGGCCATGACCACGACCACGACCACGGCCTCATCCTCGACCACAACCATTTCCACGTTCTCGTTCATGTCCAGAATTGTTGTGAGTTGTCGCATTCACTTCAGGAAATGGACTATAACCAGTTGGACGAGATTCATGATTTTTCATTAATATCTCGTTATTTTGCTCAGTTACAAGCAAACAAGAAATTAGTTCATAATATTTCTTGAAGACTTTCTCTCGATATTGCTGCTGTTGGAGCATATTCGAGGCATAAAAAGTGGAGAGTGTTTTTTCTAACACATCATAATCGGTAATATTCTCTCCACATAACTTTAATTGAGAACTGATTTTAAAATCGATTGAATTATATTCATTTACAGATTTAAAATCTTGGAATCACAAATGGATCCAATCATAACGAATTTTAGGAAGTATTACCATTTTTGGGTGGTTAAACGTTTTTTTCAAACTTTTCCACAATTCAAGTGAATCTTTCATTGTCAAATACTCGATTTTCAAATTTTCGTGGATATGGTGACGGAAAAAAATCATTGCCTTGGGTCGATTTTGTAAAGTCTCTTTATTATTTTATTTAATTGTTTCTCCGAATCCATTTACATTCAAATGGATTTCAGCATCAATGATTCATGACAAATAATTTTTTCCCAAAATATCGAGAGCCACAAACTCATGTTTGGTGAGATTTGCCATAAAGTACTATCATACAAACACAAAAACAAATTAGAGTATAATTTATATATGTGCTAAAAAAAATATTATAAGTGACAATATGCCATACGATGTATCATTTCAGCAAAGTTCAAATCAGTGATTAATTCGACCAAGATCAATAGATCTAGCATTTGGAAGTGGCCACTTCAAATGAATTTTGTTGTTCGGTTAGCATTAGAAGAGTATATTTACCACCTCACTTAAAATCATTTAGAAAGGGGCACCTAACTATTCTACTTAATCTATTTATTAAACTAGTTTAATACTTAAACCACATCAACTTTCGTGCCTGCCTAAAATAAGTTAAGAAAATGACCATTGGAAATAATTGAAAGGTACTCTTTTTGCTTTTTTTTTTTTCCCGATTGAACTTGATATGTGCCCGAGATCTTGATTTTTATTTTCTAGTTTCTTTTCATGCCTCTTTTTTGTCTTTCAGTAGAACCATCAAGTATGATGATATGAAAACTTACGAGCACCAGAAACATAAATTTTAGCATAGTATGCATTGCATCAATAAAGAAAAATAAAGGAACAAATGATGTATTGCAACAGTTGATTTATGTAATATTATCTTCATTCCAAGAAATAGAACAAACATGAAAATGGTTGACTTAGCTACAACGATAGCACTCTATAATATTGAGAGAATAAAATGTCATGTCCACGCAGACATTTCTGGTGTTAAAAACTAAAGAGTGCATATGGCAGTCTTTCAATAAAAATGAGGACCAAAGGAAACTTATAAGTTGTGATCATCGAGAGTGAATCTTGACGTTGAGCTTGTAAAAAAAAATTTAAACAAAGATCGTGCTGATAACGTATTATAAAATATCTAAAGAGAATGAGAGAAGAATAATTTTATTTCTTTAGTTGATTATACATCATGAAATTATAAAGATATCTATTTATAGATATTTTGAGAAATAATAAAAAGACACCTCTATTTAATATGGTAATCTAAAATTTAAGGATCACAAATGTAACAAAAAGTCAAAAGTTGTCATATCATTAAAGAGTAACCCAAAAGTCAATGATCATTCTTGAATATGATCATCCATTCGAAAAGTCACTCATATGAATAGACATCCACAATAAATACATATCATTTATAACAATTTCATATTTTAAAGAAACATCTTCCTCCCTCCTTTTGTCACAATTTTAAATTTTAACTTTATACATATAAAATTAAAAAAAATCAAATATACTTAATAATACTCAATATTCTCAATTTTAACTTCAAAAATCCTAAAATGTAATTTTAGTTCTTAAATCAAATTAACAATAAATATTTTTGAAAAAAAGACCTGAACATAACACCAACAATAACAACAATAACAATTACCTGAGCCATAATCCCAAATTTTGGAATCGACCGTCTGTGGGACAAATAAAAATAATAATAATTGTATTAACGATAAAATAAAAATAAAAATATAATTAAAAAAACAAAATAAAACAATATCCAACTATATTTATAATACAAAAAGTGATGATTTAATTTACTCTAATTCTCCTACGCCACTCGTTTCTGTCTAAAACATTTTCTCAATTAACTCTTTAACTGTCATATCTTTATGAATACATTGCATCCAGATTTTTAACGGTCTATCTCATCGTTTCACTAAATCTCCTATATTTAAACTCTCGATTTTTCTAACCGGTATGTTTTTAGGTTTTCGTTGTACATGTCCAAACCATCTCAATTGATATTCTCGTATATTCTTCACAATTGAGTATACTCTCAATTTAATGCGCATCTCTTTCTTTATTTCAAATTCTATCTTTCATAATTTTATCACATATTCACCTTAATATTCTCATATCAAGTATAACCATTTTTCACTCTGTTATTTAATGGTCCAACATTCAGTGCCATATAGTAATGCAGGTCTTACTGTCATTTCATAAAACTTCCCTTTCAGGTATAGTGGTATCCTACAATCGCAAAAAATTCCAAATGTCTTCTCCGTCTCATCCAACCTGATTGTATTATATGGTTTATATCTCCATCTATATTGCCGTTATTTTGGATAATAAATTCGAAATATCTAAAACGTTCACTTTTTGGTACGTCCTGTCTTTTTAATAAAATCATTTTTTCATTATTCTGATGATTATCACTAAATATGCATTTTATGTACTTCATTTTAGATCAGTTCAATCTGAATCCTCTAAATTCTAGTATGTCCCTCCATAATTCCAATTTAATACTAATACCCTCTCTAGTTTCATTTATCAATACTATATCATCGACAAAGAGTATACACAATGGTATTTCATCTTGAATGTTTTTTGTGAATTCATCTAGCACTCTTGCAAACAAGATTGGATTTAAAATCGATCCTTGATGGAGTCCAATGTTTATTGGAAAATAATCACTTATTCCTTACAAATTCTTACATTGATAATAGCTTCATCATACATATTTTTGATGAGATCTATGTATTTAATGGAAACCTTCTTTTTCATCAACGTTTACCACAATACGTCTCTTCATTTGCTTTTTTAGGTCAATAAATATCATATACAGATTTCTCTTCTCTACCTTAAACATCTCCATCAAATGTCTTAGTAAGTAGATTGTTTTAGTGATAAATTTCCTTAACATAAATTGAAATTGATTCTGAAATACGTTTATCTCCAATCTCAATCTATGCTCAATCACTCTCTTCCATAATTTCATAGTATGATTCATAAGTTTAATCTCCCTATAATTGGAACAGTCTTATATATCTCATTTATTCTTATATAATGGTATAAGTGTACTCTCTCTCTCTCTCCATATTTGGCCTTTTTTTGTTTGCTAAATTTTGTTAAAAAAATTCCTTAATATTGTTATCCCGATCTCCCCAAATATTTTCACACCTCAATAAGGATACTATTGGATTCTATGGTTTTATTATATTTTATTATCTTTAAAATTTTCTTTATTTCATGAAAACGAATTTTATGTTTGAAATCCCTATTGATCTCTTATATAGATATCGTGATATTATTGATATCTTTTGTACTCTCTACGTTAAACAGATTATCAAAATAATCCCTCAATGCCTTCCACTACTAGAAAAAGGGTTATTAGCGATGGAAATTACCGACGAAAAAAATTTCGTCGCTATTAACGATAGATTTGAGATAGAAAAATCAGCGACGGATTTAGCGATGGAAAAATCCGTCGCTAAATTCGTCTCTAAAATTAGCGACGAAAAATTTTCGTTGTTAAATCCGTCGCTAAATTTTTTTGAACAAATTAGCGATGGAAAATTTCCGTCGCTAAAACTTAAAAATTTTTTTTGTTAAATATAATTTTTTTTATTTTTATTAAATATAATTGTGTCTTTTTATTAAATATAATTTTATTTTTTATTAAATATAATTTTATATTTTTATTAAATATAATTTTATGTTTTTATTAAATATAATTTTTATTTTTATTAAATATAGTTTTATTTTTTAAAATATAATTTTGTACTTTAATTAAATATAATTTTGTATTTTTATTAAATATAACTTTTTGTTTTTATTAAATATAATTTTATATTTTTATTAAATATAATTTTATTTTTTAAAATATAATTTTGTATTTTTATTAAATATAATTTTATTTTTTTATTAAATATAATTTTATATTTTTATTAAATATAATTTTGTATTTTTATTAAATATAATTTTAATTTTTTTTGTTAAATATATTTTTTTGTTTTTATTAAATATAATTTTGTATTTTTATTAAACATAATTTTTTGTTTTTATTAAATATAATTTTTATTTTTATTAAATATAATTTTATTTTTTTATTAAATATAATTTTTATTTGTATTAAATATAATTTTGTATTTTTAATATTGAGAGTTACAAATAAAATATAAAAGTAGAAAAAAAAATAAATTAATAATACAAATGTAATGGTGGCATGGTGGTTAAAACTCTCAAGTTCCCTCTCTCACACCTGGGTTCGAATTCGGGTAGGAGCATATTTTCAGCTCATTTAGGCACGGGCGAGCAGGCAGGCGGGCGGGTCGGGGTCCGGATGGGGCCCAAGCGGGTGGGGCGGGCGGGCAGTTTCGGGCATTCGGGTTTGCTCTTACTCACTTCAGCGATGAAAATTTTTCGATACTAATCCGTCGGTAATTTGAAAACCCTACAACAAAATTAGCGACGGAAAAATTCGTTCGTTAAAAAATCCATCGCTGATCTTTCGCTAAAATTAGCGATGTGACTTTCAGTGACAGAAAAATCCGTCGCTGATTTTTCGTCGTTGATACCCGTTTTCCTAGTAGTGTTCGTATATTTTCATCCCTTACAAATCTACTATTAGTTTCACTCTTGATACACTTAATACTATTTAAATCTTTTCACTTCCTTTCTCTTAATTTAACGATTCTATAAATCTCTTTCTCTCCATTTTTAGTTTCTAATTTTTTATATAATTCATTATACACTTTTTTTTTTGATTTTTGGATATTTTTTTCACTTTTCTCTTTGCATTTTTGTATATTTCAACTGTATTGTTACTTCTCTTATTTTTAAGATTTTTATAACACTTCCATTTAATTCGTATCGCAATTTGGATTTTTTTATTCTACCTCCATGACTTCTTTGGATTTTTTCATTCCACCTCTATGATTTCTTACCTATTGGAGCTCACTCTCTAGATACGCCAATTTTAGCTATTTAGTTTCTGAATTATCATTAACTGATTAAATTGATTCTCGTATTAATTTTTCTTTAAAAATTGTTACTTTTTCTTGATTCTACCAACGGACGATATTCCTTTTATCTTTTAGGCACACGTATATCTACAATTAAAACCCTATACTGAATTGTTACACTTTTCTCGTTATAACTTTGCAATCTTTACAAGTAATTTTGTCGTTTTTCTAAATTAGAAAGAAATCTATTAAACTAACATTCAACTCACTTTTATATGTTATTATGTGTGACTTTCTTTTATTGAAAAAAATATTTATGAGTATCAGATCAAATGTTGTAACAAACTTTAAAATGATTTCACCTATCTCATTCGTACTATCAAAACCAAAGTTTCTATATACAGTTTCAAATTTTTCATTATTCTTCCTTACATGTCTATTAAAATTTCATTCGATAAATAATTTATTTGTACTAAGTATGGTTTGCATAAATTTATTTAAATTTTTCCAAAACTGTTTTTTACTAATTGTATCCATATTTATTTGGGGTGCATAAATACTGACTATGTTAATTATGTCTTTTCTATTAATCATTTTGATAAACAAAATTATATTTTCATTTCTTTTCATTTTCACTATATTTTCACGTAAGTCTTCATGGACAATTATTTTTATACCATTTCAAGTTATATCCTTACTTGTATACCAAAGTTTATACCCATATAACTCTATTAGTTTAGCCTTTTCCCATATCCACTTAGTTTTTTGTAGACATATAATATTAATTTTCATTCTATTCATTATTTTACTTATCTATCCTAATTTTTCAGTTAAGGATCCTATATTCCAAATGTTTAAACAAATCCTATTTTTATTGTCTTTCATTTTTATGCTATCCGTGACGAAGTTTTTTTCGATAAAGATATAAAACTGAAAAAAATAAAAGTAATAATAAACTAAATTCCACCAAAAAATAAAAAATAAAAAATATATCAAAATAAAAAATAAAAAATATCAAAAGAAACAATAATGAGTCTACGGTGAAAGTTAATTTCAAAAGTAGAATAATTTTTATTTGTCTCTATTTTAGTTTAACAAAGAGTTTTTATACTGGCCATCAACCTACCGTAATCTTACTCCATTATTTAGTTTTGGAATCGGCGATAGTGAAATTCTTATAAAAAAAAACTATGTACTCAAAAATAGTGATAAAAAATAACAAATTTTATCACTATGATTTTAAAAAATTTTAAATTTTTCTAACTTCGAATACATGTTAATATACTATATACTAATATTATTAATATAGTTTTAGGAGAAGAGAATTATAAAAAAACTAAAAAACTAAAATTAAACAGTTGTGATACAAAAACTTAGTTGTAGAACAAGAACAATATTGAAATTAACTAACAAAACAAGAACAATGATCTGAACATAACACCGATATTCAAAAATCTACTAATGAATAATTTTAAGATGATGGCAGGTTGTTAGTACAACTTCCCCTTCTTTCCTCAGGTGTATCAGATTGGAAGAATTGATGGCTAATTTTATATTATATATATATATATATATTATATTTACCCATTTACCATTATAAGCTTCTTGACGGGTGAAATCATGAAATTTTAGGCCAAAATTGATAATATCTTGAGTCTGGTGGAATTAAAATGATTCTTAAAGACGTCGTCAACGAGGAGGGCTTTGGTAAAACTAAGGACTATGATGATGTCTTTTGACGAATAGCATCCAAATCATGATCTTGAAACCAACATTGGCAATACCTTATGTGAAGCTATGAAACGATTCCCGACTCATCAATGAAATTTTGGAGCGTCGGATGTATTGTCACAAACGCAAATCATATTCTTCTGTTGCTTATGCTTACCAACTCCATTACTTTAAAGTCAGCTTGATAGGTAATATTTAAAAGAAATTTAATTATATAAATAGAAGACACTATTTAAAAAAATATATCAAAAATATAAATTTTGATAATTGCGTGAAAGAAAATTTAAATTTACACGAGTAATTATGCGATATGCATAATTTATAAATTCTTATATGTACAAAATAAATCATTTTAAAAATAATTATTGTGGTGATTAAGAAGAACAAAAAGTGTGGAAGTGGCACAATGGTTGGGTGGGTGTTTTTTTTTTTTTTTTTTTTTTAAGAACAAAATCAAATCACTTGCTCTGAAAATGTATTATCACGTAGGGATGGTAATATCCGATCGGTTAGACGCGAATAATTTATAATAAAATAAAATTTTATTTTAATATGATATTATTAAATAAAATAAAATAAATTTTAGAGTTTGTTATAATTTATAAATTTTATTTTTATTTTTAAAAAAATATTATTAAATTAAAAAATATATTAGATTATAGTCGGGTATGGTCGGGGGGGGGGGATGGAGGTGGGTTTGGAGGTGGGGGGAGGATCGGATATGATTTTTAATTTTTTAATCCAAATCAGATTAAGATCGAATATAGATATTATAATTAATATTATATTAATACGATACAAATCATAATCTTACCGTCCCTATTATTATGTGATATATTTTTAGAATTTATCTTGCTTTCGGTGTTTTGGGGTTTCTAAAAAGGCAAAGGCGCAGCTGTGTGAGAGGATGGACACATGATGAAAAACTGTAGCGTGGAGACGACGCAGGGAGTGGCAGCGGTGGGGCAGGGGACATAAATCTGGTGCCATTTTCGACTAGACAGAGAGAGAATTAGCTGTACACACGTAAAAAAAATTTTTAGAACACAGAGCCGCTGTCCCTCCATCCAACCAAAGCCAAAGCTCATTTGTCAACGAATCAAAACAAAAAAAATCTCTCTCTTGCCGCTGCACGCCGATTTAGGTTTTAGTCGGGTCCCGGCAAGCCGAGACACCCCTTCCTTCAACAGGTGAAAAGTTGCAACCCCATTTATTTTTAAATGTTCAAATCTCGAAAAAAAGTAATTGAACAAAAGTTATTTATATTATAAGACCCACAACCCCATTTATTGAATCACTGTTTCATCGACTCTATTAGATTATTTAATTTCTAATTATTATATATTTTTTTTATATAAAAAAATATAACTGATCAAAATCGAATAAAAAAATAAAAATAAAGAAACTCTACTACTTAAACTGTTTCAAAAAAATTTCTTAACTATTATGTTATTTAATGTAATAAAATAAATTAGTATTTTAAATATTGTTTTCTTCGACTAAATTAGTTAGATTAAAAATTGAGATGTTTTACGGTGTTAGATACATAAAAAGCAGGTTTGATCGGCTATTGAAAAAGTTTGCGCGAGTGATTAAAAAATTGTTGTCTCAAATTATATCAAATTGGATTTAACTATTTTTATTTATTATTTAATTATTTTTATCTATCATTTAGTTTCAAATTTTAATATTTTAAAAATTAAAAACACAATAAGTTAATGATTATGACTTTCCCCATCTGATCCCCTCAGTGAAGTTTTTATATATATGCCTCTTAATTTTTCTTTTTACTTTCTATTATTTTCCATTTTACTTTATAATCTTTTAATTTTTCCTCTCTCTTGTTCTAATATAATCTTTTACATTCTAATTTTTTTTTTGATTTTGTTTTACCACTCTTCTATTTTTTAATAGTTATTGAACTTATACTTACAAAATTTTATTATCTTTTTTTGTTTTTATAATCACTAAATAATTATATATCATTTATTGTATGCATATAATCATACAAATAAGTTGAATTAATTAAATCGGTAGAACTACGTACTACTTCATGGATTTAAGATTTGGTAATTAGACAATTTAATTAAAATTAAATAGTTGTACTATTTTTTCTATTAACTAGTTTTGACCCTTTGTGTTTTTTTGCTCAATTCCCATTAATCTAATCAAACACATATCCAATTGTAGGCAAGAAGTATTGATATGAGTTTTCAGCCAAAGAGGATGAGATTCTCTATTTTTTTTTCCTGGTTTAAATTGAGTTAAAATTGACTTTATCACATTATTATTTAATTTTCATAGAATTAATTTTAAATGAGTTAAAATGAACAAATAAGCCTTTTGTTTTTTCTTTTATAAATCTGCATGGTCAAATTAAAATAAGCATTGCATGAAGTTATCTATTATTTGGCAAGTACCTAACTAAGCCTATGAATAAAAAGGGTAAATTATGCTTTTCCCCCATAATTTGATCGAAATTCACATATTAGCCTATAGTTCAAAAACATCCACTTTAGGGATGATAATATCCGATCCGATCCGATGGATACCTAAAAAATCCAATCCGACAGATCGGATTTTTTTCTTCAAAAATCAGGTTAGGGTCGGGTTTTAATGTTAAAGTAATCGGGTCGGTTCGGGTTCGGATTGATGTTATAAATAATCCGATCCGATCCGATCTGATAATAATTTATAATAAAATAAAATTTTATTTTAATATGATATTATTAAATAAAATAAAACAAATTTTAGAGTTTGTTATAATTTATAAATTTCATTTTTATTTTTAAAAAAATATTATTAAATTAAAAAATATATTAGATTATAGTTTAGATCGGGTATGGGTCAGATTAAGATCGGATCGGATCGATTTTTTAAATATATGTAGTAGTTCGGATCAGATCAGATCGGATCGGATTGAATTTTTTAAAAAAAACTTTAGGATCGGATATGATTTTTGATTTTTTAACCCGAATCAGATTAGGGTTGGATATAGATATTATAATTAATATTTAAGATCGAATATAATATTAATATGACCCAAACCATAACCGATCCATTGCCGATCCTAATCCACTTACTCCTTTAAAATTAATGGAGATGTAATAGAAATTAAGAGTCACTCATAAATTGTCCATTATGCCCCTTATTAAAAAAAAAAAATTAAGAAAAACACTGCATTAAAGAAAACATCGAGTTGGAAAAACATTGCTTTAAAGAAAAACAGAGTAGGATACAACAGCAAAGAGCACACGCAGTAGATTGGGGGAGTAGTAACAGTGATATTTGAAAGCCAAAGCTACTGTAATGAAGCCCCGAATCACCAAATTAAATCAGCCAATGTAAATCTTAGAGAAAGAGAGAGAGAGAAGAGAGATGAGAGGGGTGTGGACGGCGGCCATGGCTGAAGAGAGAGAAACCCTCTTAACGAATAAATCGGAACATTGAGAACCGGAGTCACTCGGCGAGCTTTGGGTCTGCCATTGAAGCTGCTCGGCTAGCTTGAGCTTCTCTCTAACCCCTGGAACTCAATATTCCCTAAAGAGTTCATTCTTGGGCTGTCCACTGTACTTGCTGCAATCTTTGGAGGAGACGTTCTATGCATTGGACTCCTTCGCACTCTGATATTTCCATTGTTGTTCTCCATTTGCTTTATGATTCGAACTCTTGATTTGGAGTTGGAATTGGCTGAGTTAAGGTTAGGGTTAGAGCTTGGCTTGGAGAGTAGAATTTGATTCTGACTTTGATTTTGTTATGGCTTCTCAGAGTCGAGAGACAATCTAAGGATTGAGAAAAAATGGAGAATAGGTTTTGTTTGAAATTGAAGGTGGAGCTGTGGAATTTAGGGTTGGGGGAGAGGAATGTGGGAACGAACTGGAGGGTGGAGGACAAAGAAAAATGAGTTTTATTTGTTGCTGTTGGCGAGGAGAGAGAGAGGGAGAGAGAGGAGAGAGAAAAATGGGTCTTGCTTGCTAATGTTGGCGAGGAGAGGAGAGGAGAGAGAGAGAGAGAGAGAGAGGGGAGAGGAAAATGAGTTTGCTGTTGTTGGCGAGGAGAGAAGAGGAAAAAGAAAAATGGATTTTATTTGTTGTTGTTGGAGCTCGATTTTGATGGCGGCCATAGCTAAGCATCGACAGAGGAGAAGAGAGGAGAGAAGAGAAGATTGGGGGTAATTTGAAAAAAAATTAATTTTATAGATCAATTCAATTTTTTTCGCATATTACTCTTAAATTTCTTGCAATTCAACAATTTCTATCACTTATTTTTTTGAAAATTATAAAAGGGTAAATGGATATATTTTTACTATAGAGATAATACGTGAATTTTGGTTAAATCATGAGGGGGAAAAGTATATTTTACCCCGAATAAAAATGATGATTTTTTATTTTTTTCACTAAAAGTCTCTCTCTCTCTCCGGGGTGAAAGGGAGAACATGAAAAGGCTATAAAATTCAACTTCAAGCACAAAGCCGCCGACAGAAATGGGAGCCAACGCATAAAGCTAGCCCCGCTCCACTACCTTTCAGCGCGAGCTAGGAGACACTATCCTGGAACTCAATTGTACAGAATGTCGCACAACACATGACGTGGCAAAACCTGAATAGTCAAATGATGTAAAATTACGAAACAGTCCTTACGTCTTACGAATCAACACGGACTTCACATATATAGCAAAATAAACCCTTACAGGGGAGCCACCGAAAAACCGGTTGCCCTTGTGATATATCTCGGAGCCCTCATTATATCTCTCATCGCTCTCTCTCTCTCTCTCCCCTAGATCTTCTCAAATCCTTGTCTATCGCTTCTGCGAGAACAGAAATATGGTGAGCTTATTTTGGATTATTTCGACGCTTTGCTGATCAAGTTTGTATTGTTGGTTTCTAGGGTTTTGGTTTTGGTCGTTTAATTTTGATGTGATCTGATAATCGAAGCTAGAATTTTGACTGAGATTGAAAATAGATTGTCTTGTTTGTAGATCATCGGTTGATTTTGATGTGTTTTCGCTTGATGCTAGATCTGATTTCCACATGGGTTTTATTCTGAGAGAGTAGGAGATCGATTTTGTGTGGATTTAGTTTGACCGATCATTTTCTGAAGTTGAATTATCTGGATTGCTTTGATTGCTTAACTATGGTTAAAGTTATTTGGATCTGCTGTTTTTGGATCATGGGTTTGTGCTTAATTTTAGATTAATTTGATTTATTGAAGGGTTTCTGTGTATTCTTATGATGAGTATGCTGCTCAAAGTGTAGTGGTTTTAATAGTAGTATCTGGTTGAATGTTTGGGGTACCCATAAAGTAAGGGTTTTGATAAATCAGTTCCTTTGGAGAATCTGGAAAATAAGGATGTAACTCCGTATCTTACTGATGCAAGATGATGGACTCCCCCCCCCACTGATAGCTCTTTTTGGCTTTTCTTTTTTTTATGGCTGGTTTTGCATCTTGCAAGTCATATGCGGCAATGGGGGCTCTTATTATTTATTTCTAGCAGTTCGGTTGGGACCTTGTGGAAGTATGTTATGTCAATGTTGAAATACCTTTGGATAGTTCAAAGTGCTGGAACCATGTCACCAGATTGGACTTTATAATCTTTTCTTGAAACTGATTTGACACCCTTTATTTCTGATAGCTGCGATCCTTATTATCGTTTTGTTTTGATAGGGGTTCTTGATTTTACATGTGAATAGTTGATGCCAACTTGCAGATTCTGGGGTCGTTTGCAATTTGAGACAATTATGTTATGATTCGCTTGTGTTGCAATAACGCTTTTAGAAATTTGGATATGTGAGAACTTATATTTGACGCATCATAGCTGTGCTCATGATAACTTGGTATATTATCTTCAACTAGAAGCATCTAGGGCACTTTCTTGATGGTTACAAAGTTATTTTTAATTGTGTGGTGAAGTTAGAAAATGCCTCAGCATGTTCTCTAGATGAGCCCACTCCCTAGGTTGTCTGTTCTGCAGTGCCCATAACTCTCGAGGACATCGTGTTTCAAACATTGTAAGTCTAAAATCTTCCAAGCGTTTTAATTTTCTTTTTCATGTCAACCCAATTTTCAGGCAAACGCTGCATCTGGAATGGCTGTGCATGACGATTGCAAGTTGAGATTTCTGGAGCTGAAAGCCAAACGAACATATCGTTTCATAGTTTTCAAGATTGAGGAGAAGCAAAAGCAGGTGATTGTGGAGAAGCTTGGTGAGCCAGGCCAAACCTATGAGGATTTCACCGCCTGCCTCCCCGCAGATGAGTGTCGCTATGCCATCTATGATTTTGAGTTTTTGACAGAGGGAAATGTCCCAAAAAGCAGGATCTTCTTCATTGCCTGGTAAATCAGATTCCTGACATTTTGTTATCCCGTTGCCAATTTACTTTATATGTGTGCTTATAATGTCTTATGGATGTTGTCTTCTGAAGGTCCCCAGATACATCAAGGGTCAGAAGCAAGATGATTTATGCTAGTTCGAAGGACAGATTCAAGAGAGAGCTCGATGGAATTCAGGTAGAGTTGCAAGCAACTGATCCCTCTGAGATGGGTCTCGATGTTATCAAAAGCCGTGCCAACTAAGTATGAACCATCATGCAACAGAGGGTCCTTCCTTGGGTTCTTCTTTACATGAGGGAAATGCTTATAGTTTGTGGGATGGTGAACTTGGCTAGATATCATACTGGCTTCCAAGTTTGACCATACAGTTTTATTCATCATGAACGACATTCAGGTTTCCTATGTATTATGTGGCTTGCTATTTTAGATCCTATGCATCGCGTGTCTCCTAGTTGTGATGTCTACAAACAAATATGTAACAGTTTGTGGGGGGTAGACAACACCTTTATTTTGTTTTAAAATTTAAATTTAAATTTGACCCTTGTTATATTTCTTTGGAGTGCTAAAAAGGGGCTTGCTTTTGTGCCATTCAAGTTGCTGTTTAGTTGGTTTGTTGTTATATTGGCTAGACATGTATATTTGAGAGATCTAATGCTTGATCTGCTATTCTTCCTGCCTTCTAATAAATCTTATTTTCTTCAACATGTGGTCTTTATTTATCATGACCTTTTTATTTTTTTTGGTGCATACGCCCGAGTGTACTATTATTGAGCCTACTAAAGGAAGGGGGGAGGGGGGAGATGTCACCCTCATTGGCATCATGACCTCTTTATTGGTCTTCACTGATGGTTCCATTGTTATCATCTCTTGTGTGCATTTCATGGGTTTTTAACTCTTGGTCTTGTTTTGGCGTGAGGGGTTTGGAGGCTTTTCTGTTCGTAGCCTTGAAGCCTTGAAGCAGGTGCTGATATGATTACTTCGGGGTTATTTGACAAGTGATGTGTGATGCAACATATGTTGGAGGAGGGCGCTTGTGGCTTTCCAAGTTTTTGTTTGACTTGCCGTTGGACTTTTTCCTTTTTTTTTTTTCCTAATTTTGTTTTGTTTTGGTTTCATTATCACAATTCTTGTCATGTTTTTACCTTTCAGGTAAACATTTTAATCATATAAACGAGGTTCTTTGCAGCTAGCAGGCATTGCAAATTTGCATGCTAGGTTAGTCGAACCCATCCCTAGTCTTGTTGCTGGGTATGCTATTAAGCAGATTGGTCTGTGTCTCTTGCTGTGTCTTCCTATCCGACCCCTTTCATCCACTTTGACTAGATCCTGGTTTCTGGAACTGGATGTGGTGTTGTCCATTGTTGCCCGAGCGTGATGAATGGTGCCTATTCGAATTAGAACTATATTTTAGGCTCCATAATTGATCACCATGACCTAATTTTTCTCATTAAGGATATATATGGTATTAACATTATGTATGTGGTAGGTGGGGAAACGATGGAAAATATCTCTCTTAAATTTTCTTCTCCTTTAAAGGATACGTGGCAAACAATCTTATGTTCTCGTGCAATTTAAGTTGGGGTAACATTAGTCAAGTTAGGGTAGGAACGAAAAAAAAGAAAAACAGAGAGGAAGGGTAGAATATAAAAAGGCCCTATGTGGTTTTTCAAATTCCTTTGACAAGATATTCTCGGCTGTTGGTTTTGTGCCCATTGTTTTTTTCTTGGGTCACCCCTCCATTGTTAATATTATTATTTTTATCGTTTAGTGTTTTCGACTTTATTTTTACTTTCAAATTTAATTTTATATTTTAATATTTTAATTTTAATTTTTAATTAATTTATTTTTTCCTCTCCTATATTGGTTCGGCACTCCATAATCTAGGATTAAGGTTCAATTAGTTTATTGTTGTATAAGTTTATTTTCAGGTGAAAAAATGAAGCGGAAAAATAAAACATAAAATGATATTTTATTCTTTTTTCTGTCTTCTTTTTCCTCCATTCTTCTTCTTCTTCTTTTTCTTCTCTCTCTCTCTCTTCCTTCCACATCTCTGCTTTTCCACCTCTCTCTCTATTCTCCTCTTTTTTTTTTGTTGGTTACATTTCTCCTCTTTTCTTTTGCTCTTTTGGATGAGGATGAGTCTTTTTTGGGCAATTTCACAAACACTAAATGATCCATGATCACGTAATGATTTCAAAACCTGAAATTTATGGATCCCAAAACTATGTTGAGAAAAAAATTGAAATTGAAATTGAAGATTGGAGAATATAATCATACTTTGTGTTAAATTTTGGAGAAGAAAAAATGGGGTTTGATCCACGGAGGCAGTATAGCCAATTACTAGCCCATAATAATGCTAAGTTAAATCTTCCATAGGCTCATGATATGCTCCGGAGCCAAGATTTGATCTACTCGCCATTGATCTTTTCAATTATTACTACTAGCCAAGATGATAGAGAACCAATGCCAAAAAATGTAATCAGTCAGTGGCATTTCTAAAAAATACCCACAAATATCGTTAAAAGATGAACAAATGCTTGTAAAATTTTGAATGCTATGTTACCCTTTATTCACAATTCTATTCTCAGATTGAAGATTTTCTAGGTGAAAATCATGATTCTCTTCTTCTGTCCCCTCTCTTTAATTCACTATCTATCAAGAATAATCAAGAATTGACTCTAGCGAAAGTTGTTGACAAGACACCTTTGGAATTGACTTCCCTCTGATCAATCTTTGTTTGCGTGTTATTGTCTTAGCCAAACATATTTTGCAACTACAAAATTATGGGAGAGAATCTGAGAAATTTTGCTTCTCCCCTCCCCCTAATTTTCATAATTCAAAGATGAAATTTTCTTCTTATCCTACCACACAAAGAAAGCGCAAATTTTGTGCTGAAAAAAAAAAGAAAAAAAAAGATCATCCTCTCCCAAATTATTAGCCTTCTAATATACGTGTCTTAGTATGATTATGGAGAGACCAAATGCTCTGGAATTGTGCCATGAGCTCCGGCCCCCATTTGATATAAACAAATTGTTGATGTAAACACTTCAAATCAAAATTTTTTTCTCTTTTTTTTCCTCTCAAATATCATATTTTGATTAATTTGATTTGACTATGTATAGGGTTTCTATTTAGATGACGAGTCTCTTAATTTAATTTTTTTTTATTTTTAAATTTAAATTCAAAAATTAATTAAAAAGTTTAATACTATGTCTCATGAGATGAGATGTTACTTCAAATCAAATATCGTCTCCCTCGTCTTGCTTGATTAGTATTAAGCATTGTTTCTCTTCTACTTTCTTTGGCAATTAGCAGCCCAATTTGTCGGTCACAATGGTGGTGATTTGAAACATGACATCAACATACCTCATGAGTTTTTTGAATAAGGTAGTCATGATTTTGATTCGACTTTGTGAAGCAATATTCCATAGTCCATTATGCAAAAACTATTTTGATCCTAAAGTGTAAATAAATAAAATGAAAAAAAGAAGATACATACAGATACCTTCCATTTGGAAAATTTTTATCGAGTAAATATTGGATAAACACCGTATACTTGATAATATTGTTAATTATAAATAAATTTGATTAACACCGTCTATTTTATTAAATACATAGATGGATTTTCCAATATTGTCTTCTTTCACATTTTCTCCTCTACAAGTTGCGACAAATTATTGATTACAAATGAAATGGTATTTGTATGTGATGGGACAAGACTCCGAGATTAGATTCGTTAAGTCAGCTTTGGAAAGGCTCACATGAAAAACTCATGAGGGATAGCTATCAACCTAGGTTCAAATACGATTATTTACTGAAGGGGTTCAGTCGTCCAGATCTCCCAAACGATAGGGTCTTAGTCGCTCCGCCAACCGAACGTGATTTATCAAGTGAAGGTAACCACCCTAATCGGGTATCAATGGTCGGCTCCTCAACCGAAAGAGTCCTGAAGACTCTTCTTCGGTCGAACGATCGATTAATAGCTAACGATTCCAACGATGCTAAAGGAAGACCAAAATATGTCATTAACTTCCGTCCCTCACGGCGAACAGCATCCTGAGAATTCAGAATACGAAAGTTTTCAAAGATGAGGATCACAGTTGATTCGAAATATTGAATCCCTGAGATTTTTGGATCGGCTCGATAAGGAAGGTAGGGTTGAAGCGCTACATCAGCATACGACTCTCACAGGTATAAAACATCTCAAAATCCTCCAAGTCAGGTACGCTCTTTCGGCCTTACACATTAGGCACTCTGATCACAGGAAATCACTACCTAAATCTCTCAGTCTATTTTTTCTTCTCATATGAAAACCACTTTTTTCTGACTTGAGCGTTAGAGTCATTCCGCTGGAGCATCCTCCGACGGTTTTTGCAGGTATCACATCCCTTTGACTGCAACCGCTCGGGTCAACAAAGAGCCAATATCTGTGGAGCCATAACCGACCTCCAACAGATTGACATCGTCGGTGGGAACAGACTAGAACAACTTTTACTGATAACTATGCCTCCGAGAACTATAACATCCTCAAAAGCTGCCCCTATTATAGAAGGACGCATTGTCACACTTTCTGAAACCGCTCCTCTTGTAGCACACGATCACTTTGCTCACGATCAGGCGACCTCCCTTTGCCCACCTCGTCACGAACAGACCCTATAGCCTGTAGTCCCCGACCAACCGATTGCGGCCCCTGTTTCGGAACGAGTCAGCCGCCCCCAGATGGAGAGGTTGGAGTCCAAATTTTAGAACATGAGCAAACAATTAGAGGGTCTTAGCTAAGTCCTCAGACCCGAAAGCCAATCCTCTGTAGGGGGATCTAGGCGTTCCCAGCGACGACCGTCACCCCCACGCTGCGAAGCATCTAAAAACTCTCAACCAGTCCCCGATAATCTTCGAAAACAGGTTGTGCAACTTGTTGCCGATGAATTTAGGCGGATCAATCTCCAGGGAGACCAAAGCCCCTCTTACTCTCATGTTTCACCTTTTGATCCCAAGGTCTCTTCAGAGTCTATGCCTCGCAACGTGCTCTTACCCTCTATGAAGAGATATAATGGAACAGCAGATCCCCAGGATCATATGACCCATTTCGTAACTGTGATGATCTCCAGAGACATATCCGACGCAGCTATGTGTAAACATTTTCCCACCACTCTTTCGAAAAATGCACTTACTTGGTTCAATTTTCTCCCGCCATTGAGTATAAAGACTTTCTCTCAATTACGCGAACAGTTCGAGTCACACTTCATAATAAGCAGATGGGTCAAAAAGAACTCCACCACCCTATTATCACTACATCAGACGGAAAAAGAATCTCTAAGGGATTTTCTAGAAAGATTCAAAGTAGAGATGATGATGGTTCTATCTTTGAACCAGTCGATCGTGTTGGCTACGCTTTTAACAAGGTTACGACCTTCCGGCATGAAAGTGACCCCCTGCTACTATCCAGAAATTTTACACCCGAACCGAAAAATATATCGCCACTGAAGAGGCCGAGGCGTTCGACCACAAGAGGGATCAATCCACTAGAAGAGAGAGCAATCGATCGCCCAGAAGGTCCCCGCCAAGAAAGAGCCGAATGAGTCATCCTCCTCCACGGAGGTATAATAACTACACTCCCCTGAATGAGACTTCTGGCCGGGTTTTAGTTTTAACCAAAGACAAGCCGTACATCCGATGACCCCCACGATCGACTGAGGACAACTTCTATAAGAACAGAGTGAAATACTGTCACTTCCACCGGAATTACGGTCATACAACAGATGACTGCAAAAAACTAAAGGATGAACTAGAAATTCTAGTATGTGATGAGAGATTACAAGAATTCATCATTAGATGGGGAAGAGATCCCCCCATTGATTATCAGCCCGAACCGCCACGGCGCGACCGGGCGGAGGAACGGCAGGCCGCCCGGCCCCAGGCCTACAGGAGAGATGGAATAATTCTCTAGATCCAGGATAATCCATCAGGGAATGAGGAGGGACTTCTGATCACACCGATCTTCTACTGCCCAAAAACACTTTCTTCCGCGCCACAAGAGTTCCTAGTGACAAGCACTGATAAACAACAAAGGGAAAAAAGGTCCGTCATCGATTTTACGGATGAGAATCACGACCCCCTCGTGATGACCGCCAAGATTGGGCAATACGAAATTAGAAGAATCTTCGTTGATCAGGGAACAGGCTGCACCTCTTATACCGTGACGCATTCGGACGAATGTGGTTTACTTCTGTCGATCTCCAGCCCCACGCAGGCCTAGTCAAGGGGATTTCAGGCGAATGAATATATTCTGAGAGTATTATTTCTCTTCCGGTTACTCTTGGTCGAGTGTGAACAATCGACCAACATACTCGACCAACATTGTTCATAGTTGGTTGAGTGTTGAATACTCGATCAATACAGTTCATGTACTATTTATAAGTTGATCGAGTGTTCAATACGACCAATATTATTCACAATAGAGGTTGGTCGAGTATTGAACACTCGATCAACCTGTGAATAGTGTATTAATAGTGTTGGTCGAGTGTTCAATATTCCACTAACTTAGGTCATTTTAGGAATATAATTATTTCAAGAATTTTTTTAAGATTTTTTTTTTTGTTAAATCCAAACATGTCTCGTGCTTGTCACAAGACACCCTAGTTCTAAAATTGTAAAAAAAAAAAAAACAAAAGAAGAAAAAAGTAATAATAAAAAAAATAAAAATAAAAATGATACTTCTTAGATTAGGATGTGAAACGACAGAGGTCCTTGCGTCCTTATTTTTGCCAAACGCTCTCTTCTGATTTTACATTTTTTGAAGAGTACCGCGTGGTGACTTGGACTTGACTCGGGCAAAAACGAGATAAAAATCGGATTAGGCCGCCGTTTGCTGACACCGAACCTAACGAAGCCAGCGCTTCCTCTTCGGAGCGAGAGCCTCTCTCTCTACCTCAGAGATACGTACTCCCATGCTCCACTTGTTCATTAATTTGCTTCAATGGCCTCTTCTCTAAACTACTTCTTCTGCACACTCCTTCAACCCATAAAACACCCACTCCCGGTTCGCTTCCCTCACAAACCCTCGACCCAATCATTCTTTCACCCAACTAAGCACAATCCATTTTCAGTTTCCACCTCAAGTCCTCTCTCCTCCACAATTCCCCAAAATTTCGCTTCAAATCAGCTGCTTCACACCCTCTCTACCCAACATGACAGCGAAGAAGTGCTTCGAGTTTTCGAGCATGCTTTGACACAGCCCAATTTCACACCCACTTCGTCTGTTTATGAAGAGGTGCTTAGAAAGCTTGGAAATGTTGGAGCCTTTGAGGCTATGAATCATGTTTTGCAACAAATGAAGCTTTCTGGGCTTGAGATTAATAAAGGTACTTTCTTGATTTTTGTTGAAAATTACGCCAAATTTGAAATGTTTGATGAAGCTGTTGATGTTTTGAATGTTATGGAAGATGAATTTGGAATAGAACCTGATACCTATATAATTAATATTTTGCTCAATGTTCTTGTTGAGGGAAATAAGCTTAAGTTAGTTGAATCACTGCATTCAACAATGATGGGTAGAGGGATAAAACCCGATGTTTCGACTTTTAATGTGTTGATTAAGGCACTTTGTAGAGCCCATCAAATTAGGCAAGCTATTTTAATGATGGAGGAGATGCCAAGCAATGGCTTGGTACCAGATGAGAAAACGTTTACAACAATAATGCAGGGATTCGTTGAGGAGGGTGATATGGATGGTGCATTAAGAATTCATGAGCAGATGGTAGAGGCCGGTTGTCAATTGACTAATGTGACAGTTAATGTGTTAGTTCATGGATTTTGTAAGGCAGAGAAAGTGGCGGATGCTTTAGGCTTTATTGATGAGATGTATTTCCAAGGATTTTGGCCTGATCTGTTTACGTTTAATACATTGGTGAATGGGTTGTGCAGAATAGGGCATGTCAAGCATGCTTTGGAGATCTTGGATGTAATGCTAAGGGAGGGGTTTGATCCGGATGTTTTTACCTATAATTCATTGATTTCAGGGCTTTGTAAATCTGGTGAAATTGAGGAAGCTATTGAAATTTTTAATCAAATGATTTCTAAGGATTGTTCGCCCAATACTGTCACTTACAATACTTTAATCAGTACGTTGTGTAAAGAGAACCAAGTTGCAGGAGCCACTGAACTTGCTCGGTTCCTCACAAGTAGGGGAATTTTGCCTGATATCTGTACATTTAATGCCCTAATACAAGGTCTATGCTTGACAAGGAACCATGGAATTGCAATGGAAATTTTCAATGAGATGAAGACCAAAGGGTGCGAACCAGATGAGTTTACTTATAACATGTTGATAGACAGCCTTTGTGTCCGAGGAATGCTGGATGAGGCTCTGAGCCTGCTGAAGGAAATGGAATTGAGTGGTTGTGCACGAAATGTAGTGACGTATAATACACTGATTTCTGGGTTTTGCAAGAATAGGAAAATTGAAGAAGCAGAGGAGATTTTTGACCAGATGGAACTTCAAGGAGTTTCAAGAAATGTGGTCACTTATAACACTCTTATTGATGGGCTCTGCAAGAGCAACAGAGTGGAAGAAGCTTCTCAGCTTATGGACCAGATGCTAATGGAAGGACTTAAACCTGATAAATTCTCCTATAATTCTCTTCTCTCATTCTTCTGTCGGAAAGGGGACATAAAGAAGGTTGCCGAAATTGTCCAAACAATGATGTCTAATGGGTGTGAACCAGATGTTATCACTTATGGGACCTTAATTGGAGGCCTATGTAAGGTGGGAAGAATTGAGGTGGCAATGAAGCTGCTTAGGAGTATTCAAATAAAAGAAATAACTCTGGCTCCACAAGCGTATAACCCCATTATTCAAGCTCTCTTCTATAAGAAGAGAGCAAAAGAAGCCATGAGGCTTTTTAGAGAAATGTCAGAGAAGGGTGATCCTCCGGATGCTGTCTCGTATAAGATTGTTTTTCGCGGGCTTTGTTCAAGTGGCGGACCAATTGCAGAAGCTGTAGATTTTGTGGTTGAAATGACAGATAAAGGATTTGTCCCGGAGTTCTCTTCCTTCATTATGCTGGCAGAAGGGCTTTCTGCTTTATCCATGGAGGATACACTGGTCAAGCTTGTTGATAGGGTCATGAAGACGGCCAGATTCTCAGAGAATGAAGTTTCCATGATAAGGGGTTTCCTCAAAATTCGCAAATTTCAAGATGCATTGGTCACCTTTGGCAGTGTTCTGAACAGCAGGAAGCCTAGAAGCAGGAGGACCTACTGGTGAAAGATGCATGTGAGACTAGCTTACGGCAGTGTCAATTTTTTATTTTTATTTTTATTTTTATTTTTTTAAATCATGCCCTTGCGATTTGGGAAGATGGTATGTACCTTTTCAACCCTACCAACTTCGAGGAGAAAACCCGTTTATGCAGTAGCTAATGGAGAATATGGGGTAGGGTACGGAGGAGTGCCCTTGGGTAATTGATGATTTTTTATCAAGGAATTCAAAAGGATCACACATTTTTATTTGCCTGTTGGAGAAGTTCTCTCTCATTTGGGCTTCCCTCTTCTCTTATCTAACGACTTTAAGGAGCACATTTTGTAACGATGCAGGAATACAACGTAAGATGCAGATAATAGTTTGTAACAAAAATTTTTATTTTGGTCTGAGGGATGAATGCTATTTTTCATCCTCTTTTGAATGACATCTGATCTATGCTGCTAATGGCTTCCAAAATTCCCACTTCAAATTTCCTCAATTCTCAAGCTTCTGTCCCGATCTATGGCTAACTTATGCCTTGTGTGTTGTGTGAGAGAAAGAGGGGCAATTTTTTTTTTTGGGGGGGGGGGGGGTTGGGGTACTCGACCGGTGAAAGACTCCAGCAGACTCCTTTTTCCGAAGGTAAATCAACGGCGGCGTATTTGCGCATCAAAACGGCAGTAAGACGGGAAAACTGCTCTCTCTTTTTTTTTTTTAATTTATTATTATTATTATTATTTTATCATGGCTTAGCTATTGCTCAGTAACCAGGGGTTCATCTTGATTAATGCAGATCAACCTAGTATCCAGGGGTTCGTCTTGATTAATGCGAATCAACCTATTATGGAGCCTATTATTGGAGAGGTCTTTCAATGGTATTTTTTTTGTATTTAAAGATGTTCAAATTTAAGTGCTTGGTTAAGGGATGAGACGCCTCATCGAGGGATTTTATAAAAAATATTTAAGAATTTATTTGATTTTATTTTAGAATTTGTAAAGTTACAATTTTTTATGTCAAATTAAAAATTTTATATAAAATATTTTTAAATTATTACATCATCAAAACTATTTTGGTGGGAGAATTTATGATTTGCATCAATAAAAGATATTATTTTCTATAAATGCACTTTGACATTATATTATTATTAATTTAATTGAAGTCTTGTAATTGCATCATGGGTATTGATTTTTTCAAATCCATCCAAAAGAGAGGTAAAAATAGAAGAAAATTACAGAAATAAAAAATATCACTTTCCTATATATATAAAGCGCAGATGCTTACTATTGATTACTTTTCGGACATCCTTATTTAGTCATCCCATATTTTTGTTATCCAGACCCCTTTTTTCATTTTTTTTTAAAATCCAAACCCTCCCACTTTTTTGGTTTGACCATTATTATTATTATTATTATTATTATTGCTTAGGTCATTTGTTTGGGTTTTTTTTTTTTTTCCATCAAATCCTTGCACCATTTTTTTTTTTTAAAAAAAACCTCCTCGTGTTTAGATCTTTTGACTTTTTGGAAACACACGTTTTTTTTTTTTTAATTCATATCCTTTTGCTTTTTTTTTTGACCATCTTTTATTTAAATGCTTCTCTTTTTAGGGCATAAGTTTTTTCGGTGTTTTTAAAACCGAATGATCAGTTTGACCGGTTCAATCTTGAATTGTTCTCTAGTTCAGTTTAATTTTCACTGTTAAATCTAATGGAGTAAAATCCGATTAAAATCGTTTAAAATTAATAAAATCATTTAACCATTCAAACCGATCTAAAAAATATATATAATATAATTTTTTTTTCATTTTTTAAATCCAATACAAAGAAAAAATTATATAATATATAAATTATAATATACAAATCATTATTAATGGAACAAATTTATTTTTCACAAAAATATATAAATTTTATTTTATTTTAAAATATATAATATATAAATTATATATATGATGTCATAATGATGTCATTCGGTTCATAAAACTGTCTGACCAGTCTGATTAATAAACCAATGAACCGATAACTTAACCGAGCTGTTTATTAATTCGATTTTAAAATCACTGATTTTTCTCATTTTATTTTTTTGACTTCATGAATGGTCTTTGGGACCCCCACCTTTTTTTTTATTTATTCAAGTTCTTTCAATTTTTCTATTTGACAATTTTTTTCGTTTAAATCTTTCGTCTTTTTGAAATCACACTTTGATTTTTTTGTTTCATTCAAATTTTTGTACTTTTTAAAAAAAAAAAATTAGCTCCTTCCATTTTTTAACCATTTTTTTAAATCTTTCAACTTTTTGGGATATATGCATTTTTCCTTTTATTTTTTTTGTCCCGGATGGTCGTCTTTTTATTTTTTTATTTAGATTCTTGTTCTTTTTATTTTTTAACTTCTTTAAGTTCATCGTTTTTTGATATATAGGTTTTTCCCTTTTTTTGATATCAAGAATAGTTATTTCTTTATTTTTAGATCACAGTTTTTATTTTTTTTCATTCATATTCTTACTCTTTTTTTTTTAATCATTTTTTCCCTTAGCTTGTTCGTTTTTTTATATATAGATTTGTTTTTTTTAGATCACAGATTTTTCATTCATGTTCTCTCTCTCTCCCTCTCTCTTTCTCTCCTTCTAACGCTCGCTTCAACAGCTTATCGCGATCCTCCCACCATCGATCGCTCGAGCAGCTCACGCAAGCTGCTCAACCAGGTAAGTAACCTCTTCCCTCTTCTTTACCACCGCCCTCCATCCCTCTCTCTTTCTTGCTTTCTCCCTCCTCACCAATGACTAAGCTTCCGCTCCCTGTCTCCCTCTTTCTCTCTACCCCTCTATTCGTGTCTCGCCATCCACCCACCTTAAGAAACCTTACCATTCCCAGAAACCGTAGTTGAAGGATCAGCCCTCCGTCGTAGCATTTGGCCCAAATCTACACCTCGTAAACCTAAACCGCTACCTCAAAAACTTAGATCTACCCTTAGACCACTCAGATCTACCCTCGTATCCCTCTCTCCTTGCTAACCCTCGATCTTCATCTTTGTCTGTGAAACTTTAGCTCTTCAGCTTCGTCGTCTTCACCTTCATCTGTCCCTTGGCTGTGAGACTATCCGATCTACCCTCAATCTATCCTTTCGATCATTCTTCATCTTCATTTCTTAGTTTTGATTTGTCATCTTCTATCATATTCTCCTCTCTTCGATAGTGAAACTCTCGCTTCTCGTTTGGCTCAGACCTCGTCGTCTACCTTAAAAACCTCGTCTTGCTCTTCGGCTTCACATTTGTCTGCGAAGCTTAGATCTGCTTCGATCTGTCTTCGTCTTCATTTGTTCATCTTCAAAGTCACTCTTTGTATAGCTTAGATTCTGTCTTCGTCTTCATTCGTCTTTGATAGTCGTCTTCGTCTATTCTTCGTCTCCATCGATTCCTTCGTTGCCTGTCCCTCGACCGCCTTCCCCATCTTCATCTGTCCGTTTGTTCCTCTTACTATTCCTTAGCTTTGGATTTTATTATTATATTACTAATAATAATAATAGCTTTGGATTTTATTAATTGTGTTTTTAATTATGTTATTATTATTATTAGTAACTGTTTTCATAATTTCTCTGTCTGTAGTGTTTAAAATTGTCACTATTAGTATTAAATGTGTTATTATTATTAATTGTGTTATTAGTGATAGTATTAGCATTATTAGTATTACTACTATTATTACTATTGTTAGTATTAATAATAGGGTTATTATTATTATTATTAATTTTATTATTAGTATTAGTATTAGTTATTACCATTAGTATTATTGTTACAAATAGTAATATTATTATTATTAATATAATATATATTACTCTGAATTTAAACTTATTAAAATTTAAAATATTTCAAACTTATAGTGGTATAATTGTAATATAAAAATTATTACTTTATTATTACTATATATATATATATATATATATATAGATATAGGTTTTTTTTTATCGTTTTATATTATTATTTGAAGAATTCCGTCACGATCGCTCCAAAACCAAGATAAAAGAGTAGAGTTGCGGTAGGCTGACAGCCAGCGTAAAAATATTTTGTCAAATTAAAAATGGGAGACAAATATAGAAAAACGTATGTGGCATTTCCTTCTCAACGACGTATTATATCGAATTCCTGGTGTAGTGGAAAGTTACCAAGAGACTTTAGGGTGTGGGCAAATAAAATAGTTCATGAGAATATGATTCGTCTAGCCACTTAGAATATAAGATCTCTAATTGGAAAATTAGGAGAAATATGTGAAATAATGAATAGAAGAAAATTAAGATCATGTGTCTCCAAAAAACCAAATGGGTGAGAGAGAAGGTTAAAGTAATAGAGTTTTATGGTCATAAATTTTGGTGCACAGATAAAGATATAACTAAAAATGTGGTAAAAGTAATTGTACATAAAGACCTATTAGGAGATGTAGTAGAAATAAGAAGGAATGAGGATAAAATTATATTCGTCAAGTTAGTAAATAGAAAAAATGTAATTAATATAATTAGTGTGTACGCGATCCAAATAGGTATAAATGCAATTAGTAAGAAACAATTTTGAGATGATCTAAATGAATTTATACAAATCATACCAAGTAGCTAGAAGTTATTTATTGGATGAGACTTAAATGGACATGTAGGAGAGAAAAATAAAGGATTTGAAACTGTACATGGAAACTTCGGTTTCGGTTGTATGATCGAGGAGGGAAGTATCATTCTAGAATTCGCATTAGCGTTTGATTTTGTACTAATAAATACGTTCTTTAAGATAAAAGTCGTACATAGTTACCTATAGAAATGAGTCAAATACTAGTCAGATAGATTTTTTTCTCCTTAAGAGAGGTGGTAGAACGACTTGTAAGGATTGTAAGGTCATACCGGGGGAGAGTGTAACCACTCAATACAGACTTTTAGTTTTAAACGTACGAGTGTCTAAACGACAAAAACAATATCAACCATATATGGAGCCAATAATCAAGTGGTGGAATCTAAAAGGAAAAAATGTGACAACTTTTAGGGGGGACAAAGTAATTGGAGTAACAAATTGGTCTGTTAATGATAATTTAGAAATAATGTGGAAAGATATATTTAAGAATATTAAAAGTACAGATAGAGAGATTCTTGGAGTATCCAAGGGTGGGGCTCCAAGAGGCAAATAGTCATGATGGTGGAACAATGAAATACAAACTGTTATCCGAATCAAAAGAGTGTTATAGGAATCTTAAAAGTGATAGTAGTAGCAAGATTTATGAAAAATATAAAAAAAGATGTAAAAATGATTATCTATGAATCAAAAAGTAAAGTTTATAACAAATTGTACAAGACACTTAAAACTTGAGACGGGGAAAGAGAGATCCATAGAATTGCCAAACTAAGGGAGAATAATGGAAAAGATCTAAATGAGATTAGATGTATTAAAAGTGAAACAAATAGTACACTTGTAAGAAACGAGGATATACGAAAGCAGTGAAAGAAATATTTTAATAATTTATTTAATAGTGAGAGTACAATAAATATAGAAAATATAGAAATACCTGTAGAAAAGATTAATAGAGATTTTAAACGTAAAATTCATCCCCATAAAATAAAGGAGGCCATAAAGAGAATAAAAAATAACAAAATTATGGGACCGGATGACATCCCTATTGAGGAGTGGAAATATTTGGATGAATTCGGAATAACAATGTTAACGGATCTTTTTAATAAAATTTAACAAATAAAGTAAATGCTCCTCACATGGATAGAGTGCACACTTGTCTCGTTGTATAAAAATGAGATATACAAGATTGTTCCAACTATAGAGGAATTAAACTTATGAGTCATACGATGAAGTTATGAGAGAGAGTGATAGAGTATAGATTGAGACAGGAGATAAGTGTGTCTCAGAACCAATTCAGATTTATATCAGAACAATCTACCACTGAAACAATTCACTTATTACGACAGTTGATGGAGACATTTATAGTACAAAAGAGAGACTTATATATGTTATTCATTGACATTGAGAAAACATATGATAGGATCCTAAAAGACGTGTTGTGGTGGGCAAAGATAAAGAAGAGGATCTTTTTGAAATATATTAATTTTATTAGGGATATGTATGAAGGAGTTGTGACCAATATAAGGACTTGTGGGGGGCTGAGTGATAGCTTTCCTATTAACATTGGATTCCATCAAGATTTGATATTGAGTCTCATACTATTTGCAATAGTGATAGATGAAATTACAAAAAATATTCAAAATAAAATACCATGATATATACTTTTCGCAAATAATATAGTTTGAGTTGATGAAACTAAAGAGAGTATCGATACTAAATTAGAGTTATGGAGGGACACGTTAAAAACTAAAGGATTTAAATTGAGTAGATTTAAAACTGAATATATGAGATGTAAATTTAGTGACAACCATCAGGATAATGAAGAAACGATTAAGTTAGAAAGAAAAGAAGTTTCAAAAAGCGAACGATTTAGATATCTTGATTTCATTATCCAGAATGATAGCAATATAGATGAAAATGTAAATAATAGAATTCAAGCAGATTTGATGAAATGGAAAAATGTATCTAGAGTTTTCTGTGATCGCATGATATCATTACATTTAAAGGGAAAATTCTATAGAACTGTAGTAAGACCTGCTCTATTGTATGATATTGAGTGTTGGGCCATTAAACAGCAATAAGAGCAAAAAATGGTTGTAGCTGAAATGAAAATATTTAGGTGGATGTGTGACAAAACTAAAAATGATAAAATTAGAAATAATGACATACGTAATAAATTGAGAGTTTGATCAATTATAGATAAAATATGAGAGTACCGTCTGAAATGGTTTGGACATGTGCAACGAATGCCTAAAAACGCATCTGTTAGGAAAACAGAGAACTTAAATATAGAAAATTTAATAAAACGTAGAAATAGACCGTTGAAAATTTAGATACAATGCATTCGTAAAGATATGATAGTTATAGATTTAGTTGAGAAAATAGTTTTTGATAGGAATAAGTAATATAGGAGAATCCGCACAAACTAAATAAACTTTTTTTTTTCGATTTCAATATTTATTTCTCATATGGCCGACTCCAAATTTTAGGATAGAAAGTTTAGATTATTGTTGTTATTGTATATATTTTTTTCTTTTTGTTTTTTTTTGCCCCATGGATGGTCCTTGGGATCAACTTTTTTTTCCTCATTCAAGTCCTTCCACTTTTTCTTCTTCACCTTTTTTTTTTGCTTTGATTTTTTATCTTTTTGAAACCACATTTTGGGTTTTTTTTTTTTGTTTCGTTCAAGTCTTTACACCTTTTTTTTTTGTTTTCTTTTTTTTTTAAATATTGAATTTTCTTCTTTTTGGTTTTTAGCTACACAAATGGTTATCTCTCTATTTTTATTACATTTTTACTTCACTTATTATTCTTTTTTTACCTCATTCATTGATCATTTTTAGAATTCCAGTGATTAAACTCTTTTTTCCCTGTCGCTGACATACATTGTATTTTTTATTTATTAAAATAATAATTTAGTTCAAATATTAAGTTAATTATAAATTTAACAAATTTTTTGTAGTAAAAAAATAAAATCCATATTTTGTGAGCATTCCACGCGGGCAAAAACTAGTTCTACTTTATAGTGGTAGCTCTACTACTCGTTTCATTCTCTTATCAAGTTTTCTAGAATGCCGACTTAAAGCACATATGGGGTTTTGGTACACCATGTGCGTGGCCTGAGACTTTTCTTAAGGTTTTAGATTATCTCCCATCATATCTATCGCCTTTTGTCTTGGGTTTGGTCGGCTTGGTCACTTTGCCGGACCATCAAGGTCTACCTCATCTTAACAAGGTCACAATGCCTTGTTATCGGGGTTAGACCTAGTCGAGCCGGGCGTAACATGTTGAATCACATTGAAACGATATTAAATGATTAACATGATGTTGCTTTTATATCAAAACATACTTGAAACGGTGAGCTTAATTGATATTATTCTCTTATTTGAAATCTTAAATTCGAGTATTTTTTATGTATATATATATTTTTTTTTTTTTTTTTTTTTTTTTTTTTTTTGTATATATATATATATGTATATATATATATATATATATATATATATATAAAATCATACTTAAAACAAGGCCAAACTGTTGTATTGTTTGGGCAACACTTTTTTATAAGTTCTAAGTATATTTTGCGTTTTTCTACCTATAATCTTCACAACTTTTTATATATAGATGTTAGTAAAATATGTTTTGATGATAAACAAAACTAGGTTTGATGATAAGTAACAAAAGTGAGCAAATGATGAGTAAGAGTTAACAAACTTAAGCAAGATGATGGTACTACTCAAGTAAGTGAGTTGGATAGCAAATGAGTTAGCTAGAATATTAAAAATCTAAATTTGACCAACTCGTCGGAAACTAAATACTCAAAAATATGAGTTTTTGAAATATCAAGAAAATGAAAATAAAAAATAGCGATATTTATTCCCCACATATCAATTAGATTAAAACAAACTTATCTAAAAATCAAAACTTGAATTTTATTTTTTGAAGGGAAAGTTGACAATTTTATTTTTAAGAAACTAGGTTTTGAAATATTTTTTTTATTGAATCCAAAGGGAGTATTTTCTTATTTATATGTAATATTTTAAGCAAATGAAAATGTAAAATGTGTATATTACAAAGTAAATAAGATTAGAACTAAAACTTGTTTGTCAACCTGGTCTCTTCTAATGGCTGACCACATGAGCAACACAGTCGACCGCGTGTACCCAAGCACATAAGAGGCCAACCGCACACATGCAATGGCCAGCAGCACATGCTCAAGTGTGCAAGGGCAGCCAGCCATGAGCGCTCTAAGTACTCAAGCGGTCAACTACAAGTGCCCTATGCTCTTAAGCAGCCAGCCGTAATTGTCCTAGCATGCACAAGCAGTTGACCGTGAGTGCACTAGTGCGCTCAAGCAGGTGACCGTGAGTGCATTATGCACTCGAATGATCAACCACTGGGCACAAGCGGCCAACCCGCTATACTCAAATGGCCAACCAAGAATATGAACGGCCAGTTGCTCTACTCGTTTAGTTGACTGATGATTTAAGCAGTCAACCGCTAAACATTGTAAAGAACAAAATGCTACTATGTCCGACCAAACCAAATCAACTACTGACCAAAACCGTTCACATTCTAGAATCTATCCAATCTTGGTCAACCATTCATTCACAGAGATAGTTTAAAAAAGAAACAACGTGGACATTGAAAATCTTTATTGACTATTCAAAATAGATGACATGGACCAAACAAATTCTTTATTCAATCAAATTTTTAATTCAAAATCAATATCCTACGATTTTTTGAAAATCTCATTTGTTTGTCAAGCTAACATTTCTGTTACAGCAAAAAGATGTTTCAAATTTTTTGAGACAAGATTTGCTTAATGAAGAGAAATAAAGAGTTGCTTCAAGAACGATAATGGACAAAAGTATTAATTGAAAACTCGACATATGCATTGATTGAGGAAGGTAAATAGCATTATTTACCCAACGTTCACCAACTTTTCAATGGATCTATTGAATTCATCTATAAATGCCAAAGTAAAGAAGAAACAAAAAGTGAGTGAGAGAGGAAAATTGATCAATGAACAAATAGAATATACTCAAACGACTGACTTAAAAAGCTCTATGTTTCTTGAGGAAAAATATATTTTGTCTTCTATTCATTTCTCATTCTAATGTGTAATCTCTTGTAAAATTAATGGTGTTATATTCGAGGAGTATAGACTCAATATTTATAACGTTCACCTATTTCTTGTGTCAAATATTCTAAAGAACCAAGAGAGTTTCTCGGTTTGGGTTTTAGAGATAAAAAGACAACTAGTAAAGTTGTAAGTATTTTGGGATGAAATACTATAAAAGTTTCACTTGCACCAGTGAAACAAGTGGGTTATGAAGATTTTATTTGCACCTGTTAAGTAAAGTAGGTTGAAATGTTTCACTTATATCTAAGAAGCAAGTGAGTGTTAAAGGTTTTATTTGTGTCTGGTAATCAAGTGAATTATACTATTTGAGAAAATAATAAAAAATCTAAGAGATTATCTGGGAATGGATATACATCGGATTCGATGGAACCACTATAAAAATTTTTTTAGTCATTATTTTCATTTCCCTCTCGTGTTTCGTTTTCTTTTTTCCCTCTACTCCTTTATATTCCTTTCATTCTGAACAAACCGAAAAACCTCAAAATAATCTAATAAATGTCATACAATCTATTTACCGTATCTGCGTTGCATTTCAATTGACATGTTGATCTTTTAAGAAGGGAAACAAATTTTGTAAATAAATGTAAAATTATCATTAAACTTATAACTTTTGGCACCGGATGCATTTTTCTCATTAATTTATTATATCCTGGATTCCACATCAAATGATTAATGTTATGTCGCTTTCATGTTGAATTCTAATCCTTATCGAAAAAAGGTCAAACTTAGGCATTATTTTTCTTTTCCATTAATTCTTTCGTCCCTGTTATAGATATATATTTTATTATATTCAATTTATAGTAAAAATAATTTTTTTTTTGTATATAAACATGAACAACCTTTAAAAAAATTGAGTTATATATATATTCTCATATATATATAAAGTAACCATTAAACTAGTTATTTTAGGCACTGAATATCCCATTTTTTTTTTTTTTTTTTTTTTTTTTTTTATAAATAAGGTAGAGACAATCCCTACTCGAGTCCAAACGGGGCCTAACGGAGGCACCATAAATCAGATCTGGCTCGAGCTGATCGATAAGCCTGCCCAAACTCTCATTTTGCACTTGGACGAGTTTCGAGAATTAAAAGAAATTAAACCCGAAGGACATACCCGACCCGCTTGTGATACTACAAAGCGTAAACGACTTCGTCTCCGGCCAGAGCCTGAGTCGAAGGATCGAGCCTTTACATGTTCAGATTGTAACAAGAGAGGTCATTACCGCAGATCATGTGAGAAACGGATGACAAGTTGGATGCTGCTTTAGTTGTCTTGTCCTGTATATCTGACCATTTCATATGTGCAGTAGTTATTAGTTTCTCGATCTGTACTATAGTCTTTTGATCTCCTTTATGCTGTTTGTATTGAGTGTTGACAATTGGCTGCTTAGGGCACAACAAAATGTCTCATCCAATACATAAAATATTTCTCAATTTAATCTTGGAGCGGAGGCTCTTATATTTTACAAAGAAATTATTTTTACGTTTTAAATTCATGATTTTGAGATTACCATTGTTGTGTTAAGATTCATCCTCAACTTAGAGCAAAACACGGTACCGTAAAATTGTAGTGTAGTGGATGATACCCATGACAGAGTTTTGTTGATTGGGTCATGAGCAAGGCCAAATTCTCGGAAAATGAAGTTTCCATGACAAGGGTTTCCGTGTGATCTTTAATTTCATACTGCATTGTCCAACCATTAGCCAGCAGAAAGCCTAGAAGCGGAGGTGTATTTGGTGGGGAACATGTATACTGAGACTAGGAGCCAAAGAGAAGGGGACATGAATATCCTTAAATCTTACTGTCATGTTTTCCTTTGCCTTCTGGATAAATGTAGCTCTCTCCTGGTTTTCCTATCTCACTGGCGAAACTAAGGATCATATGTGCCTCACCTTTGAGCGCAAGCAATTAGTTTGATTTTCTCATTTGAAATTAAAAATCTATTATGGTTATTTGCAGATCTGCAAACGAGCCAGCTGAGGTGCAACAAACCAAGTCATTCTTTTGGCATTTCTACTACTAATAATACAAACTCGTTCTTCCATATTTGAAATTCTTCATAGATTTTTTGAATATAAATATTCTTAAATTTTAGTATTTTAATTTTTTAAAAAATATTTTGAATAATAAAATTAGTGTTCTTAGTAAAATATTTTAACAATAGAATTAGGGTTTTTTGAATATAAATATTTCGATAATTTTAGTAAATTATTTTAATATTTTTAACATTCTTAAATTTTCATCTTCCCTTGGACGATTAGAAGTTAGGGTTTTATTCTGAATTATTTTGTCATTTTGCTCTTCCATTGAAATTTTACCATGAAATTCATGAAATCTTTGAGTTGAAGTTTTCTGTTTGATGATTTGCTGTAATTGTTAGCTCTAAGATTTTGGTCTTCTATAAGAATACAATAACCTATATTTTGGTTTTCTACTTAATAAAATGTAACATATAAATATATTTGAATTTTTGATACTATCAATATTTTAGAAATAAGTCTCAAAGTTTAAATTGTATTGTAATAATCAAAACTAAAAAATATTTAAATTCATTTTACCTATAAATATAAATTTAAACATGATAAATTTATATAAATAATTAAATTTTAGTTTTCTGCTTAACAAAATTTAAAATATGTTTGAATATCAAATTCACGGAAATTATTGTTAAAATCATATTTTCTTTTGCAAAACTTTTTGATTTATTTACCTTTATCAAATAAATGAACATATGAAGGAAAAAAAAAGAAAAGAAAACCTCACGTGCATTACACGAGCATTGACCATTCGCTCCAACATTTTTCTTTTTTAATGATATAAAGAAATACAAGTAAATGGAATCGAATCGGAAAAGAAAAGATAAAAATATAGAGACTCTACCGCTTGAATTGTCTTTAAGGGACACCATTAATTTCTACACGTGAACTAAAATAATAAATAAGAACAACTTTTATTTTTTGGTACAAGTAAATTAAGATACAACATTTAATGAAAGGAAATATATATTGATAACATTTTAGGAATAAAATTTTAATTTCTAAAATAGGCTGTAAATAAGTACCTCTTTTTTAGGAAAATAATGTTATTCAATTGATTATATTTTGGAAATCTGTCTTACTGTGCGGGTGCTTGGTTAACTTTAGGTAAATATTTTTTACAGACTTTAATTGATTTATATTTTTTATTAATTTAGAAATTAATATTTTTCTAGGGGTAGAAATAAACTCCATCTTTTTTTATTTCAACAAACAAAATTTGAAATTAACTTGTGCAGTTTATCTGGTTTCAAACACCACATAAATACATTTAAGATAATCTAAAGCATATTGAGATAAGGTGATCAGAGGAGAAAAAAAAAGGGTCCTTTTGGTAACGTTGTTTGGTCATCCTATTCGGATTCAACCCTAATAACGGGTTCAACCCGAATAACGGGTTCGGGTTCATAAAAGACATCGGTTTCCTGATCTCTGGATCTGTCCAATTCTCCCTCCCTCCCTCTCTCTCTCTCTCTCTCTCATTTTAGTTCGGCTATAGTGGTGTGACTATCGATTGGGGTTGAGAGAGAGAGAGAGATTTTCCAGCTTCTCACTTTCTCTTGTCCGGACTGTGCAATCGGATAATCGATCGGTCACAGCATTCATCAATCAACATCCGCTCACAGGTGCCCGACGGGTTTTGATCTTTCCATCTCCTCGGTACGCAATTTCCTTTGAATCGTTCTTCATTTTAATTTTTCGTTTTTGTTTCGAGATGGAATTTGGTACGAGGTTTTTTAGATTTTGTAGTTGATTCTTAAATTTTTAGAGGTTTAGGAAAAATCGTTTGATGTTGTTTCCTTTGGTTTTTGAAGCGGACCCTCTTTATTACAATTTCACGCAAAATTTAGAATTCGCTGTTGAATCTGTGGGACTCTGTTTGATTTGAGAGTTGGAATGCATCTGGACATGCTATATGAGAATTTTCAAAAGCTGGGAAAAGCCTAAGTTTGAGCCGTGCAGAATTGAAATGCCGATAACTGTGAATATTGGCAACTATTCCGCTGTTTTGTTATGTGGGTCTCGAAATTTTTGTATTTTTTTTTTGTATTTTTCTTTTGATTAAACTACGGCTGAAACCTTGGCGACTACCCTTCAAATGTGCAAGAATAAACCGATCATACATGCGCAATAGTCCCGCAAACAACGCCCATCAGGCAAGCACATTGGAGAATGTTATATGTGAACTCAAAACCTCTGTAATGCAATTACTAGAGACAAATCGTTAAGACTTTGCCTAGAGATGGGTTTATCTCATGCCAGCTAACGTGGGATTTGGATGCAGGTCGCTGCATTTGCTATTCGACCTATTAATTCATTGTGAAACATGTCCCAATGCCAATTGTTTGCTTTTTTCTTTTTAATTGTTTTAATTCCTTTCTTTTAATATGGCAACTGTGAAAATTCAAAATGCCATGGGCTTGCAGTGTTGAAATACCAAAATGTTAAAGAGTTGGTTACTATTCAGTCTTGTTTGCATCTAGAAATATAGAATATGATGGTAGAAACCTCAGGGACCACCCCTCATGTGTGGACCAATAAACTTGCACATGGGCAATTGCCCCACAAACAATGCTCATTGGACAAATACCGTGTGAACTCAAATCCTCTCCGATGCAATTACTAATGATAAAACATTAAACATTGGTTATTGGGTGCATCTCATACCAGCTAAGGTGGGATCTCACCAAATTGCTAAAGAATTGGTTACTATTCAGCCTTGTATGCATGAAGATTACTTCTGTGTATTGGAGAGTTATGGAACATGTTCTTGGCGAACCTTTCCATGCCACAGTGTCTTCCCTCCCAAATTTATCTTGACTCCCTCCCGCCATTCAAAAAAGTTGAAAAATTCCTCCAATTCCTAATCATTTGCTTTCCCACTAAATTTCTTATTTCAAAAAAAGAAGTAAAACCTCCTTGCAGAGGGACTGAGGAGTATACTAACATCTAGTCCATACCACTGACATTGGTTAACACTTCCCTACTCAATTCAATACTGGAGAAAGAATTGGATTCGGAGCGGATATTTGTCATATTATCAAAGAAATTTAGTGGTCACATCTCCTTCCTTAAGCCAAAGAACCTTGAATTTCTGCCTCGAGAAAGTCACCTCCTGGTGCTTTAGTTTTTCAAAAATGCACTTTTTTGTCGTTTCCATTGTAATTATTATTAATTTTAACTTTCAAATTTTTCGTAACTTGAGCAATATGCATGAGTTGGCACCTTTTTGAGTATTTCATAGCAAGAATTGAAGCTTGGCCTGCAGTGGTTGTTATTATGGCTGTTCTGGGCTGATATGGCAGTGTTAAACCTTTTGGGGACACATCAAGTTGTTATGGCCATGACAAATTGCAATGCAGCTGTTATGACCTTCATGCCTTTTCAACGTCCAATGGCTCCTTGGAATGCAGTTTGTGGCAGCTACCTTTATGATTGACATCATTGCCTCTATCTTGACATTTTATGTATAAGAAGCAAATGTTTTATCTGAATCCATTGAAGCCTTTGCCATTCAGTCCCTACAGTGGTGCAGCTGCAGCCACTGATAACTTTACTGCCATTTTAATGCCTATCTTATTAGTCTTGGGGTTTAGTTACCTTCATCTATTGTGAATCTCTGTTTTGCTTTAGTCTCCATGTTGACATGACTTTTTTCCCCCTATATTTGACTTCTTTATGTTTTCAATAGTAGAAAATATGCCGACTTAGCCTTGCATGCCTAAGAGTACCATTGTTCATTCATTTGGTTTTTTGTTTTCTTCTTAGGAGGGAACAAATCTGGGCAATCTGATCAAGTAACATGGTGACTTTTGCTAAACCAGAGAATGCTTTGAAGCGAGCTGAGGGTAAGATGAGATCAATTCATTGTGCTTTTTATTTTGTGCTACTTGACTAGTTTTGTATATTCTGCTAGTTCATATTTATTGTCCACAAAGAAAAAGTTTGAAAAATGTTTCTTTATTAAGCAGCCAGTGATTTCTAAATTTTTCAATGTGGAGGTCTCATGAACAAGTGTCCTCGAGTTTGTCTCAGCTGAAGACAAATACATTATAGGAAGGGCACCAATTTACCATGCAGATTCTTTCAAAGTTCAAACTGCATCCACTCCACTCGTTGTCCTAAGGGACTAATCCCACCTTAACTTTTGTGCTGATAAACCTAAAATCCTTGCACAATTTTAAACTCCACAAAGAGGCTGTCAAAGTTTAACAGCTATTTATGTGCCACGAAATATGATAGTACTGTCAGCAGAAAGTGTGGGTGAGGCTGACCAACCAACTGGACCCTCATGCCAAACTTAAAAGCTCTCAAACAAAGCCAATTTTCTCAGCCTCTGTGTTATCCATTTTTCATAGTAACGATATAATTATTCTTTTCTATTAAATAAAAAAACCAACATTTTGCCAAAGACTTTCATGAAATTAAATGAAAGGCATGAATTTAACTTGACGCAGTCACATTAATAAGGAGGGAGAAAGGATTCATTGATATGCATTTCCAGAGTCAATTTCGTCATTGCCCACCATATCCCACACTCTGTATAATTTAGATATAAATTTTATGTGCCATTTTTTTGTATCTTCTTTTCTCGTCAAGGTTTCAAATAAATCCCAAGATCCTTGCCTTTGAAAAAAAAAAAAAGGCTAGAACCTACCACTTTGTCAGTGTTGCCAACAATATGCAAAACCTAATCCTTGCAACTGCTTTTTCAAAGGTTCCTTTACTCGAGCACCATTTTGGTTAGCTACCAAAAGGTTTACATATGCTGCTTATTAAGCCAATGGATTGAGAATTGAGAATATCACTCCCATCTTGCTTCTTAGGGATGATGATGAATCGCATTTAAAAGGGCAAACTTGCCCAGAGATGGAACTTTGTGAAGCACTTATCTCATATATTTTGGCTTGGAAAAAGGCTAGTGAGAACCCTTGCATCTTGATGACTTATACAACTAGCCAGCTCATCCCCAATTCCATTGAAAACCATGCTATCTGCACAAGAACAAGGTCTCCATGATTCCTCTTCTTTTAAAGATGTTTGCGGAAAGAGTGCTTAGGTTCCATCTTCTGTTTCTGGATTCATGGGATATGCATCTGACTTTCAATTTTCAGTGACAATAGTTTTCCTCTAATGAGCACTGCTGCTCTATTTAAAGATTCTTGTTTGCTTATTCCTTCCTTAAGCCATAAATCTCTTTCATTATGCATCCCTAAAATATGATAATATTAGGAAGTGGAGCATCTCTCTACTCTCTTTTTCCCTACTCCATTAGACCAAGCCCTCTTTCTGACTCACCTAAATACTCAGTTTATCTGTTTATCTTCTTAAGAAGAGCATCTAGATTGATATAGTATACGTATGCACATATGTACATCCATACATTCATATGCATGTATGTATGAATGTGCATACATACATGCACATATGTATGTATTGCCGTGATACTCTTAAATTTCATAATCATAAATTTAAAACTTCTAGGTGAATTTACAGGGCACTTGGTTTCGTAATAGTATTAATCATGTTTTACCTCCTTACATGATAGGAAGTCACATGACATTAGCTTGATCCATCTCCTTGTTAATTTCGATTTAGTATTGTATTGAAAAGTTGATTTATTTAACTATGTGAACACTGTCTTCGATTCTGGCTAGTTGTTGATTGACAAGATTTTTGTTGTGCTTTGTTGCAGAACTGATTAATGTTGGCCAGAAGCAAGATGCTTTGCAAGCACTTCATGACCTTATTACCTCAAAGAGGTATAGAGCATGGCAAAAGACACTTGAAAGAATTATGTTCAAGTATGTAGAGCTTTGTGTGGACATGCGGAAGGGTCGGTTTGCGAAGGATGGTCTTATCCAGTATCGTATTGTTTGTCAACAAGTAAATGTCAATTCTTTGGAGGAGGTAATTAAGCACTTCATGCACTTGTCAACTGAGAAAGCTGAACAAGCACGTAGCCAAGCACAGGCCTTGGAAGTTGCTCTTGATGTTGATGATTTGGAAGCGGATCAAAGGCCAGAGGATTTAATGCTGAGTTATGTAAGTGGGGAGAAAGGTAAAGACCGTTCTGATAGGGAGCTTGTGACACCATGGTTTAAATTTTTGTGGGAGACATATCGTACGGTGCTGGAAATTTTGAGGAACAACTCCAAGTTGGAGGCCTTATATGCAGTAAGCATTCAGATCTGTTTTCTGTTTTGGGTTCAATGTGGTTGTTTGTTGCATTCTAGATTCAATTTTAATTTGCCCATTCTAGTGATTAGTCTTGCACATTCTTTTCTTTGGTTGCCTGAAGGTTTAGGAGCTTCTAAGAAGCCCAAAATAGATGGTGCTTAGCTTGATTAGAAACAGATCTGGGAAGAAGAGGTAAAGTGGGAGAAAAAGACGTGCATGCTTCCTCTTCGTCCCCCAATTCTCACACATCAATTACTCATACTTTGCTGAGCATAAGAATTATATCGGCTGATGCAACCAAATTGTTACTTTGAAGACTAGTTCTGCAAGGTTCAATTTTTCTTTGACCTTTGGTTGGCTACTGCTGTTTTTAGGGTTTTTGCCAAGAATATCTAACCTATATTAAACATGCGGCAACACTTTCCACTTATCTACAGATTGTGTATTTTATATCAAATGAGAGGCTAATGGAGCATAGGGTTCCTTGATTCTTTTTCATTTGGCTGTTTGATGTGAACTATGGTGCCAAGCTCCAAATGTGTGTGCGTGTGTGTTTGTTTTTTTTTTCTCCTCCCCTTTATTCGAGATCCTTCTACCTGTTACTTGTTCGTGTGGTTGTTCTTGAGCAGTTTGGTGTTACTTTTGCATATGGTTGTTTCTGAATTTTTTTTTTTGGGGGGGGGGAGTGGTTAAATTCTTTTTTTTTTCCTTGAGCAGTTAACTTTAACAAATGTTTTTAAATTCTAAAATTGTTCCCCTCAGCATATCCTCTTCTAAGGAAAAAATGAAGAGTTAATGGGCACTCTATAATGATAAGGTGATACAGGGTAAACTCCTTTTTTTTTTTTGGGGGGGGGTATGTTATAATAAACTAACTGTGATCTACATTCTGTTATAATTACTAACATTTAAGCTCCATACAGATGACAGCACACCGTGCTTTCCAGTTCTGCAAGCAATACAGACGAACCACTGAGTTTCGAAGGCTCTGTGAGATCATCAGAAACCACCTAGCGAACCTCAACAAATATAGAGATCAAAGGGACCGGCCTGATTTGTCGGCTCCGGAGAGCTTACAGCTATACCTTGACACTAGGTTTGAGCAACTAAGGGTTGCAACCGAACTTGAACTCTGGCAGGTATATATTTTGCTATTTGGTGGCTTTGTAACAGAAAGCTTATTTAAGGATGAGCTTCACAGGATAGATTATTTGGCATGTGATTCTGTTTTTTTTTTTGCTGGTCATTGATGCAGGAAGCTTTTCGTTCTGTTGAAGATATTCATGGATTGATGTGCATGGTTAAGAAAACACCAAAGCCATCCTTGATGGTTGTTTATTATGCTAAGCTAACTGAGATATTTTGGATTTCGGGCAGCAATTTATACCATGCTTATGCATGGTTGAAGCTTTTCACTCTTCAGAAAAGCTTCAATAAGAATTTAAGCCAAAAGGATCTGCAGATGATAGCATCCTCTGTTGTTTTGGCTGCTCTTTCAGTGACTCCATATGATCCCAAGCATGGTGCATCTCATTTGGAACTTGAACATGAAAAAGAGCGAAATTTAAGGATCACTAATTTTATAGGATTCAATCTTGAACCTAAATCTGAAAGTCGGGAGATGGTAATGTGAATGGTTTGTTTGAGTTCTTCTCTTGTCAGCTATTGTAGAAAGCATTTTGGTGATGATGACCTTCTTTCTCTTTATTTTCCAGCTTTCGCGCTCGGCCCTTCTCTCAGAGTTGGTAAGTGAATCATTTACTAGAAAATTGGAGACGATTTTTGTTAGTCAGTAATTTTATCAATAAATTAGTTTGCTGAACCGGACTTGGTAATGTCATGCTTCAATTTGGTCTGAGAAACTGCCTTTTAATAGGTATTGTAATGGTATCACATTGGCTGTTATCTTTTGGGCCTTAAATTTTGCTGGATACATGTATGGTGTATTATCATCAGATTACATCATCATTCATGCTGCTATATATGTCCTTGTCATCGCATAATAATAATCATCGTTCTTGAAGATTTCTCTGGCTGTGTGGGTGGGGTGAATGCATATACACCTGGCTTAATTGTAACTTTAGGGTTAAAAATTAGAAGTTCTTCGCTCTTTAGTCAATTCTTATACAATGAAAGTGCTTGCTTTTGCGGCACAGTACTAATCAATCTGGAAGTTACAGCTGCAATGGATAGCTAGATTTCAACTTCAGAGCATTGACCTAGCAAATTGTAGCAGAATTTGATTTATTTCTGTCCACCGGTTATTTTAAAGAAAAGGGAAATAGTCAAGACAAAATCTTTTGCAGATTCTGTGGTAGTTCCTGAGTTGAAATGTTTCGGTCAAACTTTTCTGTTTTGCCTGGCTTTTGGTTTGATCGAAGCTCGAACACTTTGCTATTTGACCTGGCCAACTCATGTTTTTGTTTTGTTTTTGCTTTTGGTTTTTTCCCCCCTATAATCAGAAAACTCTAATGTGTCTAGTCATTGCTTTTATGATTCAGTGGTGCACACTTTTGTACTTCTTGTCCTAGGTTTCCTGGTTTTTGCTTAAGTTTATAATTTGATGTGGGATTTTATGTATGAAAAATTTACATGATCTCAATTCAATTCAAGCGGATGTACATGACAATAAGATTCACTATATTTAAAACACATGCACTCAGATCTTGCATGTAATTCTTGAATTGTGTTCCTCTAGTGGGTCATTTTTCCTTCTCCGTTCCTCTCATGACCCTTTCTTTTCATTATCGATGTAGCATAAGGCCTAGACTAAACTTTATTCATCAACCTTACCCGTTTGAGTTAAAAATGACCATTAGTGGCTGGCCATTGTTGCTCTTATTGATATGGTTGTTGCCCACAATATAATCATCATCCTTCTTTGTCATGGTTACGTTGAACTGGTTCTGTTATTGTTGTATTTTCGACAGGTGTCCAAAGGTGTTATGACCTGTGTGATTCAGGAAGTAAAGGATCTTTACCATCTCCTGGAACATGAGTTTGCACCACTGGATCTCACAGCTAAAATCCAGCATTTACTGATTAAAATATCGAAACTTGGGGGTAAGCTTTCCTCAGCTTCTTCTCTCCCGGAGGTGAAATTATCTCAATATATTCCTGCCTTGGAGAAGCTTGCTACCTTGAGATTGCTAAAGCAGGTGCCTTTCTGCATTTTCTTGTTGCATTTGCTTTTGTTTCTCAACTACTATGCTCTTCTCTATGTTGCTCTGGTCATGCTTGTACTTACCTCCTGCTTTCCTCTCAAACCTACTTTCTTGTTTTCTTGCAGGTATCACAGGTGTATCAAACGATGACTACTGAAAATTTGTCTAGTAAGATTCCATTTTTTCCCTTTTCTGCCGTGGAGAGGGTTGCTGTTGATGCTGTTAAAAATGGCTTTTTGGCTATGAAAGTTGATCATCTGAAGGGTGTTGTTGTATTTGGAAATTTGGTAAGTGAATACCTGCATGCATCACAATGCTTTTTGCATGCCTTCTCTCTCATCATACAATCATGGTTGCATTATATGTTGAAATGGGTGAGGGATCAGCTGTCAGATAATGGTCCCAAATTTTGATTTTTCATGAGAATAGAGATTGTTTTGGTTCTTTGACGTTTTGGTTTAAAATTTGAGAAAAACATAGGGAATAGTTGTGGATGTTAAGTTGGGGTTATTTAGTCTTGGTAGCGATGGTGTTAGTTGGGGGAGCAGGAAGCCACTTCACCCCCTTCCTTTTATTATACTTGAGCAGTCATTTACAAAGTATTTTGTTTCATTTCTCATAAATACTTTTGTTTACTTCTATTCTTACCTTGTTTTAATACTCTTTCTTGTAACTCTGGCCTCCACTGAAGCAGCAGGTTGACTTTTAAACTAGTTCTGCTCTTTTTGTCTATTTGTTTCAAACAATGCTTTGCCTTCTTCTGTTTGGGGGTGGAGGTTGTTTTAAACTAGGGTACATTTCTGGATGACTGTTGTCTTGTTCCATCTTCTTCATGAGAACTATGAGGCCGCAACTAGTAAATTACGAGCATGATAGTCTATAAGATTTTTTTTTTTTTTGGAATTTTGTTTCTGCATTCGCCTATGAACTTGAGTTGTTATTGTATCCTCTGGGAAGGAAAGATAAGTTGGAGTTTGTACATACTATATTTCAAGATAATAGATTTTTTAGCTGCCATCTAGGGGTGCTAAATACTTTTTTCCCAGTCTTTTGGATAGGCGAGGCAAAATAATAAGAAGTGTAAATGACGTGTTGCCGTATTTTGGGCAGAGGTGGTGATTGTTGAGTTGCTTATTCTGTCCTTATTTTCAGGGCCTCGAGTCAGAAGGGCTTAGAGATCACTTAACTACGTTTGCTGAATCATTAAATAATGTCAGGATGATGATTTATCCTGCTGAAAAGAAGGAATTCAAACTAAGGGAAATGCTTCCTACTTTGGCAGAGACTGTGGATAAAGAACACAAGAGACTCCTTGCACGGAAATCAATAATTGAGAAACGCAAGGAAGAACAAGAACGTCAATTGTTGGATATGGTAATTAATTATGCATTGTCAATTATTTGTGTTGCTGATTTGCATTGAGGTAGACCATGATTTTGTTTTTTTTTTAAAGAAAATGAATGGTTTCCTTTCCACTTATTTGTTTGCATCTGAAGGAACGTGAAGAGGAGTCCAAGAGGTTGAAATTGCAGAAGATAACGGAAGAGGCAGAGCAGAAAAGGCTTGCATCTGAGTATGAACAACGAAAACATCAAAGGATCCAGAGGGAGATTGAAGAACGAGAGCTTGAAGAAGCACAAGCTTTACTTCAGGAAGCTGAAAAACGTATTAAAAAGAAAGGCAAGAAGCCAGTCATTGAGGGGGTATGTTCAAACTCTCCCCCCCCTCGGGGCACCAAAAAAAAGAAGGAAAAAATCATCTAAAAAGATTACTAAATTTTGACACTTTTTTATTTATTTATTTTTTTTTTTCAAGGAGAAGTTGACTAAGCAGACATTGATGGAATTGGCTTTGACTGAGCAACTTCGAGAGCGTCAGGAAATGGAAAAGAAATTACAAAAACTTGCTAAAACAATGGATTATCTGGAGAGAGCAAAAAGAGAAGAGTCTGCTCCCTTGATTGAAGCTGCATTTCAGCAGCGTTTAGTGGAAGAGAGAGCTCTCCATGAACGAGAACAACAGGTATTGGATTTTCAACTGGTTTGTTTTAGTTTACTGAAGTCTGCAGTTTAGTGCTCAAGCATCCAACCTGTTTATTGGTTTCTTTGATGCTTTGGTGTCATACATCTTGCCTTGAAAGCCTTTGTCACTTCTCTCGCATATACTTGATCTTTTTGGTCTTTTGGTTTGATGATTTGCTTTGGTTCTGTTTTGTCTTTTTACTCTGTAGCAAGAGATTGAATTAAGCAAGCAGCGTCATGAAGGAGACAAAGAGCAAAAGAGGAGGCTGGCCCGAATGTTAGAGAATAAGGTACTTTATGGTCATTGATCTGATTTTTTCCTGATCCATTTTTACATACATTTGTCATGCTAAGTAGAAAGATGTAAAATTGGTGTTAAAATAATGTCTTGCTACACAGAAGCCACTGTTGCTTCTTCAATGCATGTAGAATTTCTTGCATGTTTCTTTTCTTGGTAATGGTGAAGGAGTTGTTTTCTTGACCAACTGATTTCCCATCCGGGAGTGTGTGTTTGCCATCAAAGCTAATACCACCGTGCGACTTTGTTTCTGTGAACCCTTAATGTATTGATGGGTAGAAATGACTAGTTATGCAGTATGGAGTGCTTTGGGATCCTTATTTGGCATCAAATGTTCGTAAAACAAGCGATTGAAGAATATCCAATACGTTGTGTTACATGTTGAGATAGTGAAGTGGCAACTCATACATTCTGATACAATGTTGAGAATTATACATGATAGGGTATTTGTTCTTAGAGAAGTGTGTCGTGTCTTCTGGGAAATATCTTTGTATCTTTTGCAGCTGTGATCCTTTGTTTTTATGTAGTTGTGTATCTCTTAAGGCTCTTCATCTTTTTACTGGCCTTCGCTGTTTCTCACTCTTGTGGTGCATTGACGTATTTTTCAGAATATATTCCAAGAAAGAGTTGTTGCTCGGCGGCAAGCGGAATACAACAAATTGAAAAGGGAGAGAGAGGAGAGAACGAACCAACTCATACAGACCCGGAAACGGGAGCGAGAGTTACTCAGGAAAATGAAGTTCTATCTTGATGTGGAAGAGGAGAGGCAAAAGAAGCTGCGTGAAGAAGAAGAGGCTCGAAAACGAGAAGGTATTATTCATAGTACACATTTAATTTGACTACAAGCTTCTGTATGAGATAATTTGATTTCCTTGTCATGGTCAGTGGTCTTTTGTTGAAACAACAATGGGAACACACGCAAGATTTTGTTAGAATTGTCGCTTATGTTGCCATTCAACCTGCTTTGTTCAGCCAACTTATATGTGCTTTTCAAATTAATTTTAGTATTGAGTTATTTTAGAATCTGAAATACCATCATATTTGTGACAATATTTTTTTCTGTGGGTGTTTTTGTATTTTACGCTTGCAGAGGCTGAGAGACAAAAGATAGAAGAGGCAGAACGTAAAGCAAAATTGGATGAGATCGCCGAGAAGCAGAGGCAAAGAGAGCGAGAACTGGAGGAAAAAGAAAGGCTAAGGAGAGAGGCCATATTTGGCAGAACTTCTGATGTTTCTCCAAGATCGTCTGATCTTCCTTCTGGGGGACGTCCACTGGAACCGGGATCTGGGGCCCCTGCTGCTGCAGCAGCAGCACCAACCCTGGGAAAATATGTGCCCAAGTTTTTGCGTGAGAGATCTGAACACGCAGGACAGGCTCCACCTGTAGAACCTGATCGTTGGGGTGGTGGCAGGCAAGATGATAGAATGCCCCCACCAAGTGACAGATGGCGCAGCGATGACCGTAGATCATCAGTTGGTGGACCAAGGACTTCGACATGGTCGTCGTCCAGGAACCCTCGTGGTGGATTTGAGCGCTGAGCGACTCAGAATTCAGTATTTCTCTCCATAAAATTGTGAGAATGCCCAAATGACACTAAACCTAAGTTTTGGAGAGGAACCAGCGATGAGAGTTGGATCTTAATGCTGTTAAGGTTTTGCAGAGAAACATTGGCCTGTAGTCACCATATTAAATTATACGAACTTTGTTATTGAGCGTGGATTATGTTGCGGGGTGGAATGCTTCATTTTCCCAATTTTTGGTGATTAATGATCAACAGAGAAGTATCTTAAGCTTGTTTTGGATTTTGACTTGGCATTCCAGCTCATGCCTTTGATTTAAATTAGAGGGGTAGATTGCACGTTGGGAGATAGATGCAATGCCTGCCGCCTACTGGGATAATCATCAACTGTTTTTGAACATCTTAGAACAAGATTCTGTTTGGTTGATATTACTCCTATTACTCTAAATTTGGATTCGATTGCACTTGTTTGTCTACTTGAAAGGTTTCATTGGTGTGATTTATGGGGTTTATTATTATTCTAATTTGGTTAATGTGGTTAATTTTTTTTTTTTTGGAGGGGGGGGGGGATTTATTGTGGAAATCCTATTTTGGCACTGGTGATTTCTGGTTGGATATCTGTACCCTACTCTTGCATTTGTTTATTTGTTCATTTGGATGTCATTGAGCCATAGCAAAAATGATAAAGCAACTTGTGAGTTTTAGTTTGCCATTTTTTCTTTTGGTGATGAAGGTGAAGTCATAATTTTGATATTTATGATCGGAGAAAGGTGGGGAAATACTAATTGTTTAAATTTTTACAGTATTTGACAAACAGTTTTTCTCTTAAAATTTATAAAATTTAAGACAAAAGTTTTTTCTCCCCTTTTTTAAAATGGGAGAGAGGTAAAAGTTATTACAAAAATCTGTTAAATGTAAAAGTTTGATCACATAAAAAAATAATTTTTATGGAATAAATTTGTTAGTATTTTTTATTGGAGTTAATTTTATTTTTAAATTTTTATTTTCTTGTGTAAATGTCCTTACATTGAAAATATCAAGGGACTGTTAAACCAAACCAAATGACAGAATATCGTGTGAAATTTTTACAAATTTTAATATATGAATCTTAGTATATAAAAAATTTAAGATTACTGATATCAATAAAATGATCTCTCTCCAAAGTTTGTCATATCAAATGTCACATTATACATAAAAATAATTTATATATTTTTTGGAATATTCAAAAGCCCCCAGCCGGCCATCCCAATTTCAACGACGGCGAACCCAAAGCCCTCTCTCTCTCTCTCTCTCCCCCCAATTCAGACTTCTGTGGTTGTCTTCTTCTCAGATTCTTCGTGCAATTCTATACACTCACCAAAATTATTTAATTGATTCTGGAAAAAAAAACCCCTCTCTCTCTCATGTCGTTTTCGTGCAGCTTTCCACTAGTTTTGATCTCTTTTGCTTGTACTGTACTACACTCTACAATTTTATTCTCAGGAAATTAGGGTTTTTATAGAGACAGTGTCCAGTTTCGCCAGTTGAATTTGGGAATTCGAAGCCATGGATGAAGAAACACCGCTCGTAGTCAACGATTCGACGCCGCAGCCTCAAGCTTTGAAAAATCATTGGAGAGATGTTCATATTTTAAGCTCGGCATTCTTGTTGGTGTTCTTGGCTTATGGTGCCGCTCAGAATTTGGAGAGTACTGTCAACACTGTGAGTTTCTAAAGTCAAAAATTGATCTTCAGGAGTAATTTTTGAATTATCCGATGAAGACAACACGCCTGAAAGCTCATTAATATGAAGCAGTTTTCCTTCATTCAATGTCTGTGTGATATTTGGTGTTTGAATTTTTGCTTTTGTACAGGAAGGAGATTTGGGAACAATTTCGCTGGGGATATTGTATCTCTCTTTTACGTTTTTCTCATTTGTGGCTTCCCCAGTTGTGAGAATATTGGGTTCGAAAAATGCCCTGGTGCTTGGGACTACTGGATATTGGTTATTCATTGCTGCCAATTTGATACCCAATTGGTAACTAGTCCGTATTCACTGCTGAATTGAGTTGATTCTGAGACTTTCTCCTCTAGAACAATTCAATTTCAGGGTAATTGGTGAACAGAATGGTCTATATGTGCATACTGAATTACTGGATTCTATTAATTGTGCAAATCCTCAGGATCAGTTGTTATGTAGCTCAATTGTGAAAAGCTTAATCAGGGTATTACTTGTTTGTCGGTTACTACCAGTGCAAACGTAATGGTTGGTAGTGGCTTAGGTTCCCATCGCATCCCCTTCCACAAAAAAATCGATAAATAAATAAATAAAAGAACTTAGCTCTTGACCCAGAAATTCCTTTTGCAGGTGGCCGCTTCTCTTATGTAGATTTCTATTAGGAACCTTATATGCTTCTACTTAATGGTTTATGTTTTTGGGTCCCACTTTTAGAGCTATTTAGCCTGATTGTGACATGCATATATGTCGCTAATTGAATTGACATTGCTGTTGGATTCATTTTCTTTTCTGGTGGCAAAAGATCATTCATGGTGTTAAGATATGTTGATGCCAAATGTTTCTTATACTGAACCATATGTTTCAATTGTTCAAGATAACATGTGATGACCTATTTACCTTTTCATTTGGGCTAAAAAAATGGTTGATTCATGACTTTTACAAGGTCTAACATTTTCCAAGTTAGCACTAGCTGGGTGCTGAACTAGAGAAAAAGGTAAATTAAATTGTGAAGTGATATATAATGCAGTCAAATGCATTTCATGAATTTTCGTTCAGATGAGACATAAACCCTTAGAATGCTGCCCTTTAAATTCTATTGTGTTTCCATGATTTTAACCTTGATATCCTAATGGTATTAAATTTCATCGTTTAAACAGATGCATTTTGAGATTTTTTTCTACAAAATATGATTTCTAATATTTCCTTTGTACGAAATATCTTTTTGTCTATGTCAATTCAGACTATATCTATGTATATTTTCAGAACTCCTTGAGATGTTGCTAAATGATAAAATAATTTTTGCTGTAGGTACACAATGATTCCAGCTGCAGTATACCTTGGGTTTTCTGCTTCAATAATTTGGGTTGGACAGGTTGATTTATTTGACTTTGTTGGATTTTTCCTCATTCATTTTTTTCCCCGTACTGATGGCTGTGGATCCTGAATTTTCCTTCACTCTCTTATGGCACATTAGGGGACATATCTTACCTCCACTGGTCTAGGGCATGCAAAAGACTATGGTCTGAATGAAGGAACTGTTCTTGGTGATTTCAATGGTGAATTTTGGGGCATGTTTGCTAGTCACCAGGTGTGATGCACTATTTTCTGACTATTCTAATTATATTCTCCCATTGTGGAACTTCGTTGGTTGATAAAATCAGCTTACGCAGTGTTATTAGTCAATATAGAACAAGACATTTGATTCCTTATTTTTTTCGTTATTTTGCAGTTCATTGGGAATCTCATCTCACTTGCTCTACTCAGAGATGGAGAGGTATTTGCTGTGCATTTTCAGAGCTGCATTTATTTCTGTAGTTCTTATGACTAATTAGTCATTTATATTTGTCATTTGTTGACTAAGAGAGTGGGATGTTCTGTAAAGTAAGTTTTACCTTCCTTATTGAAGACAAATATCAATACTGATAGTAATACAAGAAAGGAGTGCAAGCAATTGCCTTATTTAACATGTGGTTTGAACAACAATTTGAAGCTGCTGTTGCACATGATATCTGGGCCTTTATATTGTTATGCATGATCCGTGCAGATTTTTGCTTGACATTTTATGTCCTTTAGTCATGGATAAGGAGAAAATGTTTTTGCAGCATTACATGCGCTCTCAAGCTTGTGTTGGGTTGAGTACAATTTTGGCCTACATAGTTAATTGACACTAGATCATTTTTACAAAGATGATGTTTTGTGGTCCTTTCTTTTGTTGGACTCTGAAAAAAACTACTTCTAGCTATGCCATATATATATATCTATATTTCAAGGAAACATTTTGTGTGTGTGTGTGTGAGTGAGGTGGAGAGCGGAGCGTTTAATTTTACTAGGCTACACTGTTTTTACACTTCTATTGATGTTCTTTGACTGCAGGGAGGAAGCACTAGTGGTACAACCATTTTATTTACTGTCTTCCTCTGCAGCATGACATTAGGCACCATCCTCATGTGCTTCTTAAGTAAAGATGAGCGCAGAACAGAGAAGACACAAACAGAATCTTCCATCAGTTGGTTTTCTTCTTTGGTTTCTCTGTTGAAGTCGGTGGCCATTCTTTTGATTGATATAAAAATGCTATTGATCATACCCCTTATTGTATATTCAGGGTTACAACAAGCATTTGTTTGGTAATTTCCAACTTAGACTACAATATTCCTTTTTCATATGACTATTTTTGGCACCGTTCTCTCTCACGGTTTCTTAATAAAAGTTATGTTGCAATTTAGGGCTGAGTTCACGAAGTATGTCGTAACACCAGCACTTGGTGTGTCTGGTGTTGGTGGTTCAATGGCAGTTTATGGGGCCTTTGATGCATTAGTAAGTAAAAACTTCATAGTTCTATGTTTTATCGTCTTAAAAAAATGATTTGGTTGGGTTTAGTGTAGGAAATGATACATTCTATAAAAAGATGTATGATTTCATTCCTGTTGACTACTATCTTCCAGAGAAAATAAGTTTTGCATTGTGTTGAATGAGTGCAAGAAATATAATCAATTTGGTATGCACACTTTAGTAGTTTTGTTTCTGCTTCAGAACATGAAGCTTTTTATTTGGGCTTAGACTCTCTTCTACTACATGTTTCTTAGACTTGATGAGTCTACTTGAGTTCCTGTTTAAAATTTGCTGTAATTGAGTTCCTGTTTAAAATTTGGCTGCATCACTTTTGGCGTTTTCTTGTTAATTTCTTCTGCTTTGGATAGAAAATATGTTTACTTAAGGGGAACAAGATTCTATGATGATCCAAAGAATTGATTGCATTAGTTCAATGGGGCCAATAGAATCACAGGTAGACCAAAAGAAAATGATATGCAACAATAGTTGAAGATATGATTACTTCCCACCTGTTTGAGTTCCTGAAATTTCCCATTCTGATAGGAGAATAGGGATACACCTGTCTGGGGAAATTTCGTATTTTGAAATTTTAGGTTGTTTCTGTTAACAAAATTTGGGGGTTTTGTGCCACGATACTTTGTTTTAAGCATTAATTGGACTTTCAAAATTTTAGGCTGGTTCTGTTAATAAAGTTGGGGTTTTGTGCCAACAGACATTTTTTTTAAAGCATATATTGGGACTTGGGAGTAAACACTGTATGATTCAAGGCTTACTGAAGTGTGAATGTGATTAAATCATTTCTGTTTGATGTATTATCATTTGCTAAAATTAATGTTCTTTTACTATTACTACTATTGCTGAAATTTGTGCTTGAAACTTTTATTAGTGCTCACTAGCTGCTGGCCGCCTTACATCAGGTCTCTCCTCAATAACATTTATAGTCTCTGGTGGAGCTTTTGTGCAGTTTGTTGTCATACTATGGCTTCTGCTTAAATATAGGTCCCTTCTCTTGTCAACAAAATGCAGTTTTTACTTCTCATTACATTCAAGATATGATTTATTAAGCAAATTATTATATTATGATATGCAGCACCTCTAGCGGTATTCTTGGTGTGCTTTACCCACTTGTCATGGCAGCCATGTTGGGCATTGGGGATGGAATATTTAATACGCAACTGAGTGCATTGCTTGGATTACTCTTCAAGCATGACACGGTGATGATCCTTTTTTATGAAAATTGTGGTTGATGCATCTTTTTGTAATTGCCCAAATATTTTGTAATCACAGTATAACTCTACTACTTTGGGGACAGGAAGGAGCATTTGCACAGTTAAAGGTCTGGCAGAGTGGTGCTATTGCGGTTGTATTCTTCATCAGCCCACACATCTCAATGTCTGCAATGTTGGTGGTTATGGTTGCTGCTCTTTGCATCGCAGTGTCTGGCTTTTTGTTTCTTACTCTTCGTATGGAGAAGGCATTGGCTGCTCCATCTTCTTGAAGATCTAGCCAACCAAAGTGTTACCCACGATGTTCGCAAGAGTTGCGATTGGTAGGTAACTACTTTGCAACTTTCTTGAATTGGCATACTACAATTGCATGTTTTTGGAAGAGAAAATCGCAACCCCTAGCTATGCAAACCCTTGCATGTTTTTTTGGCATGTCTTTCTGCCATGCTTGTAAATTGGAAAATCGAAGTGCCTTGTGTGATTCGTCTGGTTTATTTCTTTGAAGCGAATAAGATCTGGTGAGGCTAACCAAACTCTTTGATCGAACATTTTACTTCTTTAACCAGAGATCTCGAGTTCGAATCTTGAGAGTGGAGAAAAAGAATTTAGGAGAGTCAATCTCTTAATGGACTCTAAAGTACTTAGGGTGAAACCTAAATACCAGTTGATGACAAGTTATCCATTTACAAGAAAAAAAAAAGAAAAAAATCTAGTAAGGCTCATATGCCCCTAACACTCCACGTACACTTTGAGAAGGCCTTATAATTTTTGTGTCTTTTTTAAAAATTTTATATTATATATATATATATATATATATATATATATATATGTATTAATTTTTGACATTGATCGATAAATGTACAAAAAGAATGCTATAGAAGATAATTCTATATCAATAAATTAATGTCTACTTGTTTCAAGAGATAGTTCAGTGCTAACAGCTACTCTCTCTAGATCTTATGATATGAGGTTTGATTCCTGTTGTAATAAAAAAAAAATTAATGTCTACTTATAAACTTACAAACTCTCGAAGTAATATTTTAAAAAGAAAAAATTACTAATAGACAAAATGCGCAAGTTCTACTATTTTTATTTTTATTTTTGAATTTTTTTAATAAAATGAATATATATTAGTTATTTAGTATGATTTGTAAGTTTATCCATGGGTTCTTATATTGGTCCGATCAAAAATGAATTAAATAATAAAAAATTTCTTAGTATATTTTTTTGGGTGAAAAAGAGCTACAAAATTTACTTTGTATGAATAGCAATAGTCTTAGGATAGAATATAGGATTTAAGAGGGAAACATACAAGCACGTTATTCTTATGTTAGAACTAAAATTCTTGAAAATGAAAATATCAAAATATGCCCTTCCTTAATAAGACCTGATTTTTTCAAAATTTTTGGTTGTCAAAGGTAATTTTTTTAATTGAAAATGATAACAATCATTCGTTTAATTCCTTTAAATACTTTGTCTTGCATAATAATTATACTTACTACTCAAACTGCATATAGTAACGGTCACGAGGAAAAAATGTGAGATATATATATATATATATATATATATATATATATATATATATATGTATATATGTATGTATATATGTATATATGTATATATGTATATATGTTTGTATGTATGTATATATGTATATATGTTTGTATGTATGTATATATGTATATATGTTTGTATGTATGTATATATGTATGGCACTGAGCGTATCTTCGAACTGTTATTCACTTCTACTCAAAAAACCAAAAATCTCGGCCGGCTTTGGAAACTTTTTATTTTCTTTATTTTCCTCTATTAATATTTATTTTATTTTATTTTATTTTAATATTTTGATACATCAATATATAAATAATTTCATCGATTTTTAATTAAATTTATCAATTTTGTTTAATTTTTAATTTTTAATTAAAATATTAATTTAAATTGATTAAAATATATTAATTAAAATGTGCTGATATGCTGATTGCGGTCACATCTCTCATGCCTCTGCCAAGACTTCTGTTGTTAAGTTGCATGCCATCCGAACCTAACCAACCAACCAAACACAAACACCTGTACTCAAAAGGAAAGGAAAAGATCAATTTTCTCGTTCTCCCACCTCACCCAACTCCACCTCAGATTCAGAATACCCCTCATAAGAGGAGTCGGTCACTCTATCTCTCTCTCTCGTATATCACCAACTAAACTCCCCTAGTTCAAAGCAAGTGGTTGAGATTAGGTTAATCTAATCTCATCCTATATAGACCTCCCCAAAACCAAAACCTCGAACCTCATGCAGTCAAAAATGTCCTTCTCTCTCCTCGACAGAATCCTATTCACGTTCCGAAGTCGCCTTTTTCTACTTCAGGCAGTTACATGGGTGGTTCTATTGACGGTGACGGTGGCGGTGATTGCATTTCTGCCGGAATTAGTTTTTGTGGCCGTTATAAGACCAACCTCGTCTTTCTCTAAACCTTGTGCCGTGAGAGGAGACTCCGTTAGGCTTCCGTTAGATTTTCCGGGGGAGGTGTTTTGTATTCCGTCACACACCGTTAAGAAGTCGAGTTTTGATTTTTTGGTCCCGCCGTTGTTCGCAGCAGTTATGGTTGCTGCTTCGGCTTTTGTTGTTCGTGCCATTTGTTCTTGGGAAGACGACGACGTTTTCTAAACCAAAGACAAAGAGGTCAGGTTTTTTTTTTTGGGTACGTGTGTATTTGTATGTTTAAATCCAAATTGAAGTTCGAATTTCTACGTACGTGGATTTGTGAGCATTTTCAAAGCAACATACCTCAATCTCAAGCTATTATGAATGGCATTCGAGTATAATTACCCCAAAAATAAAAGTTTAAAATCGTTTTTTTTTTTTAAGGTGGGTTGACAAATCCAACAAATTCATTTTTTTGCATGTATAAAATTTTAGAATTTTAGATGAGTTACAATCAATTAGTTGTTTTGACAATTGAGTAATTTAGATTTAGAAAAATATTATAAAATCGGATCACTTTTTTTATTCATAATCTAAATATCTTTAACGAAAGGATGATCAATCTTCTCCAAGTACTCAAGTCTCTCGACAGAGAACTCTCCTGTTTTTTCTCACACTAAAATATCTTCCCTTTTAACACTTAAAAGTGCCTCTCTATCTCATTTTTCTTATTCACGTATTCGTGAAAACCCAAAAAATGGGGAAGTCGTGGGACTTGAGAGAGAGAGAGAGAGAGAGGAGTTGAGGGATGGTTCTCAAAAAATCACTCTCACCTCGTTTCTCTCCCTTTTCAAATTCAAATTTAAACTAAATGGGTATTGAGTTTGGTCTACTCACATGGGTGTGCCCGTCCCCCGCCCCCCCAAATAAAAGAATCATGATAACTAATTTGAACATGGGATAGAAAATCCTAAATTTAAGCTACTTGTAAGTTACGAAGTATCATAACCTCGTGTTAATGGTTAAAGAACAGAAATAGAAAATTAAATAAACTAAATAAAAAATTAAATAGAATTTAGTGACTGAAATTAACGTGGATGGAAGCTAAATGTGGGAAATTTGAAAAATTCCGCTAGCAAAATTGCCTGGGAATTAAGGTTTTATCTCTCTTTTTTCTCCGAGTCCCTTAAATTAGTTGGCAAAGATTGATCATTGTAACCCCAAAAAATTAATCAACCAATTTTATATATATTTTTTTATTTATTTATTTTTTTTAAACCATATGGGGTTTGATCAATTTTGTTGACCATGACCATGATAGTTGAAAGTTGTATCCTTATTACCAAAAAAAAAAAAAAAGGTTGTATAAGCAATCAGGGCTTTTAAGGTAATTTTGAGGCATTGACACAGTATTGCTTTCACAATTTTACTTCTTTATTTATCGTTGTCCGAGCGAGAGGCCTCAAAACCCAACAATTCAGGGCAACACAAATAAATCATTAGCTCAAACTGAGACACAAATCCACAAATATAACAAGCTACCTACCAAAAAACACCAGCATAAAAACTACAAACCACCTGCCGCTTTCACAATTTTTGACATGCAAAACAGAGAAAGAAAGCCTGAGATGCAAATTTATAGTAACCAAATGAAGCTGCGAAAATTAGGTAATCTAGAATTAATGTGTATCGGGGCAATGGGGTTTGGAACCTGTAATCTTAATCAAGGAAGAAAATTAGTTCAATTCAAATTCTACATATTTAAACTTCTTGAGTGTCGATTTTTAAGAAGAAACCGAACAACTTCGGAGATACAAACATCCTCGCCATTCAAATGGACAAGACTTAGGCTGGTGAGGCTTAAGGAAACCGAAGCAAAGGAAAATAATCAAGTACGACAAAGCCATACCCTGATTCTGATCTATGTTGTCTTCAAATTCTAACACACATTAAGTATATAAAATTTTAAGGTATGTATATCTTCTTCACACTTTCCAAGAGCTTCATGCTGAATTCACCAATTTGTTGCTGAAGTCCCACAATTTCTTTGCCAAAGTCTCATCCCTAGCTAGAGCACTTGCTTCGAACTCATTGCAGTCGAGGAAGTACTTACCGGTTACCCCTTTCAAACTTGGGTGAAGTGCAACGTAGCATGTTGTGGCTGCTCCCTGAAACAATAAATAAGTGTTCAAGTACATACCGAGAGAGAGAGGGCACTTGCAATACCAAACATGTTTCAGCCGCATCAACATCCTTTTTTTTTTTTTTTTGATATTTCTTCGTTAGATTTTTATATGAAGAGATGGGTAAATTACCTGAGGAACATTTTTCCAGCAGAGATAGGTGAAGAACTGAAATACTCCTGCAAGAAAAATTAACAGTCCCATGTATGAAAATTGTAAAGGTAACAAATTATAGGCTAATTTGTTTCTGATTGTGTTAATGGTATGACTTAAAAACCATACTCATCAAAAGAGCAGAATGTCTCATGAGATTTGTCATTATCAACCCTGGATGGACTGAATTGACTGTAATGTTGGCGCCCTGCTCCTGCACTCAACAATATTAAATTTCATAAGTGATGTATTCTCCTAGTCCTTGGTCCCTAGAAATTTAGATCAAGAAAATTAAATAATACGAAAAGTAAATACCTAGAATCCAATTTAACCTTGCATTGGAGATTTACATATGTGTGTGTGTGTGTGTATAATATTAATGTGGACCAACTCTCTCTCTCTCTCTCTCTGGTAATAATGCCCATGAAAACCCAGACTCTTCCATTCAAGGTTATCCTCCCCAAGTAGTTGATGAGGCCTTTGGACCAAGATCAACTTAAACTGTTGCCTACCCGGTTGGATTCCCATTTGAAAAGTCCAATGGAAAACAGTTGCAATCATTAATTAGTGTCATCAATTTTCCAACCAAAATTCTGGACCTCATTAAGGCTACCCAATGCAAGCAAAGACCAGGATCAGTAGGGACCAATCACATCACATTTATTCTCATAGTTGGTGCAATTTATAGTATATTTCCTATTACACTGTCAAAGCTGTATACGCATTTGTCATATGAAAATAATAAAACAAAAGCAATTCTCACTTCCCAGTTAGGCCCTTCAAGGAAATTGATCATGATATACATGTGAGGCTATTATGCAGAATTTCAGGGTAGATGAATAGGATTACCTTTAAACGACGAGAGAGCTCATTAGCATGTAGTATGTTTGCTAGTTTGGATTGGCCGTATGCCCATTTGTCAGAATAGCTAATAACATAACAAAAACATAAGAGAGCATTATATGATGCTCGAGTTGAAGAAGAGAATACTAGGTAAAGGCACTTACCCGCGCCTATCATTGATCTTGTCAAACCTTATCCCTTCTTCATAAGGATGTTGGTGTGCTATGGATGACAGATTTACAATCCTTCCTTCAATTCCGGTACTCTTTGCTGTCTGTTTCATTTTGTCTAGAAGAAGATTGGTTAAGAGGAAATGACCTGAAAGACAGAAAAGTTTGTCATTAGAGATTCAACTACCTAGTTCTCCACCCAATTTAGTACCTACCAAGATGATTTGTTGCAAATTGCATCTCAATTCCGTCTTCGGAAAGTTGGAAAGGGCAGAACATAACACCAGCATTGTTTCTGAAAACATAGGAAATGTTTTCTGCTAATTAAATAGCGTAGTTATCTTGAAACAGTATAATGTAATGTTTTGATGCAAGAGGGTTACATTAAAATGTTAAGAGGGAGGTTTAGAGCATTGAAGCTTTCAACAAATGCTCTAATAGACTTCATGGAGCAGAGATCGAGCTTCAGAACATCGACACGAGCGGCTTGATTATCCTTGAGAATAATGTCTTTGGCCTTATTTGCAGCATCCAAGTTCCTTGCAGCAATGATGACATGAGCTCCTCTAAGAGCCAAGACTCTTGCTGTCTCCAACCCTATCCCACTTGCCCCACCTACAGAAAACAAGAGTCTTAACTATTGAAAACAATATGCCAAAACAGCAATATAGAAAACAAGACTCGTTATTATCACAAAAAAAATAGGTCAAATTGAAGATCTCATAGTATTCAATTTCCATAAGTTTTCTCTTGCAGATTGTTTAAATGTCTTACTTTCCCCTAGATTTTCCTTTTGCTAAATTTCTTTAGTGTAAATCATAGAGATTATCTTCATTCTTGTCTAATTAGATTTCACTAAAACTGCACCATCACTTTTTCACAATAATTTGGAGTTTCCTTCCTGCCTAACATGGAGTTCGCACTTTTGCTGAGGATTCCATGATTAACTCACACATTTAAGATATAAAAAATCATAGAACTAAAATGCCAATAACAATAGAGTTAGGACAAGACGAGTCTCTCGTAGTTCCACAGATAAAAACTCTTAAAATCATATCAAAATATATTTAGATCTAATCATCACGCTCAAATCAAACCTGAGGGTTTCAAAGATACGAGAAAGTTACTCCTCAGTTACGATTAAACAGAAAAATGCTGGGACAGGGGAGATTTTAATGCAAGAGAAAAATCGTTCTGATTTAGATATGTGCAAAAACTTTTTTACAATGGCAGAGTTAGAGATGAACATGAATAGAAAATTTTAAGGAAGAGGGCAAGGCCAAATTAGCCCACCCATGTCCTTGAAAGTTGAAAAAGGCGTATGAACGTACAAAATAAGCTTTCGCATGGGAAAAGGCCAACTATTTCGATTTCTCTCCCTTGTTGACTTTTTGTCTAGTCTCTGCATGTTGAAAGCAACTACTTCGCTAGTACATTGAGAAGAGAGAGAGAGAGAGAGCACAGAACCGAACATGGTAGATGTTATTAGCAGTAAGCAATCAATACATCACACACACACACACAAAAATCAATCCAGAAAACAAGGAGCCATTGATCACGACATTATAGACAAAGGTAAACCAAACCCACAAAAAAATGACCCAGGAATGATTTTTAAATAAAAACCAAGAAAACCCATGAAAATTTTTCTATTAGGAGAAAAGATTAAAACTCAGAAGACACATAAACAGCAAAAAAAAAACAACGACAATCCCAATATATAATTAATTAATAAACAAAAGTCACCCCAAAAAAGGGAGAAAATATACTAACCGGTAATAATAGCAGTAAGATTGCTAGCATCAACCCCTTGTGTAACTTGCTCGGCAGTCGAAGCCGATCCAAACCCACTTGGGCCTGGAATTCCTGTCACTAATGTGAAGATGTTCACCATTTTTTCTTCTTCTCTGAGAGAGAGAGAGAGAGAGGCTTGGGTATGTATATGGTTGAGCGCTGAGAGAAAACTGAGAACAAGAGAAGACTGATGATGGTCTGATTAAGCAAAGTTACGATGCATGGAAGTTTTGAACCGAGAAAAATGTTTTGCGGTACCCTAATTTAAGAAAGAAAATATGAGAGAGAGAGAGAGAGAGAGAGAGACGGAGAGAATTGAATGGCCGGCGCGGGGCGGTTAATCGATTTGGTTAATTGTGTGGGGGTGCGTTTTGTGGTGAGGGAATTTAATGCCTAGCCTTAGCTGGTGTCAGCCTGACTGCCTAACCTAGGTTTTACGAAAATCAAAAATCAAAAATCAAAACCAAATGATACATAAAAATAATATTTTATAAAAATACAAAAAATATGAATATAAATATAAAAAATATTAAAATTTTATATAAATATTAATTATGTTATAAAAAATAATAAAATTATTATATTTTATAATAAAAATTTAAAATTGAAAATATAAAATTATTAATCAATAATTTTTATAACAAAAATCAATAATTAATTTAATTTTTATATATATTTTATTTTTTATCCTTTTATATTTATAATAATTGTTTCTATATTTATAATATTATATTTTTTTTATATAAATACAATTTATTATAATAATTTATTTAAATAATTAAAAATTAAATTTTATATTATTATATTATTTTTCATTTCTATTATGCTATCAAAACCGATGCACCTATCTTTATTATTATTTATATCATTTTTATTATTATTTTATATTTCGATATAAGACCTTTGTTTACAAAAAGGGTTATCAGAGTCAAGAGCTAGATCCCTGGCCTATTGAGGCCGGAGCCAGGGTCAAAGTCCGAAGCCATCGATCGAGTTAGATCCCAAGCCTATTAAGCCTAGAGCCAGGAGCCAAAACTTGGAGCCATGGGTGGAGTGGGATCCTGATCCAAAGACAGCTAGCACAACGGTTGCAAAAATACCCTATCTATTCAGATTTTATTTTAAATTTAAATAATTTTTATTATATGATATTGGTTTTGAGAAAAAATATTACTTAATCTATTATATATCAAAATCAAACTAATTAATTTTGATATACATTTAATTTTTTATATTTTCATATTAAAAATAATTATTTCTATATTTGTAACAATACATTTTGTATATAAATACAATTTATCATAATAATTTATTGAGATAATTGAAAATTAGATTTCATATTATTATATTACTTTCCATCTTTAATATAGTATCAGAATCATATTTATTATTTCTATTATTATTTATATCATTTTTATTATTATTTTATATTTCTACAAGACATATACCAAATTTTTTTTCAAATATTATGTAATAAATTCACAAATTACTTATGCCAGCAATAAAATTTGGAATAAATGTTAGACTGTAAATAAAATTTTTAAAATCAAATATTCCAATATAAAAACGCTGTGACTTGGTAAGAATGATTTTTTTTTCCAAATATTTTCTTTGACCTTGTATTTCACATAGTTGCATTGTAGTCCACCATTTAATCGAATTGTGCATACCATATCAAGTCCGCTTAAAACTACATTTGTTTTACATAACTGGTTACCTGATTTTATGCAATACTTTTGCCAAGAGAATTCCCCTCCCCCTCTCTCTCTCTCTCGGAGAAGGTTTAAAATTGGTTAATCTGTTCACCAATTATTGGTGTGGTCAGGGGTGGTTCTAAGTTCTAAATGCCATGCACTATAAACAAAAGACATACAACTAAAACTCTTTTTAGTTGAGTAATCGAATACCCTATACTTTTAATTGAAGATTTTAAATTTAAATCTTAAGAATAGAAAAAAAAAGATTTAGAAGACCAATACTTAAAATCGATCTCATAATACTTGTATCGAATTAATCGAACGAAATCTAAATATCAAACGAAAAAAAAATAAAAATAAACAAAAGATATACAAATATTAACAGATACCAAATAACAGTTAATATATTCGATAATATTTTAAAAAAAGTGTAAATTTTAGTGTTATTAATAATTTTGATTTATTTATCATCAATATAAGAAAAAATTATTTTTTATCATATAATTTTATACCCATAAAATTCCTATTTATTAAAAAAGAATCGACAGGTGTATTGCCTCTTGTTCATCAATTCTCATGGTGCGAGAGTTTTGAGGCAAAATCGAAATAAATCATATGGTATCCACCTCTTTATGTTTTTTGGGTATTCAATCAGTCATATTATAGTACAGAAAATAGATAGACGTTGGGATGGGACATAGGAGCAATAAAATCACGGTCTGCCCAATACGATCCTATCTTCTTCCTTGGTTTCTCAATATTTTTAGCTGAACAGTTTGTTGGGAGCAGAATTAAAGCATGCGAGCACATGATAGTAGTAATGTTGGTGCAGTTTGCAGTAGGAGTGTTATGAGAGTTAACTGTATTTCGTGATAATATCGTGTCAAAACTCAATTTGAACTCAGATAGTTTTATATTAAGTTTAAACTCGAGCCTAATTGTATCGAGTTTCTAATTGTATCGAGTTTGAAAGTTTGATGAGTTACGTGAAATCAATTAATTAATTTTTAAATAATTTTTATATATAAAATTATATTTATAAATATATTAATTTGAATATATTACCCAAAACTGATTAATTAAGAGATATTATCTAATGATACTTTAAACTTAAACTCAAGCTCAATAAACTAACACTTGAAATGAATTCAGATATCAACACTACTTGACTTGATCCGAGTGTCATAACACCCGTGGTTTGCAATGTTAGAGGAGGAGGAGACATGTGAATGAAAGGGTAGGTTATATCCCTATAATTAAAGCCATGGATGGTGAAAAATTATGAAAATATATGTACTAAATTTTAAACATTAGATTTCAACCTTAAGAAAAATATTTAAATAAAAGTTTTTACTACTTGAATATCCTAAAAAAACATGGACATGCAAATATAATATAACTAGACGTTCCATATAAAATTAAAGACTCATATTAACATAAGTTAAAAAATATGTTCGGATTAAAAAATAAATGAAAAATAAATAATTTTCAAAACTTTTGTAACCAAATTTTGTGACTCTCCAAAATTAAAAACTTACGGGTGGTTTCATAGTTGTTATAATCAATCAAACCTTGTGAACTTTCAAAATTAAATGTTTATATTAATCTAAGTCAAGAGGATGTGTCGATATGAAAAGGTAGGTTTCATCACTCTCTAATTTCTAAAAATAAAGCATCAATGGTGTTTCTCAGAAATAGTTTATGTTAATCTTTTTCAGAAATAAATTTGAAAGGGATGGTTTGGTCCCAGTCCCTTATCGAGGGAGAGACCCCAAGTGGGAAAGAAAAGAAAGGCCTTTTGTTAATGAGGTCTTAAACAAAGTTTGGTAGATGTCACCGTCACATCATCTAGCAATAATATCTGCATTACCCACTTAGTTTAATGGCATGTCTTCTTGTAGATGATAAACCCTACCATTTACAGATGCGAAGTGTGACCATTTTTCCCTAAAATTTTGTTTACATATTTCATTATATGTTTTTTTTTCTCTGATCACTCAGTATTTAAAATTTTATCTCAATTAATTTGAATCAATTTACCGTTGAACCCTTTTCAAAGAGAGGTCTCTCATCGTGATCTGCTCCGTTCCCATAGCGAGTCGAACACACATGATTAACAGGTCTCAACACTTTTTCCACTGAGCCAATCAATGTTGTCCTAAAAATGATATATGACCTCCTTTTACAAAAAAGATTATCTATGCATCCATACATATTTCTAGCAGTTAGAATTAGTGCTAAAACCAAATTAATCAAAGTTAAAGCTAATGTCAGAGCCAAGAGCTAGATCCTAAGCCTGTTGAGCTTAGAGCTAGAGTCAAAGCCCGAAGCCATTGGCAAAGTCAGATCCCGAGCCTACTAAGCCTAGAGCCAAGAGCAAAAACTCGGAGCCATCAATGGAGTCGGATCTAGAGCCAAAGACAAAGCTAGTACAAGAGTTGCAAAAACACCTTTTAGGATTTTAAATCCTCTATTCAGATTTTATTTCAAATTCAAGTAATTTTTATTATACGATATTGAATTTGAGGGAAAAATGTTAGATAATATATTTTATAATATTAAATTAAAATTAATATTTTATTTCAAATTCGTAGAATAGTTTTCAATATTAAATTAAAATTATTTCATAATATGTTTGAACTTATTAGGTCAAAACCGTTTGGTTAGAAAGTCAAAATTTGAGGAAAAAAGTTAATAAACATTTCTAATAAGAGGCCGTTTGTAATTGTTTAAAAAATGTTAAGCACTAAATGCTTATAAATAATTTTTTAACTTATAATCCTATTTTAGTTTTTTTAAAAAATAAGTTGTTATATATTTGGACAAATGTTACTTAAAAATAATTAACTGTTTGGTAAAATGAATGTTTATAAAGTATATAGTAGACATAAGATGTGGTATGATTGTAATTTTATTAAATATAAAAAGATAAAAATATATTTTTGTTAGTCAAATTAGTTTATTTTAGTTATGTTTAAAAATACCAAAAAAAATTTATTATTATTTTAGGTTATATTCACTTTTTGAGATTATAAACATTTTTATAAATTTTAGTTACCAAATGATTATAATTTTAATTTTAGCTTATAAACTAATTTGATCAATTTATAAACAATTTCAAATACCCTTTTAAGTACATCTAAATATTCTCTTAAGGAAAGAAAATAATGAAAATATTGATTTTTATATTAAGTTTTACTACCAGAAACAGGGTTTTCAATGACGAAAAAAAATCCGTCGCTATTAGCGATGAAAAAATCAGTGACAGATTTAACGACGGAAAAATTCGTCGCTAATTTTTCTGTCGCTAAATCCATCGCTAAAATTAGTAACGGAAATTTTTCATCACTAAATCCATCACTAAACCTTTTCCGAACAAATTAGCGACGGATTTATCGACGGAAAATTTTCATCGCTAAAACTTAAATTTTTTTTGTTTTTATTAAATATAATTTTTTTATTAAATATAATTGTGTCTTTTTATTAAATATAATTTTATGTTTTTATTAAATATAATATTATCTTTTTATTAAATATAATTTTGTATTTTTATTAAATATAATTTTATTTTTTATTAAATATAATATTATATTTTTATGAAATATAATTTTGTATTTTTATTAAATATAATTTTATTTTTTTTGTTAAATATAATTTTTTGTTTTTATTAAATATAATTTTTTATTTTTATTAAATGTAATTTTTTTTATTAAATATAATTTTTATTTTTATTAAATATAATTTTGTTTTTTTATTAGATATAATTTTTTGTTTTTTAAATATAATTTTATGTTTTTATTAAATAAAATTTTATATTTTTATTAAATAAGGGTACTGGATTTTTAATATTAAGAGTTATAAATAAAATATAGAAGTAGAAAAAAAAAATAAACTAATAATACAAATGTAATGGTGGCATGGTGATTAAAATTTTCAAGTTTCCTCTCTCACACCCGTGTTCTAACTCAGGTGGGAGCATATTTTTAGCACATTTAGGCGTGGGCGAGCAGGCGGACGGGTTGGGGTCCGGATGGGGTGCAAGCGGGTCGGGTGACGGTTTCGAGCATTTGGGTTTGCTCTTACTCACTTCATTCCGTTGTTAAAAATCAATCGCTAATTTATCGGTAATTTAAAAACCCTAAAACAAAATTAGCGACAGAAAAATTCCACCGCTAAAAAATCAATCGTTAATTTTTCGTTAAATTAACGAGATAACTTTTAGGGACGAAAAAATTCGTCACTGATATTTTTTTTTAGTAGTGTTTCCATGTAAACCATGATGCTAAATCAAGAGTACAAATCATACGGCAATAATTTCTCCATCCATCAAAATCTCATGCCATGTGAATTTGCTTACGCTGACGTCTTAACCAGTCTTGCCCACTTTTATGATCTTCGTATTGTGGTGTATGCTCATCCTCCTAAAGAGGTATATGAGGCATGTAATCCTCCCCTACTTGCATGGTGTCGTGGGGTCTTCTCCTTTGTGGTCTGTGTTTCCTTTTCTATTAACTCAACTTACCTTGCACGACATAGATTTTAGGTTTATATAATTTTGAAAACATCCTCCTAAAGAGGTTCCTAATATGAGGCATGTAATCTTCCCCTACTTGCATGGTGTCGTGGGGTCTTCTCCTTTGTGGTCTGTATTTCCTTTTCTATTTCTAGTTTTGGGCATAATTAGGCCCCTTTTACAAAAACTCAACTTACCTTGCCCGACATAGATTTTGGGTTTATATAATTTTGAAAATACTTAATTTACGTGTTATTAATTAATGGATAATCAGTCTAATAGATGAAACGATGAATCTATTAATCAAGTATCGGATTCAAAACTTGATAATGAAAAAAATTATGTTAGAGAAGTTACTACTTACATAAACTTATGCTCAAATGGGATTAGTTGGAATATAATTTTAAATTTGGTGGTGTGAAAAATAAAATTATGTGTTATTAAGATTAATTGGGTAAAAAGAATTCGTTTGTCATAAGAGGGACAGTTGTAATTTGGTAAACAACCCCTTTTCAGACTAGAAATAGAAACTAAGGGCAGCTTCTTTAAGGTATGTTCCAGTTGTGCTGCAAATTATGGTTGTTAGGATTGTGAAATTTGATAGCAGAGTCAACTTCGTGGTCCAATATCAGCATCACAATACTAATTTAAAGCTTGGAGCTAATTCAAATTTAATCACTTCCCTCCTGTGATATTCCTGATTTAGGGAAATGAAGGGACTATGCGTCTATGCCTTTGCCTAGACAAGCACCTCTCTTTGCCTGTGCCCGCACATTCTTCTGCTTTTTCGATAGTATAGTGGCTCTGTTTTTAAGAGAATAGTTTAGTGGTTATAACATTCTTCCCAATTTAAAAATCTCACATTTAAATATCTGTGTAACAATAAAAAAAAGATAGTATAATAACTCTATGTCACGTTATGCCACCTCGCATGTAATTCACTGTGGATTTGGGAGATGTTTGATTAAATTTATTTCAATTATTTATAAATTCCTTAAATTGATTATATATTTTTAAAATTTATAATTTTTTATAAATTATTTTATAAATAACTTATTAAAGTGTCTGGATAAAATAAAGTGAAACAATTTATAAAATATTTTGTAAATTTATGACTCGTTTCTGTATTTAGTAATAATATTTTCATATAAACTACTTTTAATGTGAAAATGATTAAAATAATAAATTTTTTTAATATCATATAAATAGTTATTTATTGACATAAAAGAATAAACATGAAGTAATCAAATATTAATAAGGATGATTTAATTAGTTTATAAATAAAAATAAAACAGTTTATAAGTTGCAAAAAAAAAAGTTATAGTACAGCTATTTTTTTTTTTTTTTTTTTAAAAAAACAAGTTATAAGTTTTAAATGTCTTATTCTTAAAATTTATGAACTCATTTGACTAAATTTGTTTTGACCAATTTATTAGCTCTTGAAACTTATAAGTTGATGTATCCTATTTCTAAAATAAATTGTTAAAATATTTGAAGAAAATAAGATGAAATAATTGTGTTTGGTGAAAATAAATTCTTATAAACTATTTTTAATGTTAAAATAATTAAAAATAATCATTAATATAAGGTAAATAGTTTTTTATTGATATGAAAAAGATAACAGAACAACAATAACAATTTAGGCTTTTTGTTTCAAAATTTAGAATCGGTTATATGAGAAACAAAAACCAAAAAACGAAAGGAAAAGAAAAAATGTGATTTAATTTGTGTGAATTTTCTTATGCTACTCATTCCTATGTAATGTTATATTCTCAACTAAATCCATATCTGTTATATCTTTACGAATACATTGCATTTAAATTTTTAATGATCTATTTTTATGTTTTATTTAAATTTTCTATTTTTCAATTTTCAATTTTCTTAACAAGTGTGTCCTTAATTGTTATTGATATAAAAAAGATAAATATAAAATAAAAAAATATTAATGAGAGCTGTTTGTTAGTTTATTTATTTATTTATTTATTATGATACTAATACTCGAATCTGAGTTTATTACAAACGAAATGGATGAGAAATCACTTGAATTAAAACTAATTGGCTGGTTAGTCAAGTTATAAGTTAAAATAGGGCAATTTATAAGTTGTATAATGAAAAAGGTTGGTGTGGAGCTTTTTTTTTTTTTTTATTAAAAAAAAAACCCGATTATAAACTCTATTAAAAAACTTACCAAACAAATTTCGTAATTTTATAAAATCTAAAACATCTTATAAAATGTTGTGAAGAGTTTGGCCAACAAAAAAATTTACTGTGTAGATTTCATGAATTTATAAAATCTTAAACATTTTATAAAATATTTTTTAAAATTTATAAATTTACCCAAATACCCTTTTGCACAAACTTTTCTTTCTATTTATAATATTTTTAGATTAAATATTATATTTTACTAAAAATATAAAATTTTATAAGTAAAAATTAATATTTTTGTTAAAAAAGTTAAAATTATTATTATATTAAAAATTTTGTACAATTTTAACTTTGTATATTCATAAATTTTCAAATGGGACATATTTACATAGGTTATCAGCGGTTGATACAAGTAGACAGAGGGCACAACATTTCAGCTTCTGCATTCACATTGCATGGCTCTTTCTTTTCTTCCTGAATGCTTTCAATTAAAGGCATTACAGCCCAATGGAGTCGATTTGCACGCGTGTAGTTTAGGCGTAAAGAGGAAAGGTGTGACCAAATAGCTACTTTCACCATAGAATTATTCAAATAAAATGACGAAATAGCAAATGATAATATTTTTGTTACAAAAATTTAAATTTTTTCATTTTGTGAATATTATATTTCTTTTTAAAGCTCACTAATATACCAAAAAGAATTACCAATTTGAAGAGTTTATAGATAAGAATTGGGAATTAATGGTACCCCATGTACACAAATGTGTTTTAACAGTTGGTTGCGACCACTCACCGGCCACCTGTCAATTCCGGTAAGTTTCAAGGTCTGGATTTTGCTGACTTCTTAATCCAGTTTTGACAGAACCATAAAGTTTGGTATTATGGGTATTGCCAGATGTGAACATTTTTATTAATTGGGCTGAACGTTTTGAGCTCTGACGTGGGACTGGGGAGAATGTAATGAGTTGACCAAAGCAGTATACTATTAATTCGGTTCGAATGTTGTTGGGTCTAATTTAAGAAAACTCTTCGGTTTTTTTTATGTTTGAATAGAACTTTTTCTTTAATCAAGGGGAGGAAGTTTAGGAAAACACATGCCGCTTCCATAATTAATATTTTGCAACTCAGTTCTTCTTAACCTTGCTTTCTTTTTGCTATCTCATGTACGCAAATCCCTGACTCTGCTTTACAGATGCCTATAACCTTCTAAAACGCTCATAATTCTCTCTCTCCTTCACACTTCTCTCTCCCTAAAACTTTCTCTGACTAACTTCATTAAGTGCTTTGGACCTTAGTTCTTGCGAGTATCAATCCGAGGCCAGCTTTGGCCCAGTCAGAGATTTATCGGACCGATTTGTTTGTCCACAGACTGCTCTTGGACACCAATGTAGGCATTGCCTTCGCGAACTCCATAGCATACAAGACATAGAAGCCCCGCTAGTCCCAAGAACCGAGATGGCTACGAAAAAAATTAACCTTTGGCTTCTCTGGGTGTGATACAAATTTAAAGGGGGCGTTGAGTGATATAAATTTAATTTATGTGAAATTAAAGGAAAAAATGCAAATGATGTAGCTTTGGAGAGCCAAGAAGAGTAGCTTACAATTTAAGCTTCTTGCGAATTGTTCATACATCTAAGAAAGAGATGAGAATTATGCACCGCTTTGCCTCCTAGAATAGTTCATTAAATATTATTGTGCATGTCTTGGATAGTAGAATTGACTTGGATTTCCTAATAACATGCATGAGAATAATTATATTCTTGGTTAACCAAAGTCAGAAACATTACTCAAACTAAACTTTCACCTGCCGGAGCACCCACCCAAAAAAATAAAAAAATCCTTGAATGAGCTTGTCAGGTTTATAATATATAAGGAGAAGCCACAACTGGGTCCATAGCTCAGTGGTAGAGCATTTGACTGCAGATCAAGAGGTCTTCGGTTCGAACCTGGTTGGGCCCTTTCAGAAGCGTTCTTACTCTCCTTTTTTTTTTTTCTTTTGCCTTTTTCTTCTCTAATTGATGAACGAACTATCTTTCGTGGGCCAATTGTTTCCAGTTGCCATTCAACGGTTGGGCCCAAAGGCCAGAGAAGTTTTACCCGAGTCCAGGTTCAAGGGTCGGTGCGTTCCCTTTCTCATCCGTCAACAACTTTCCAAATTTCCCCTACTCCGGACCCAACCCTAATTTTATTTCAAAATTAGAAAAAAAAAAATAGATTCACCATTTTGAATACGCCCCAAAAAAAAAAAATTCTGCTACAAAAACTATTTTTTTTAATTTTTTGAAAATTAGTGAATTTTTAAAATAATACCTAATTTTATTAAAAAAATCTACATCTTAATTAAAAAAAAAAGAGAAAAATATATATAGTCCACAATCCCAACAAAACAAAATATTTTTCACAGAAAATACATTAAAATAAATAAATATTTAATTTTATTTATATTCCAATCAGTATAAGCTAATCGACTTAACTTTTTCAATTTTTTTATAGCTATTTACTAATTTATCTTTTTTCTACAATGAAAAAATAACCTTTTTTAAGCATCTGATACCTTATTTAGTGAACAAAAATCCTAAGTCTAGTTTTCCAAAAAAAAAAAAAAACAAAACAAAACAAAAAAACAAGGCACCCAGAAACAACGGAAACTTCACAATGAATAAATTTAGAAAGTAATTGATAAACGATTATTTTCCTTTATATATTCCAATCAGTTTAATCCGTTCGACCCCTCCCCCTTCAGCTTTTATCGCTGTCGGCGAACCCACACCTCTCTCTCTCTTTCTAATTGGGGTGCGCCATCTCTCTCTCTCATCCGATCTGTTCTATTTTCAATTAATTTTCAATCAGATCGATCAGATCTGATCTGATCAACCAATAATGGCGGCATCAAGACGGCTCCGAGACCTGCAATCTCAACCGGGAAACAAGATCTGCGTTGACTGTAATCAGAAAAACCCTCAATGGGCTTCGGTTTCGTATGGAGTGTTCATGTGTCTAGAATGTTCTGGAAAGCATCGCGGTCTCGGCGTTCACATCAGCTTCGTTCGGTCGGTGACGATGGACTCGTGGTCTGAGATCCAACTGAAGAAAATGGAAGCTGGAGGCAATGAACAGCTCAACGCATTTCTCGCCAGTTATGGAGTCCCTAAGGAGACTGACATCGTCACCAAGTATAATACCAATGCGGCGAGTATTTATCGCGATCGCATTCAAGCCCTAGCCGAAGGGCGAAATTGGCGCGATCCACCGATCGAGAAGGATAACTTAGGTGTTGGGAAATCAAAACCGCCGAGGAGTGGCGGCGGAGAAGGTAGGCGCGAGGGTTTTGGCGTGAATGGAGGATGGGATAGTTGGGATAATGATGATGGTTTTAGGTCTTCGTCGAATGATATGAGAAGGAATCAGAGTACGGGGAATTTCAGGGGTGGGAATGGGAATGGAGGGCATGGTAATGCCCAAATGAGATCGAGATCAACGGAGGATCTGCATACGATATCTCAATTGGAGGCTTCGGCGGCGAATAAGGAGAGCTTCTTCGCTATGAAGCTTGCGGAGAATGAGTCGAGGCCTGAGGGGATTCCTCCATCGCAAGGTGGGAAGTATGTAGGGTTTGGATCCAGTCCGTCGCCTTCTAGAGGGAATGTAAATCCTCAAGGAGATGTTCTGAGGGATACGGTCTCTGTTGTTTCTCAGGTAATTTGGAATATTGTAATACGGGTTTCATGAAATTTGATTAGTATTTTGTATTGGTTGAATTGAATTGTTTGGTTTTTGTTTTCTATGAATAGGGTCTTGGTAGGTTGTCTCTAGTTGCAGCATCGGCAGCACAATCCGCTGCAAATGTTGTCCAAGCGGGGACGAAAGAGCTCACTTCTAAGGTATTGTGGCTTTCATATTTATGCAAAAGCTGCACATCTTTTGCAGGATCACTGATTGTATTAGGACCAAAAAAGTTTCTAATCATATTGACACAATTTAATATGGTGCGGTTTCATTGGTCATTAAAATGCATAAAATTATATCACAACTAGAGTTTGTCATCTTGGTTGTTGACTTTTGTGTGTGTGCTCCTGCTCGTGTAATGTATTATTACATTAAAATGCATGTGTTAATATGCATTATTTGAATACCTTTTGTTGATGGATGTGACCCTTAGCTACTTTTGTGCATAGAAAGATGATTATAATGGATTTTGTGCACCCTGTAGAAACAGCTCTGAGATTTTGTTGCTCCCCGAGGATAGAATTTTTAGCATTGTTTGACTAAACATTATAAGAGTACTGTTGCCTAAGTTACACTTGAAAACAAGATAACCTTATAAATTATGTTCTCATCTTTTGCTTTTTGTCATCAGGCATTGAGTGATAAAGGCACATGCTTTATTTAGTAATGTACCCTGTGAAACGGTATCATAGGGACAATGTAGCCCAAAGCATTTCACACAGGAACTATCTAGTTCTCTGGTTTAAGGTAGTTGATTGAAATTTGCTCAATAAACTAGTTATTGACTTGATCAACCAGAGGTGCTTGGGGCATGTCTTGGAATACTTGATTAATAGTGTATAGTGGGAACTCTAGTTGATTGGTTATGAACTATATGAAAGCAAAGTAATTTGGGGTTCAGGATCTTACTTGGACGAAGAGCAAGAAAACCGAAAATTGAATTTGTGAATGAGGAAATTTTAAATCTACTGTGCTGAAAATTTTGTTGGCTTAGAGATTATATTCTTGAAAACAAATATAAAATGAATACAGGAATGATCCTGAGGTACTGGTGGCTTTTTTGGAATGATGTGTAGAGATGGGTGGGGGAGCATGGTGGTGATGGTAGTGGCAGTGATGGCAGTGGGGTAGTAGTGCAAGAGTTAGTAGCCAATAGTGGGAGGTGACAGTGGCTGAAAATGGCAACTGCAGGAGTTGTAGTGTTATCCTTGGTAGATTGGCGGTGCCTGTAATAATAGAGGTGGTGTATGGTGATGGTATAGTGGCTGTGATAATGGTGGTGGTAGTGGCTTGGTGAGGACAATATTAGTATGGATGGACGTGAAAATAACACCATAGAGAATAATTATGTTCATAATATGGATCCAAAATTTTAAGATCGGCAAGAAATTGAAAGTTGTAGGACAGCCTAATAAAACACTAGGGAGAGATAATGAAACATGTTATACTAACTTTTAACTTGACTATTGATGTAGCTTTGATGCTGAATCTGCACTAGGAACATTGAAATTCTACATTTTGTGCCTTTAATTTAGATCTTGCATCGGGCTTTTAATGAAGTTGAGTAGAAGAAGCAATTTCTTGTTGCCAACTCAACTAGTTTGGGACCTAGGTGGTTTCTCTAAACCCTTTTTGTTCTTACACAAATATTGATTGCTGACTGTTAGTTCTGAAGTTCACAAGGGTATCTTAGCTGCTCAGTGAATCAAGCTGAATCAAGCACACAGCTTGTCCCTCTTTTTGATGTTTAAACATGTTGCGGGAGTGTTAATGCCCTACTATAGTTTTCTAAACTTGGATCAAGTTTTTGTAAATCATCCTCTGAATCTAGTTCATTGATGATCAGCTTGTTATAACCTTGTCAATTTTGTATTGTTTATTTCAGTGTTTTGTTTGGTAAAGAATGTGCCGAATAATTTCCTCTTTCCTATTAAATAAATCTGTTCCTTTGTGATTGATTTCTTTGTTATTTCTTCTGAATTTCCCTACATTCTCTGAATGAGATACTAAGGATATCTGATGAATAAAGCTACTTATTTGGATTAAGTATATTTATATATGGGGGAGGAGATGAGGTTACGAAATATATGCATTTCATTCTTTTGCATGTTTTGAGCCTTTACTGTGATATAATATGTTGACGTGCAAGGAGTGTGAATTGTCTTAGTGGATTCCATGTATTCTGTTTTTCATAATATTTGATCATCTTATGCTGAGCTATTACGAAGCATTATTGAAAACAAAATTGGTGTTTTTGCACATATGATTTCCACAAATCAAAACACACTACATGTGTGGAAATATATTTTGTACCCTGCTAATTTCAATTTTAGACTAGTATCAACCTTTTGGGAGTTACATCTCATCCTCACATTTCGTAGTAATTGAAGATTCCTCTGTTTCTTTTTTAAATAGGTAAGAGATGGTGGTTATGATTACAAGGTGAATGAAACTGTCAATGTTGTCACTGCAAAAACATCGGAGATTGGACAGAAAACATGGGGCATCATGAAAGGGGTCATGGCATTGGCTTCACAAAAAGTTGAAGAGTACACAAAAGAAGGTTTAAACCGGAATAATGATGGCTGGCAACAAAATGGTAGTGAAAATAATGGGTACTACAAGGAATTTGGCCATGACTCTAAAGGATGGAACTCGGGAGGAAATTCTTCATCAAATGGCAATTTCAATTCTGTCAGCTCTGGCTCTTGGGATGATTGGGACCGCAAGGATGATAGAAAGGAAACCTCAACAAAAGGAGCATCATCCCATAATGGGGACAGCTGGGCAGGCTGGGATGACGACAAAGATGATGGATTTGACAATTATTACCAGAGTGCTTCTGATAAGAAAGCTGTGGGTCACAATGGAAGTTCTGATTCCAGGTGGACAGAAGGAGGTTTCCTCTAAGGTTAGTATGTTCTCAATTACTCATTGATTACATTCTCATGATAATTTTTCTTTCTTTCCAAGTTGGGAAGGCCTTGTGTGTTTTAAAATAGTTACATATGTATAAGTTTCAACAGGGGGCTAATTGCCCCATTGAAAGGGAAGACTGCTGGTCATGTTTGTGAGGAAAGCTATTTCTGTCTAAATCAGATAGTTTCTTCTTAATTTGTAATGAATAGTTGTTAATTGCTTTGCACTTTTATTCAATAATATTATTCTTGAGATGTAATCTCTTCCTTTGATTGTCCAACAATTCAATATGCATTAAATCATTAAAAACTGCTAAAGGTTGAGTTTGTGGGAAGAGGAGCTCATGGAAGCTGCATGTATGTCCATGTATGTCCAGTGCTTGCAATGAGGCTATCAAATAATAGCATAAGATTTTTTATTTTTTTTTTTATTTAATTAACTAATAGTTATGCACTTGTAAGATGAGATCTTTAAATTGCGAGTAAGAAGAGTAAATCACTTGTAGCACATGATCTTAGTACAGAAGCTTTTATATTTGAAATTAGGGAAAAGGGAATTTGAATAATTAATGTAAAAGAAAAAATTCTCATCCTTTTTCATATTATTCTGACCCCGAATTCTACTAATCAACTCTTTTGTATTTTATATGTCCTTTCTGATTGTAAGAAGGAAAGGGGGGGAAAAAGGTCCAGTTACCAGTGCCTATGTAGCATGACTCTAGTTAGAAATATGAATTAGGAGTATGAATTGAGATTATAAACAATCAAAGAGCAAAGTTCCTAGGTAGAGTCCATTTGGCTGTCACAAAAAGGGATATCTTCTCAAATTTCAACAAAACCTTAAAACTTGATTGGTAGGCAAGGGTTCTTGCCAAAATTAAGGCTTCTACTTGGTCTGTGGTGCTTAACAAAATCAATATAGATGATCTGTTACGAAAGAGGAGACCTTCTAAAGCTATCTTTCCTCTCTTGATCTTTGTGCCATGAGCTGCATAAATCTAGAAATAGAGATCACATATTTTTGAGTTACTCTATTATCCCAGAGATCTGCAATCACCTATTTGTTCTTTGTGAAAATGAGTGGCTTTGCCCTGAAAAGCCTCCCTGAATTGTTTCTCACAAAATTTATTGGCTTTGGAGGGGAGAAGATGCTTGCTTGCTTGCTTTGGAGATGTGCTTTTGTAGGTATTTGTTGGTGTGTATGGAAGGAGCAGAATTCTCAAAATTTAGAAATCAGATCGTTGGTTCTTCTCTCCTTTGGGATTAGGTTGTGTCTTATGCTTCTCTGTATGCTCATGCCTCAGAATTTATAAAGATTAAAATTTAGAGGGGATTGTGGAGCAAAGCAGTTCATTATTAACATATTGTGTTGCTCTTTTTACTCATTTATGAGGATTTCTCATTATTAGAATTTTATTCCCTATTTCATCTAATACAATTTTTTTTTTTTTTTTTTATCAAGAAATTTTTAACAAAATCTTTAAACTTATGTGTGATGTGTATTGATTGAATTTTCAGGCTTTTTTTTTGGGGGGGGGAGGGGGTTGGTTACATAATGAAGTTTCAATGGTTAACCCAAATCAGTAGAAGCATAAGAAAAAGAAACTGTATGTTATTAAAGCATAAGAAAGATGAAGCATGTAATCTAATCAAAGTGAACATTTGATGCCAAGCCTCACTGGGAGATATATGCTCCTGCCTTTACCATATGATCCGGACATACTATTTTCACAACATTTGTGCTAATATTTTTGCGAAACTGCTAAGCAGGACTTGTGGCTAGATCAACCTAGTCCCATGCTTTTCAACTAAACCTATTACTTCAATTTCTTTGCTGTTATGTCCTTAGTACCTTGTAATTTTGATCTAGAGTTCTAGTGTGTTAATGAAGGGTCCTCCTGACCTTGTTTAGAGTTTGGCAGCTTGCAACTTCCATTAGGCCGCCATCTCGCAGCCTCTACACTGGACTCACCTGTAGTAATCACATAGAACCCTCTGTGCCTTTTTTTTTTTAAAATACTTGAGCTTCTTTGGTATTGTATAAGTTATGCTGCTAAATCTCCAGCATAGATGACATGATTCCTTGGCCTGATGATGCTGGGAGATCTCCAATTGACAAAGCTCTGGATGCTCAGCTTGGTGGTTAGCTAATTCTTGTGTCAGTGTTGGTGGGAACCAACCTTTGCCTACAATTATGAGTTCATAGTTTTTGCTCTGGCCAACCATCAAAACCTCCTTCAGAATGTTGATGGCTGATCTATCTTTGCAATCTATTAAACTATTTGACCTTATCTGAAACTGTGTCCAGATCCTGCTTTTGCTCATGGTGTTGTATGCAAGAAAAATATGGCATTTTAAAGTCCAAAGCATTTGTTGCGTTATTAGGATAGGTAAAGAAGAGGGAGGGGGCATCTTACCTTCTCACTCTCTCAACTCATGTTAGTTGAGAAGCTGTAGTTCGTCCCATCTTCTGGTAATGGCCATGACATGATGCTGGTATTCTCTCTTCTTCCATTCTCTCACCTATCTTCTAGGCCTCGCAATCATCTGGGCACCCAAATAACAGGAATCATACTCATTTTTGTGTTGTTTTATTGGGTGCAGATTGATGGTTTGGTTCACCACAGTCCATGGTCCAGAAGAACAACCAACCATGGCCATTCTCTGACACCCTTTTGAGTAATCAATCTCCACACATGGTCTACACTTTCCTGTGCCTTGTTATCATCTCCTTTCCACTGTTTGTTGAAGGGCAACAATAGCATCATCATCCTCTTTTTTCGGCAACGTGTTAGGCATCCTCATGCACTGTGAAGAATGCAGAGATAGCTGTTCTGTGCTGGACTATCAGTTGGCCTTGTCAAAACCTTGTCAAAAGTTGTTTGACAGGAAGAACATTTTTTCTTGCTCGCTAAACCAGCACAATCAAGGGAGATTGGTCTTTGAGTTCTACTAGATGTATGGCATTGAGTCCTAGGAGAATTCTCTTATTGGTCCTAGTCATGTCAATTGGGCTGATGAATGTGGGGATGTTTCTTGGTCCATGAATACAAGCCAGGAATCTGAGCTCATTATTGAAGTTCTCAGTTAATTTTGATTCTGATTTTGATTGGTGACATTTTGGCACTTATGCGATGAGAAGTTCTATATATTTTGCCAATATAATTGGAGTTTTCATGAAAGTGGTGAAGAGGGCCAGGAGGACTTTGATGACAAACATTTTATCATTCAGGACCTGTTGAACAATTTCGGAAGTAGATGAAATTAATCATGGCAATGTTCTACCATTATGCTTTAAGGTTTTGGGCAAGATGGATAGGTGGCAAATAGAAACTACTCCATGCAACAATTAAAGACTTAGCCCCCCTGTGGCAGCGTGTTTGAACTCAACAAAAACATGTTTAATGCTGAAATCAAAGTTGATAGTTATTGTAAATGAGACTCTTGTGCTCTTGCCCATGTGCATGCACCACATACATCCTGGTGCACTGCATATGCGTTTAGGGGCTTAGCCCCTTCGTTCCACCTATAGAGACAATAGGTTTTTCCCCATATCTGTGTCTTTAATCTTTTGCTTATGTCCAAAAGGAGGACATGAATTGCTGCTATTGCTGATGTGATGGATTTGGAAACAATTTCCATTAATAGATATCAGTTATGTGAAAAGGATGAGTCTGAAATGATGCTTCTAAGTTCACAGTTATGCTTGATTATGTGTCTTTCAGAAGAATTTTTTCATCCCAATTGGTGATGCATAAGGCTTGGATGGTCAAGGTCAGTATTGGTGTTTGCATAAATCCAACCAATGGTTGCTTTTAAAATATGGAATCTGGGACATGAATGAGTATGTTTATCATACCAAAGATTGTAGCCACAAACTTAATTTAAGTAATTAGTTGCAATCTGCGGGAGAATTATCTTATTGCTAGTGATGGATTTGAGTTTGATTATATCCACTTTTGGATTGCTTTTGGATATTATTAATTCATGAGGGAGTTATGGGACGCTATTAAGAGATCATAAAGCATGCTTAGTCGCCTGTTGTTGACTACCTTTCTGAAAGTTCTGTATTGTGGATGAGGACTGATGAAAAACATGGTTGAGGTTACTGGTTTGCAATTTGAGAAATTTGAGATGATTCATGGGTACAAGTGTTTGCATGGAGGGATACAAGGAATGATGTCAATCGTAGTGCATTGATTGGTGATAGCAACAATGGCCTAGATGGGTGTAGTGATAATCTTTGTAATGGACAGTTGGGTGATGGTGGTGATCGCTGAAGGTAAACCAATGAAATTGGTGGCAGTAGTTGTAATGGTAGTGATAGCAGCTGCCACGAAGGTGGTGAAACTAATACTTGAACCGGGGGCAAAGATGGTGCTAACAGTAAAATACTTGTTGGTAGGCCTCATCACGAATCTGTTGTAATGAGAATTAAAATGGCCGACTTTAACCAAAATATTCTGTTGTCATGTCTGATAAGAGTATTTAGAATATTTTCTGTTTACTCCAAGCATTGGAATGCTATGTTGTATTGTAGATGCTGAAATCTGTTTTTGACCTCACATCTACAATTATCTGAACACACCATGAAGCTTATCTGGCCAGAAACCACTAGGTTTGTTGATTTTTAGTAGTTGTTTCGGGTTAAACCTTTCAAAAGTTACTGAACAGTCATCTGGTTGCTTTAGTTTAATGAGTCCTTTAACGTCAAGAAGAAACTTTCCTGTTTCTCGTTGCCAATGTTCAATTGCAAGCAAGAACTGGAAATGCTGTGACAGAGAGAGCCACGCCTGAAAACTAATTGCTAGCCACAGCCATCTTTGTCTGCTCCATCAACAACTTTACATAACAAAAAGGGGAGGGAAATTCCTGTGAAAGCTTCCTTTCCGCTTCTTTGGATTGAGGTTAAATCAATTTCTATTCCCAGCGGAAAGAGAGAATAGGAGACCAAATGTTGCTACTGATTCAAGTATTTGAGTGCCTCCATGAGGGGAAAACTGGCACAAGAAATCTTTGTTTTGTCCTAGAGCAGATGGTCCAAGCAAAATGCCCCCTTGCAACACAAACTCATGATTAGTCACTGTTGCATCACATCAGCCAATGTTTTGATGGAGGTTATGCTGAGCTGCATGCCTTGAAAACCCTACGGACTCCTGGGCTTGTTGCTCTGTTTTTCATTTGTGACTTGATTAGAGTTGTAGAGGAGCTAAGTTTTATTTGCAGAAGGAAGAGAAAAGATGCAGTATGTTCTGATTGTTTATGGATTTGAAGGTTGAAAGGTTAGAAGTGTGTTATTAATGAGATTTATCAGGTGAAAATAAGCTAATAGTAAATTGTTAATTTTTGAGCCATTTAGGTACTAGATAAAGTATGTCCTACATTGAGAAGAAGCGGACTGGAAGTTGTTCAACCTTTGACATTTTCACCTTGGTGGTCTTTGTCATATTGACTGACGAAAGGCAAGCCCTACTTCTTAAGTTGTGAAGAAAAAAATTATTTACTTATTACTACACCAAGTTATACACAAATTAATTTTTCTGTCTGTTAATTAGTTTTTGTTTCTTAGGTCTCGTGTTTTTATGCAGATAACGATACATTAGGATGTGAAAGTATCTAAATTGTTGTTTCTTTTTAGCATCTCTTGTTTTTCATGCGTTCTTTGCATGCATATGTATGCACTTTTGCACGCATATGTATGCACTTTTGCACGTTTGTGCAAGTGAATTTGCATCAAGTGGCTTATAATGAAAAATGAAATGCCTTATTTTCTTCAAATGCGTTTTTCCATCATTTGTGTTTCCACCTTTCTTTCTGTCTTATATCATCTTTTCCAACGCCATCCTTATAATTGGGAATAATTTCTATACTTATCATTGGGATAAAATCAGTATCTTCTGCTCCTTATCATTGGGAATAATTTCTATACTTGTGTGTCAAAAAGCATGCATTTGTTTGTTTTGCTTAATTATCTGCTTTCTGCTCGTCCGCTGAGAATATATACGTAGGCATTTATGGTCAGGCTTGCTGACCGGAGTCAGGTTCTGATATCTGAGAGACCCATTTTTTATTTGGCAATGTTGAATGTAGCAGGTTTTATTTGAGCCTAGATGGATATGTTGGCTTGGACTTGAATTGAATAGGTATTTACCCTTTTCACTTGCTGTGAAATATGTTCGTTTCATAATTTGTGAGAGATTTGTTTGTAAAAGAAAAAATAAAAAGGTATTTACCCTTTTTATTTGGCACATGATTGGTCGTGCTTGTCCTCCTAAGCCTGTTTGTAGTGATTGGATTTTGGAGTTATAAGAGGCTTTATGGAGGATACACAGATTCAGGACTATGAAATTTGTTATAATGATGGCAACCCAACTTTAAGGACTTGGTTTTTGTTTTGATGGGAATTAAGAAGACCGATGAAAAGAAAACCTTATTTAAGCTTCAGGATTTTTTTTACTGACGATATGCAATTAATTTTCAGCATTAGAAGTATTAAAAATGCATGACTTCTAATGTTCAGGATACACCATTATTTTTCAAGATGTGGAGGGATTCTTGGAGGACTCATTTGTAGTAAATGCATAATTTCTTTTGTGACGAAAAGGTTGTGCAGGAGAGAGACACTGATGAGAGGAGAAAAATAGCAGAGGAGAGATGAAAAGAGTTTCAATCTGTGAATGCCGGGAAAAAAAATGGTTCTCTACAATTTCTTGCGTCATCAAAGAGAGTAAAAGAGGTGAGAGGATGGAGAAAGCCGGCAGAGGAGGGAGGACAAAGTAAGACGGAAAACTAGCAGAGGAGAAAGAAAGAAGAGGGAGGATAGAGGATAGAGAAATCCGGTGGACGGGAGAGGAGAGGAGATCAATTTTTGTTCCCCCCTCAAAGGTATTAGGGCCATTCCATCCAAAAATGCTGAACCTTAATTATGAAAATGGAAGGGTTTTTTTTTTTTTTTTTAATAATCATAATTAGAGTAAATATACCCCACTCCCAAGCTATCCCAAACCTCCATTATCATTTTCATCCAAACTTTCATTGCCCAAGGCCGAAATCAGTAACGACAGGTGCCAACTAGTCTTAAAAACTCTTGAGGTGACACTGGGTCTTTGGGATTGAATTTCCCAGCTATAAAGGGTTTTTTTTTTTTTTTTGGGGGGGGAGAGCGGGTTCAGGTTTAGGTCACCTTTATCCTCCTGGGTTTGTGGTCTATTCCACTGCCGGTCAAGAAATTTTAAGCCTCTTGAAGAAGAATCAACAGGATAGGATTTGAGAAGCTACTATTTGTGTTCTCTGTTGTTCTTGGTACTTTTTTGAGTAAAGGAGTCGTCCCCATTGTATGGTTCAATGACATTGGCGCAAAAGAGGGGATAATGATTTTATTCCAAATACCCTTTCGAAACTATCCGTGGTGAGGGTAATTTTTTTTTTTGGGGGGGGGGGGGGACTTCAAGAAATGAGTCATCACCTGGTATAGTCCTGATTTGTTAGTTGCCCGTACATGCTCATCAGCAGTTTTGTTGTCCTCACTGGTCATGACCCGGTAAACTTGGGCTGGTTTGAGTTGGTTGGGTCCTCCAGTGTCTCTCTCTCTCTCTCTCTCTTTTTTTTTTTTTTTTGGGTTTTACCTCCAATGTCTCTTTCAAACTGCATGACGGATGAGTGTTGATCCATTCCGATTATATCCTGATGGGTCTGTTCTTTGTGTGGATGCTGCCAACATAATTCTGTATTGGGTGTTATAGTCGAGTAAGATCTGATTTGAAAACGTCAAACTTACTCAAAATGTTGACACCCTTCTTTCAAATGGATAAACTTTATGCAAAATTGAGCTTGGACCCAAATTCAAGGGGCTAACAAATGCTATGATATATATATATATATATATATATATTTATATATTTTGTATAGAAGGAATAAAACACAAAACTGGGCAAAGGAGACCCTAAACCCTGGCACCCTTCGAGCTCTTAAGATCCATATTAATAAGCCCCAGCACCTCCAAAGGAGGGTTACTCAACTCGTGCATCCCTGGATTTGCCTCTTGGCCCATTTTTGCCAATCTATCAAAGCACCTATTGGACTCCCTGAAGATGTGATTAATGGAACAAGTATTCACTTCCAGCATGCCTTCCTTGCAGTCCTGCAGCATGATTTCCAAAGGGTGGTCGACATTCACACCTTTGTGCAAAGCTTTAACAAGCATTTGAGAATCAGATTCAATTACTATATTCTTCATACCTTTTTTCTTAGCGATCTTCAAGCCCTCTCTAACCCCCCACATCTCTACCATTAAAGGATTAGTAAGGCCCATGTTAATCCAAAAGCTGTAGAGCCAGCTGCCCTTACTATCTCTAAAAATACCCCTTGCACTGGCCCTCCTATTCCTAGGATTAACAGCGCCGTCTGTGTTGAGCTTAATCCATCCATCCTGCAGACAATTCCACTTCCCTTCCTCGTGTTTCTTATTTTGCATTTTATCCTGGATCTTGCTGCGGTAGTCCCTAGCCATACTTAAGGCAAAATTGACGATGAGTTAGGGATGTTTGAGCTCTCTTTTATGGACCAAGTTGCACCTATCCTTCCATATCATTCATGCAGTTGCCATGAATAGCATTCCCCCATTCTCTTTGTTCCTCTTGTACCCTGCAGTGCCTCCACATGTTAACCGAGACTTCCACTCATTAGTCCAGAACTTGTGATTGTTAACTAAATGACTGTCGACTCCCACCCAAATATTTTGTGCATCATTGCAATCTCTAAGTGTATGGATAATCGTTTCTTCCTCCCTTCTGCAGATTAAGCAAGTTCCTTCCTTTGAGATTCCTTTCCTCTTCTTCTCAGCACTAGTCATTATTCTCCCCAACCAAGCTAGCTAAAAAAAAAATTTTACTCTTTCAGGCCATTTGGCTTTCCAAATCTAATTCAAATCCTCACCTCTTGAGTTCTGATCCCTACTTTCTTCTCTTAACATCCAGTAGGTTGAATCAACTATGAAATTTCTCTCTGTCGATCCACTCCAGAACATACTGTCGGACCTAGTCTCCCCTCTAGGAATCATGATACTCCTGATCTCATCAACTTTCTCCCTCGGTATGACACTTACTAGGTCCTCAACTCTCCATCTTCCCTCAACATCTATGAATTGACCCACTTTTAAGTCCTTATCACACCTACTTTGAGGAATGGTGGCCTTATTCACCAGCTTTTCCTCTCCCACTTATCTATCATGCCAGAAACTAATACTTTTACCATCACCAATCCTCTATTTAGCTCCCCTTTCAAGGTACACCCTACTCTTGAGAATACCTCTCCATAGGGTAGAGCTGCTGTTCCTCTTAGACTGCTCCAACAAACCACTACATCTCATGTACTTGTTGCGCAAGATCTCACACCACAAAGTCTTTTCACCTTTTACAAGCCTCTATCCCAGCTTAGCAAGTAAAGTTATGTTACATTCACTCATTCTTCTTAATCCAAGGCCTCCTTCTTTTTTAGGCATACGAACTCTATCCCAATTGACCAAATGGATTCTTTTTCCCTCCTCTGAGCTACCCTAAAGGAAAATTCTATTCAATTTATTCAACTTCTTGCACAGTTCACTAGAAATCCAAGCCGATTGCATCGTGTATAAATGAATAGCAGATGTGACTGCTTGAATTAACATTCCCCTACCTGCAATGCTCAAGATTAGATTTCCACTTGCTCAACTTGCATTGAACCCTTTCCACTATCTACATGTGGAAAATTTTCCCTACCCTACCATGCATGACCGGAACTCCTAAATACTTTCCAAGGTTCTCTGTTAACGAAAACTTGCTACAGGCTGCAAGAGAACTCTTAAGGGTAACCGGAGCCTTGGGAGAGATCCAAATCTTCGATTTTGAGGGATTAATTGCCAGGCCACTCTCCTTCGAAAATTCCTTAAGACAGCTCATAATGTTGCTAAGGTTTAAGTGTTTGGCTTCTGCAAACAAGAAAAGGTCATCTGCAAAGAAAAGGTGGGAAACGTAGGGTCGTTCTCTGGTAACTTTCACAGGCCTCCAAACACCCTTCTTTACTTTCTCTTAGATCAAATAAGCCAACCTCTTCATGACTAAAATAAAAAGATAAGGGGATAGGTGATCTCTTTACCTCAGACCTCTTCCTGTTCTTATCGGTTGGAGAACTTCACCAGTCCAGATGATAGAGGTTTCACCGCTAAAAACTACAAACATTATGAGCTTGATCAGTCTGGTAGGCATGTTAATATCCACCAAGATTCTAGTCAGGTACTCCCAACTAACGCTATCATAGGCTTTCCGAAAATCAATTTCAAAATCATATAATGCCTCTTGCTTGGCTGACTAATAGTATGAACTATCTCCTGAAGAGCCACTATATTGTTTAACGCTCCTCTCCCAAGTAAGAAGCTGCTTTGATGATCACCGATTAGATTGAGCAGCATGGGTCTGAGCCTTTGCACAATAAACTTGCTGAGGATTTTATAGAAAGTGTTTAACAGGGATATTGGATGGAAGTTGGCTATGGACACAGGATTATTCTACTTGGAAATCAGAATCATATGAGCCTTAGTCATCTTCGGATAAAAATACACATCTCTCAAGGCTTTGTTAACAAAGTTGCAAGTTTTGTCTTTGATTGTCTCCCAAAATTTTTGAAAGAAGATAGGTTGCACTCCATTGGGGCCTGGAACTTTCAATCCTTGCATAGAGAAGACAACTCTCTTAACTTCATCCTCCAGAGCAGGTCTAGTGAGGGCCTCATGGTCTTCCGTTATGATTTTTTGAATCCATTTCCCCATTCTGTGATTGGGAACTTTCATCTTTTTACTAGTGAAAAGCTCTGCAAAATAACCAATAACATACTCTTTAAGTTTCTCCTCATCACTGCACCACTCTTTCTCAATTCATAGGGGAGGTTATCCTGTTAGCATTTCTTCTTAGTTTGGCAGTAAGATGGAAAAATTTTGTATTTTTATCACTTTCTGTTAACCACTTTATTCTAGATTTTTGAAACAAAAAAAAATATTTCTTCTTGCTTCAAAACTTGTTGATACTCTTTAAGTGTTGCTCTAATTTTTGCAAAAAATAGGAGTTACCGTAGTTGTAAGAATTTTGAATCCCTCTCGGTCTGGATTCCAACTTTCTTTTTTGGTAAAAAAATTCCCAAACTCCTTTTTGTTCCATCCCTTAACCTCTTTAGTTACAATATGGATTGTTTGAGGAAGATCACCTTCTATAGAAGACCAGGATTCTTTGAACACTCTTTTAAAATCCTTGAGGATTAGCCAAGCAGCTTTAAATCTGAAAGATTTTCTCTCTTTATCAGGAGGTTTCGACAAGCTCGTTAAACGAGGCACATAGGCCCAAACCAATGGGACAAATCCCAGTCAAGAAAAAACCCACAACAAGCCACTAGCCCAAACAACCGTAACTAATAGCTAATGAGTTATAGTTCAAATAATATTGTTTCTTCTCGTTCTTTAAAAATCTCAAGTTTGAATTTTTATGTATATCAAAAAAAAAAAAAAGAGCCTAACTAATCAAACAAAATTAAGGCCCCCAAATCAAGAAACAATCTAATAAAACAGGGCGCTGCGAACCAGAAACCACCCGGGAAGGGAACCTACTCAAGTTGGCTGGACCTAGACGAACATTGACAATACCAATGAGCCAACCATCAGCAAAACCTGCCAAGAACCACCCAAGCCAAGCAAACCTGATTAAAGCTACACTGATCGAGTCGAGACTGATTATTGAATATCTTTTTTGCAGACATAGAAACGTCGCCCTTCTAACAAGAGGAATTCGACCACTATTGATTTGCACCAAAAAAAAATATATATATATATATATATATTCATAGCCACCATGATCATTTTTTTTGGAATTCTCTAAATCAACTCCAATCCTGCTGGAATCTTCAAACTGCCACCAGAATTACCGGGAATGTTAACGCATGACCAGTAGGCGCAATGGTTAGACGAAAGAGTGGCCGAACACACAGGGATCGATCTTTTTTTTTTTTTTGGAGAAAGTTAAATGTTTGCTAAGAGAAGGAATATACCATTAACAAATGCCATACACTCAATATTATATTCAAGTTTAACTTTTTCAATATTAAAAACCAAGAGCCAATAAATTTACAAATGTCCTAAGCATGTGTAATAATTTATGAACATTTATTTTAGGTGTAAGCTCACTCAATAGATAGGAAGAAAGCCTTCCTTCCACATTGTGTATACCGTTTCTATCTTGGTTTGATTCTTCTTTACATTTGAGGGTAAATTTGAGCTCCTGTAGACAGAAATAGGAAAAAAGAATTGATGATACATGCAAGTTAAACGTCCTAGTACAAGTTAATGAGTTATAGTTTAATTGACAACGTCATCTTTCCTCTTGTAAAAGTCTCAGTTCAAATCTCCCTATATACCCAAAGAAAAAAAGAAAGTTATAGGTTCCGGTGGAACTTGAACTTGCTTCACCTTTGTGATTGTGATAAAAGACAAATGTTCAAACAAGGTTATGGCAAGAAGACCCCCGAATTTCCAATATTTCGGATATTTTGTGTCCTTAAAAGCTCCTTATTCTCATTACCGAGGACCCAAAATCACCCTGGGCGTCCAAGCCCAAGACCAAATACATCCACCCGAATACCGAAATAGAAAACCTGGTGAGATACATAAAACTATTGGCACACACATACAAACACGTATACACTGGTCAATTAGTTTCAACTCAAATGACACCTCTTCTATCTTCTCTTATTATAGACTCGGGTTCAAACCTCAATATACACAAAAAATACACATATACCATATCTCTAAGAAAACAGACTAATGGTCACAACTTTCTCTTTCAACCCATGATATGGATTCAAATATCATGTAACAAAGGAAAAATATATAGACATATATATATTTATATTTATATATACACCATTTAAACCGTGGGATCACAGTTATCATCCTTATTGCAAACTATCTTGGACACGGGGGCCTCTTCCGTATGGGCCACATCGTGTTGTTGGATCACTAATACTGAAGACAGCACACCGTGTCCTGGTGAGGCCAACACGTCACCAATTGGGCCCAACTCTGCGTGCTCGGCGTGGCGGTCCGCGAGCTCGGCTACCATGCTAGATGGAAACCGGCATTTGCCCACCACAATTAGGTTATATTCCCCGGACCGACCCAACCTCAACACCTCCTCGATAACGTTTCTTGCTTGTCTCTCCTCATATGTTACACCTCCCCCAAATTGCTGCCGGAACTCTGACACCGCCACGTCGTCCAGCTCCTAATTTTTGCATAAAATTTTCATGATTAAGACCAGAGGCAAAAGAAAAAGAATTTTATTTGGTGTTGACTATGACCAAGTGGGGCTCCTAGTTTTCATTTCCAAATTTGAACTCTATTTCAGAAGCCGGAGGGAAATAAAATGCTAGATGTAGATGTTTAATGTAAAAAAATTAATAGTATAATAGCATTTAAGTTTACCTAAAAAAAAGTTTAATTTGCATTTGTAAAATCTTTCGAAAACATTCTTAAAAATTCTTGCTAATAATGAAAAATCCTAAAAAACCAAATATAGAGGAAAATGACATTGAAAAAGGATGCTTCCGGGAATGACTCAAATCGGTCTTTTTCCTTCGGTCGTAGGTATCCTCTCCTACTATGGATTCTCAGGATTGTTAAACATCATAAAGTTTACTTCTGAGTGAAAATGACCCCCAGTTCACATCACTTTCAATTTCTATCAGAAAAATGTATAGAGAGAGAGAAAATAAAGTGTTTTCAGGTCATTTGAGATCACATCACACCTACTTCGGCCATGTCCAAATTTTGTTAATGTTAGTCAAAGTCCATATGGTCATGCCCATCATATACGTAAGTATAATTTGACAATAAACGTACTTATATATATAATTGCTTAGAATTTTGCTTGCACAAGTAAATCCTAAAAGTGGCTCGTTACAATTAGATTTGACGTGAATAAAACTTTATAAAAATTTTCTAATATTCTCTCCGTATTTATATTTATTGGGATATTTAGATAAATACAGATCATTAAAAAATTTTATTATTAAAAGAATTTAAATTATAAAGATTGTCACATCCCTAACCTTATGTGATGAAAAATAATCCAAATTTAACACGCAACCTTATACGCTGAGAAAAATTAAAATGTTTTTTACCATAAAAAATAATATTTGTGGAGGAAAAAAAATGTTTTTTATCTTTTGAAAGCCATAGAATTAACGATGAGAGACTTGGAGAGCAGAGTCTTACCTGTTCTCTTTGACGATTCATGACAGCTGTTGAGAAGCTGTAACTATTTTCAGTACTTTTTTCGGGTAAAGGCTTCAAAACAACGTCGTAACTCTCTCCGTCGCCTTTCCCACATTCCACGAACCTCACGACTGTCACACCGACTCCCGGATGCTCAGCCATGCGCCCACCCAACACCAGTGCCTCTCGATCATCGGGCCCACCAAAGAACACAATGCACACACTATTCTGTATGGTGCTCGCGCCCGGACCTTTCGGTGTGTCATGGTTCCCACTCACAAATCCACCGTCCACAAACAATGCGACGGAACACTGCGCGTCTTTCATCACCTTCTGATTCACCATCCTCCACTCGTGTCCCATATTTTCAATCGTGTCATCCCTTCGACTTTTCCATTGTCTGTGGAAAGGTAAAATAATCATTGACACCCTTTTTTCTTCCGCTACGTGGCATATGTCCTCGTGCATTGTGGACAGCGGCGATATGTCAGTCATGGTCCGGACCCTGACGCGGCCCACTTGCCCGTACGCCTCGAAGGCGACACGGGTCCTGTCGTTTGATTCACCTACTTCGGCCCGGTTGAAGAATGGGAACCCGTTTCGGCGGGACCGTTGGACCATGATGATTGATGAGGGTCGCTCAGTGAGCTCCACTAGGTGCATTATATAGAGTTCGAGGAGAGAGCGTTTGGTGCTTCGAGTCGACTCGATCAAGTTGATCAGTGAGGGTACGTTTCTCGGCCCGTGGACGCAGGCTAGGAGGCGGAGCTCATCTTTGACATTAGGGGAGAGCGGCGAGTCTCGTTGGAGGCGGCGCTGAGTCTTAATTGTGTGACCTCGAGCGGGCTTGTAAATTGCCATTACTATCGGAGTGGTCATAAAGGTTGTGACGAGTGCCATGAGGACTAATATCGCAAACATTTCGTCATTAAGTACCTGCCAATTCAAAATACAAACAATCATATCAAAAATTTATTTTGAAATCTCAAATTCAAATTCTCATTTTTTATTTAAAATCGTAACAAAAAATAATAATAAAAAAAAAATCAAGATTTAAATATTTTAATAAACAACTTCAGCATAGGAAGTTGACCAAATTGATACTGCCTCACACGTTGCAATTAGTGACGTCCATCTGGTGTGAATTTGGAGGACAATTTCAGACTTTTTGAAATATTATATTAGCGCAACCAAATCATGTTACAATAATTAGGAGTATTCTCTTTTCCTCTTTTTTTTTTCCCCTCTCTCGATAATATTCCTAGACACTTATATTGAATGGTACAGTGGGAAAAAGGGAAAACTGCAGATTATATTTAGAAATTTGTTATAATTAAACGCCCTGTTTCCTTATTTAATGATAAACTGAAAATGGGTCAAGTCAAAATAGTGTTGAAGATGAAGATCACGATGGAGCATTTAGAGAGATGTGTAATTAGATGCCCTCCGAATACATAGCCCTAATCCGTCAACAACTTGAATAGCCTATGTACATCAAAAGTCCATGCAAAGGAAGGAAGAAATGGCTCCAAAATGAAGCATACCGTGACCCAAGAAGGCTGTCCAAAAATGGCCAGAAAGATAGGCAAATTTCTGGACAAAAATTTACTCAGAAAATTGGCCCAAAATTAGGGTCTAAGTTAGCCCAAATTTGTCCAAACTTTAGAGTCCAAAAGTTCAAGTTTTATGCTCCATTTAAGGGTCAAAAAGGGCCTCAGGCCCAAGAAAAAGTTCAAACAATGCAGTGGCAGAATGGACAAAATTTATAACGGCTAGTTTTTGGGTTTGTGTCTACCGACTAGTTCTTGTGTCTACTGGCTAGTTGGACCATTTTTTGCTATAAATAAGTTTCCTCTCTTCATTTGTAACACACCTTGGAGCATTGTCTCCTAGAACTAGTTTAGAGCAAAAATAGTCTCTACAAAGTCTTGTATTTTTAGAATATTGTCTCTACAAATTATTTTATGTATATTTGATATTTCATCAAAGAAATATATTGAGTTCATTCTCATATATTGAATCTCTCTCCTTTCTTGTTGTTTCATCAATACTTACAAACTCACAAACACAAAACTTTTTTTCCATTACTCAAACACCAATACCCTAGCTCAACCACCAAAGCTTCCGCAGTCCAAATTTCAACATGGTATCAGAGCGGGTTTCTCTTCCACTCCTCACTTCCGAAAATTACCCACAATGGATGGAAATTATGCTGAGACTCTTGAATCTTTATAACTCATTGGAGCATATCCAAAATGAGTCGCCTGATGCATCCAACTCCAACTTTGAGCAATGGAAGAAGAAGGACAATTACATCTTTTTGATGTTGCAAAATTCATTGGACAAAGCTCACCAAATGATGATTGCAGGCTGTCCAAATTCAAAATCTATATGGTCCACTCTTGAATGGCTATATGTAAACAAACATAACTTGGGAAGGGTCTTTGAGCTTCAACAACAAATCTCACATCTTCAAAGAGGTGACAAATCCCTGCCCCAAGTCTTTGGTGATCTTGAACGATTATGGACAGAAATGGAGACTTTGAGGCCACTTTCAATGGACCTCAATGTTCTACAACAAAGGAGAAATGAAGACGACATTTGCCTTGCTCATGTCTCTTGGAGAATCATTCAAGGAGGTACGCCAAGAAATCCTAAGAAGGGAAACTCTACCATCCTATGAGGAGGTTAGATGAATGATCCAAAGAGCTAAAACCTCTATGAGGTTTGAGGAGGAAAGCCGACCACAAATGGAGGTCTACGGTTTCAAAGCAACAGTGGAGGAACAACATGCTGAAAAAGTGTGCCTCCATTGCAAAAGGAAATGCCACATCAAAGAAAGGTGTTGGGATCTTTATCCAAACCTCAAGCCAAATGGAGTAAGATCGGATCAAAGGAGGAGTGAACTGCCCATCAAAGGTATAAGCTCCAATCCAAATTTAAATGCTTTTAAATATGTGCATTGCATATTAAAGAAACCCCTTGCATGTCTAGAGAATGATACAAGTTTATCATATCATTCATTGATCATCACTCTAGATATACATGGGTATATATGCTTAAAGACTTGGCACAAGCACATAATACATTTAAAAAGTACTATCATCTAGTTACTAAAGTGTACAATGCATCAATTCACACACTTAGAACGAATGATAAAAATAACATATGCCCAAACTTTGAAAACTTCTTAAACCAAAAGAGCATAGCATTAGAAATCATAAGTCAAGAAAATCTCAAAATAAATGAGGAAGACATAAACTCAATGGCACTATCACTATTAGATGATGCACACTTGACACATGAATATTGGTGTGATGCTATTAGCACTGCCACATACACATACAATCGCATTCCACACTATGAATTTCATGAAAAATCTCCATTAGAGATCATTAGAAATAGCAAACCAAACCTTTCATATCTTAGAAGATTTGGGTATGTTTGCTACATGAATAGAGTGCGATGTATATTCTTAGGATATGGGTCAAGAAAAAATGGATATATTTGCTATGATCCTAAGACTAACACGGCATACATGTCAAAAGATATGAAATTTGCCCAAGATGAACTTTACTTTGCAGAATTAGGTGCTAAAGTACCATTGAGTCTGCCTATTGAAGCTCCGATTAAGGAGCAAGGGGGAGCACAACAAATAAGCCATGTACAAACAGTTTGTAATGCTCAAGTCATTAAGGGGGAGCAAGAAGACAAGGCCAAGAAGAAAAAGAAGAAAAAGAACGAGAACAAGAAGGCCAAGCAAACTCAAGAAGCTCTTACCTCCAATATCATCTCTCCAAGTCTCGACTCCATGGATTTCCATTCATCGGACTTGAGGGGGAGTGTTGAAGATGAATATGACGATGGAGCATTTAAAGAGATGTGTGATTGGATGCCCCCCGAATACATAGCCCTAATCCGTCAACAACTTGAATAGCTATGTACATCAAAAGTCCATGCAAAGGAAGGAAGAAATGGCTCCAAAATGAAGCATACCGTGGCCCAAGAAGGCTGCCCAAAAATGGACAGAAAGATAGATAAATTTCTGGACAGAAATTTGCCCAGAAAATTGGCCCAAAATTAGGGCCTAAGTTAGCCCGAATTTGTCCAAACTTTAGAGTCCAAAAGTTCAAGTTTTATGCTCCATTTAAGGGTCAAAAAGGGCCTCATTCAAGGCCTTTCACGGCCCAAGAAGAAGCTCAAACAATGCAGGGGCAGAATAAGCAAAATTTATAACGGCTAGTTTTTGGGTTTGTGTCTACTGGCTAGTTCTTGTGTCTACTGGCTAGTTGGACCATTTTTTGCTATAAATAAGTCTCCTCTCTTCATTTGTAATACACCTTGGAGCATTGTCTCATAGAACTAGTTTAGAGCAAAAATAGTCTCTACAAAATCTTGTATTTTTAGAGCATTGTCTCTATAAATTATTTCATGTATATTTGATATTTCATCAAAAAAATATATTGAGTTCATTCTTATATATTGAAACTCTCTTCTTTCTTGTTGTTTCATCAACACTTACAAACTCACAAACACAAAATCTTCTTTCCATTACTCAAACACCAATACCCTAGCTCAACCACCAAAGCTTCCGCAGTCCAAATTTCAACAAATTGTCCTAAAACTTGACATGTAGTGTGAAACAAAGAAGGAAAAAGAGCAAGAAACTAAAAGATAATCTAAGGAATGAAAGGACTAGGTGGAAAAATGCCTGAGGAGTAAGAGAGGGGAGAGAGAGACATTCACTGAATTATGCTATATTTAGGCTCCACAGACGGTACAAGATGAGACAATCTCAAAGAAGATTCAGCCATATTTTTGGCCCTTTAGTTCATTTTCAACCAGCACAGTTGAGGCATATTGACAAAGGACTTTGAAGATTCAACCCGTATCTCGACTCATAGGTTTAGGCAATTCTTCTTGTATATACAAATTTAGTGACAAAGGACTTTATTAAATAATTATAACCCACCACCATTATGAAATTATAACATTCTTTTATTAAATTAATAGCACTTCTCATTGAACTTTTCCTTTTTAGCTCAAAATAGGCCGAGAACAACAAATCACAAAGCGTATGGATATAGATCAAAATAGCAAAAATACGACCAAAGATGTAGTACGCGCAGTTCAAACTTAAAACTGACCTTCTTTTCCTTGCCAATGTTGAGAACAATAAGCTCAACCAAGCCTTTAGTATTCATCAAAACACCCAGAGTGATCGACTCTCTGGCCGGAATCCGACACATCATCGCCACAACAAACGTTCCTATGATCTTCCCTGCGCATGCCGTGGCGATTACAAGCCCCAACAGACCCCATGCCTCGGCGCCACTGATGGAAGCAACGTTGGTCTTGAGACCGCTCGAAGCGAAATAAAGAGGAAGCAGAAGACTGGAAACAAAATCCTCAATTCTCACAATCAATCTCTCCACAAATTCTCCCTCTTTCGGAATCGTTAGTCCGAAAACGAATGCTCCGAAGATTGAATGGATTCCAATCATGTCGGTCATGAAGCCCGAAACCAATACCCCTGTTAATGTCAAGCAAATATAGAACTCGTCGACTACGTCGTGGTCAGGCGAACAACGTTTTGCTACCCATGCCATGGCTGGCTTTATTACCACTAACATGAAAGCTACGAATGCCACACCACATAGCATGACCCAAATAGAAATAATTGGGCTCTTGTGACTACCTCCGTCGCCATTACCTAATTATTTTACATAGAATCAGAGCAGAGCTAATACCAGTTTATGTTTTAACCAGTTTCTAATAATTGATTATTTGATATTTACCTGCTAAGGCGATAGCCAGGGCTAATAGAATCCAGGCCGCCACGTCATTGAAGGCCGCGGCGGCCATCGCAGTTTCGCCAACGTGAGTAGTCAGAAGTTTGAGTTCGGCGAGAATGCGGGCCAAGACGGGAAAAGCCGTTATGGAGAGAGCAACACCCATAAAGACAAGGAACTGACCATAGCCAACTTTGTCAGCGCCTTCAACGGTTTTACGGAGGACAAAGGCGACCCCAACTCCGCCTAGGAAAGGGAGGGAGATTCCAGCCGCCGCGATGCTGAAGGCACGGTGACCGCTTCGGCGGATGGAGTTGAGGTCGAGTTCGAGGCCAACGAGGAAGAGGAAAAAGAGAAGTCCTATGGAAGCCACGGTTTCTAGAATTGGTGTGCTCCATTTGGGGAAGATTCTATTCATGTACGCATGGTTTCTTCCTATGGCCGATGGACCCAGAATGATCCCACCCTGAAGAAAAAATAATTTATAAAGTAACGAGAAATAAATAAAATCACTACACTTATTGCACGTATACAACATTTTTCTATGATAGAAACAAAAGGTAATACGAGGTCTAATTTTCTTAATAATTAAACATGATATAGGATGTGTGTGTGAGAGAGAGAACATACGACAATTTCTGCAATAACTTTGGGTTGGCGAAGAGGCTTGAGAAGAAAAGCAAGGAACCGGCTAAGAGCGATGACTATAACTGTTTGGACTATCAGGAGAGGGAAAGCAAAGTCCAGAGGATTATCTCCTTGCCAAACCCCATTTGATGAGGCTTTGATTGAAGTTATGTTCACCATCCTTCTCCAGAAATATTGGATAATAGTAAATCACCAATGATGCGAGGGTGTCATAAGAAAAGAGGAGTTGGAAAAAGAAGTGCCCCTCTCCAGAAACTTCACATTGTTGGGCATCATTATATGGACTTTTCATGAGGTGGGCCGGTGGGTTGGGTGGCCATGTGGATTTTCTTCATCGGTGGTGACCGAAAAGGAGTTGACTTTACATGTGAAGCAAACGGTATTTAGAAAATGTTCACGGAGATCATCCTATTTGTAGTGTAATCAGAATAAAAAATTAATTATTTTAAATCTTATTATTAAATAAATTATTAAAAAATTAAATACAGATATTTAAAATTCATTCTGATTATTATTTACACTAGGTGAGAGGAGCTTGCTTGGGAAAAAAATAATTGGAAATTTTTTTGCCTACCAACTATGAACTTGAACTTGAGGTAATTGTTTAACTTCCTTTTTTTTTTAATAAAAAAATACAGTTAAAAGAGATCAAATTGAGAAAAGAATGATAAAAATAGAGAAAGTCTACCACTTAGACTTGTTGCTAAGAGACAATTGTTTAACTTCTTGGGTCATGATGCAAATGTCACCATTGTTATTTTGCGCTCAAACTCAGAAATCCATCAACGATCATAAGTTGACTTTCATAGGAACTAGACACGAAAAGCGGATTGAGAACATCAATTTCATGCCGACATGGCAAGCTTTTGGAAAAGTCTGGATCACAAATTCGATCAGTTCAAGGTTTCCTTCTTAGCATTTGGTTGTGTTCCGTGTGAAACGAGATCTACGACACCTTTAGTGAAACACTGATTTTAATTATTTTCTGAATTTCAACGCCACAGACTTGACAATAAAATTACTCATATTGAATACAAATAAATCATATAAAATTATATAAATTTATTATTACATAAAAATAAAAAAGGAAACATAGGGACTGGACAAAAACAAAATCTTCAGACTTGACAAGAGATGTCGTGCTAAGAAAGTGGGATAAAAGAAAAAAAATAGATTTGATAATCTTAATTCTTTGGAAATAAAATTCTCCTATTAAAAGCTTAAATTTGTGATAATATTTATGTTGTTTTATAACTTAATGTTTGTTTTTTTTTTAGGCACAGGAGTGTTTTACCCCTTAAAAGACCAATATTGTTAAAATTGAATTTAGTCAAATTCAATATAAATACAAAATACCTACGATTTATCAAAAATATTTTTTACATAAATGGAAATTAGCAATTTAATCAGGATCCAATGTGTGAAATAAAAATACAAATAAACTAAATATAATAACATTAAGATTTATTACCGACCTCAATTTCCTCAACTAGATCAATTGTTGTTCAAATCAAATTAGATGTTATTTTCAACAATTTGTTGCCAACAAGATCTCCCATTAATTACCAACCTCAATTTTCATCACGAAGCACTCGGATCACAAGACCCTCGCACAAAAGTGTTTTGTAAAGTAATCAAAAACACTAGTCTCGTGATTTCCATGCACACACTTTATTTGCAGGCAATCAATCTATGGAGGATCATTTTCTTCTACTTGGTATTTTTAGTGACCAGAAGTTTTCATCCTTCTGGTCCTCAATCACTGCATTTTGATCCATCAATTTTCTCATTATCTGTTTATTTTTGGAGTGTACAATTTACTGAGGGAGAGGATTGACTAGGGTACATATGATGTCACTCTTATGCTTATTTGCTTCCAACTTGATTGAATTGGTCCAATGAAATCTTGCTACTTAATGCTCTTACAGTCACACATGTAATCCAGATAATCAGTACTACTTTTTTAAATGATTATCCAAACGTAATACTAGGTTGATTACGATACAAGGGCTTCTTGTGCAAGCAAGCCTCAATTATTCATCAAGAACCTAAAAGCAATTTGCATTAGGAAACGGAGGATGAACTTGTTTATGCATTTTATCAACTTGGTGTACAAGTATCCATTTAAGTGGCTCTTATTTTAGGATCTGTGTTGTCAAAGAATGTTAGACTTTTTTGGATCTCTTCTTAGGTTTCTCAATTTGTTCAAATTGAGCAGAACCTATCATTCCAAACTTTGATAACTAAAATATTATCCCAAAGCAAAAAAAAAAAAAAAAAAAAAAAAAAAAGTATTAGTTCTAGAGATAGATTTTATGGGGAAAAAAATTGTTAGATGCCCATGCAAGGTACGGAAAATTCTAGGCTTTTCAAAGTCTAAATTTGGGTTTGGTGAAATATGTTGATGACCTAATGACAAATACTCTGCCCCCACTTGATTTTGATTATGTTTTGCCATCTCTCTCATAAAAAGAAATTAAAATAAAGAGTATAAATTTAAAATTAATTAGTATTAAAATAAAATATTTTGTAAATCTACGGGTTCATGTCTAAAATTATTATAATATGCTTATAAATTTAAAATTTTTTTGATTGTATGTAATTTTTATTAATCCTCGTCACTAGAGACTTCCTTTGAATTTCTTTCTTTCTTTTTTTATTGTTTGAATTTATTTTAAATTTATAATAAATTTAAAAGAGACATAAATAATTAATTATTGAAATAGGAATGCTCTTTTTTATCCCAAACTTCCCCTTGGTAGGAATGGGCTACCATTTCTGGTTCACAAAACTGGGAAGCCACACAGGTAAAAGCTGGGCTGCTTCCGGAAATGGGCTTGTTGAGCTTGTGCTCTGTTTGCTCTTTTAATAAAAAGAAATTAACGACTCCAGCATCCAATGGCCCAAGACAGTCAGGGAGATTGAAGTGGAATCAGACTCCACCGCCTTGATCAAATTCCGGATCAAGGTCACATGTTCAACATGGTCATGGGGAATGCCGCCAGATCAGATAGATTTTGTGGAGGTGAAGCATATCTGCAGAGAAGCTAACCAATGTGCTTATCGTCTAGCTAAATTGGGTTCCTTAAGATGTAGTTTATCTGGAGACTCCCCCTAGTGAGCTCCTCCATTTGTTTCTTGGAGACAGCAGGGGTTCTCCCCACTTCAGGTCTTAAGTTGGTGGGCTTGGGCGTGCTGCCTCTTGTGCTGTTTCTTAGGCCTCCTCTTGTAAACCAAAAAAAAAAAAAAATACTCCACAGAAGCGAAAGTTTCAAGAGTTACCAGTTGCTTCTAAAGATACTTCAAAACTCCATCAGGTATTTACTCTGACCTTCTGATACTGGACCTGTATATTGCACCATTGGTTTGCATGTTTAACAGGGATATTATGCTGGATACTCCATGGAATGAGTTCCTCCATATTTTTTAATCAGATACTGAATCGAGATTGTAGTTGGTTTGTCGTGTTGGAAGATAGAGCAGATGAACACCTATGCCCTTTTTTTTGGGGGGGGGGGGTTTACAATTTGGTTTCCCCTTAGCGATCCCTAGGCCAAAGATCATGGCAATTTTGGCTTGGTGTTTTGATCTAAAATTTACTCCGTTAGTAAACCTATTTGTGCTGAGCTTTGGATTGCTTTATTCTACCATAAATTTTGTTTAATGAACTTATTGGTGTTGACCATCCTACATGTTCAAGAGTTAAACTTTTCTGTTTCTTGAAATTTCTCAGTAGTGGGTGCCAATATTTGTGCTCCCACTCTTGTTTCATCCCTGAGAGCCACAAATTCCTAGGCTGTTCAAAATTAGCAAAGCACCTACTTAAACAATCTGCTTGTATGACTGGCTGATCTTCTCTCTTTTTCCTGTTAGCCTTTTTTTCATCGTCGTCTTTGATTTTCTTTCTCCCTGTGCATGTGTTTCTCTTGATGACTCCAAGTTCCTCATAAAATAATTACAAGTGGTTTGAATATGCATTATCCAATGCTGACATTTGCTCATGTAGCTTCCCGTTGTGCATCATTAGTAGGAGAGATAGTAGGAGAGAGAGAACAATATGAGAAAAAAAAAATGGCGCCGCCCGGACTTGAACCGGAGACCTTCAGTGTGTTAGACGTGATAACCAACTACACCACGGCACCTCGTTGGTGCAGGTGCAATCTCTCTTTTTCCTAATGTTCGGCAATCAACCCAACATTTATTTATTTATTGTCGTTTGATTGCTCAAGTATGTGGGCGAATTTCACATTTCCAGTCCGATAATATGATGTTTGCACAATCTGGAGTCCCCCTCTCAATTTGTTCCTTAATTGGATATAATTCGAAAGGTAATTATGGAACTATCTCATGATTTTGAGTTGCATTTGGCTCAATATGGGTTTTTGATAACGTTGTCCCACACTTATGACTAATGCATACAAGGGCAAATAGAAGATTACTGGGTTCCCATACCAGTAAATATCTGGATTTTCATAGTTATTGATTAAATTTATTGCAATTAACTATGCGTTGGTTTTGCACTAGTGGATGAAAGTTAGAAATGCAGGCATACCCTGTTAAGTTTGACCCCTGTAATTACTACTAGTTGTGCTTTGTGTGCGCGCGCGTGCGTGCGTAGGCTAACCTAAGTGTAAGTCCCTTTGGTTCGTTGGCCCAACAGCAGTCACAAGGTAATTGCTTAGTGGCTAAAACACTCGCACTAATCTCAAAAATCACTGCTTTCAGCCACCATTTTTCAAGACAATTACGAAGGGGTTATTGGTGACGGTAGCCATTAGTAATTCTTCTCTGCAAAATTCACACTTCAATGCCATGTATAATCCCAGATTATGAAATAGTTTAGTGCTAGCGGTACCTCTGCAATTCATCCTTCTCTGATCAAGAGCCAACTCTTTTGTTATTCTCATCATCCTAGCAACGAGAATCAGAGTAACCAGAAACCATGATTACCCCTCCTAAGATTTTCCTTGTCACTGCCACTTTGAATGAATTGGCTTAATTTTTTCTAGATGTTTAGACGAGCTTTGCCTTTTAATCTCCATTAATCACTATGAGTATCATCTCTATAACGCAGTGATTGCATCCCATTAACTGAGCAAATTAATAGTGAGAGCTCTGGTGGTCGTTGCTGTTGACGAGAGGAATGATCTATCCTAAAGCTGTACAAGAGGCCAAGTTTTATGGTGTTCAGGTATACGTAATTTCATTTCATTGGACAGTTCCACTAAGAAATTCACATTATTAACTTCTTCATAATAAATTAGACCAATAAATAGTGGGGTGTGGCGCTTAAGCCAAAGATGTCAGTAGGCTTCAAACGTGTCTGATGCTGCAACCTGAAGGACCTTGTATGGCAACATTATGGTGTAAGATTGTTTTTTCTGCCGACTCTTGGGTGTGGTGCTTAATCCCTAGTGCGCAATTCTCTCGACCACAATGTGAACTGCATCTAGTAATTTATGGCAGGCCCCAAGTTAAATTTCCTAATCTAAATCTAACATCTCCGGACATGGCTGAATTCTAAAATCATTTCCACTGAAATTCAATCCGTGTACTTAGTGGGTACCAATTCAAGTCGCATATTGATCTTATTATACCTAATGTTGTCGCGCCTTTTAACTTGCCAAAGCGTGTGGATAAGCGAAGCAGTCATTAGATTTTACTGTTCTGGAACCATCTCTCGATTGCTTGGAGTCACCTCTGCCATAACGTCGTTACATTAATCATCCAATTTGTTTGACGGGTTGGCGATCACAACCTGGCGAATTCAAAATTCCATTTGATCCTACCTGCGGATTCTTCGGTTGGCGGCAAACCCAGCCAACGATATTTAACTTCAATTCTTTGACTAGTCTGCAAATAAAAATATGTTGTTCTTGTACAAGTTTTTAGAATTGAACCAGAGGTTTTCATTGTTCATAGCCTTTAGAATTTTGTAAATGCTCCCTCTACAATGCACACTCTTCAAATCGTAATCATTAATTCAACAAAAGGGGTCAAAATTTATACAAGAAATCTAAAATCCGTTCATTTGAAAAAAAATTAGAGTTCCCCAAAAAAAGAGATGAACATTTCAATTTCATTCCACCTAATTCCCAAATACCACACCATTTACATTGTTGGAGACCCTAGTCTACCAGCAACTCAAAAAACCATTAAATATATATAAAAAAAAAAAAAAAAAAAAAACCGACACATCGAAACAGAGACAACGACCACAATAACCAAACCCCCACTTGAATCCAATCTGTCAACCTCCAAAGCCGTAGAGAGTCCTTCCTTGCCTCTTGAGAGCGTAAACCACGTCCATAGCCGTCACTGTCTTCCTCCTCGCGTGCTCCGTGTAGGTCACCGCATCGCGAATCACGTTCTCCAGGAAAATCTTCAGAACCCCTCTAGTCTCCTCGTAGATGAGACCGCTGATTCGCTTCACTCCTCCTCTCCTCGCGAGTCTCCGAATCGCTGGCTTCGTAATTCCTTGGATGTTGTCGCGAAGGACCTTACGATGGCGCTTGGCTCCTCCCTTTCCCAAGCCCTTTCCACCCTTTCCTCTTCCTGACATCTTCACAAAAACTTTTCCTAGGGTTTCACCGTTTGACCTAAAATGAAGTGTCTGAAACTTGTATCTTGTTTTAGGCTGTGATTTGAAATCAATTGCTTGACGGGCTTAATATGGGAGAAAACTTGGTTTCGAAATCGCAGGAGTGCATATTGACCGTCGGATTAGGATGTTAATCGACGGTTATGAGTATCGATCCGTGTGTTGTTTGGATTCGTGTGTTTAACCGCTAATTGGATTCGGTGTGGTCACAGGGATTGGGAAAATTTTGTAGTCAAGTTGTTTGTAAGCCGTCGATTGTCATTTTTATTGACGGTAAAGATGATTACTGAAGGTATTCACACGGATCGTGACCTTGCTGACATGGCAGTCATTGGGCTGGGCTCGGCCCAAACACAAAGCTGTTTCTTTCCATTCTACTGCTACTACTCACATCGAGAAGGTCGAAAATCATTTTCATTTTGCGAGTGTTTGGTGAAGTTGTGGAGCGAGAAAACTGATAGAGCAAGAGAGAGAGAGAGAGAGAGAGAGATGAGGAAATTCGATCCATGGCCAGTTTTCTTCAAGAGAGAGTGGAATAGGAACTGGCCGTTCTTGGTTGGATTCGCCATCACTGGTACCATCATCACCAAGTTCTCCCTTGGTCTCACCGGTAACTCTTCTCTCTCTCTCTCTCTCTCTCTCTCTCTCTCTCGATCGTTTGGGAATCGGTGATTTAATTGATAGATCCTTTTTATTGTTAGTGGTTTTGGAACTGAAATATAGTTTAATTTGTGCGACTATTGCAGAGGAGGATGCGAAGAACTCTCCCTTCGTGCAGAGGCACAAGAGGTATATTCGTTACTGTGTGCCCTAATTGTTTAGTTTTCTCATCTCTTGTTGATTTAGATACGATTGGATTTGATGATTTGTTGTGTGTGATTTCGCTTTGCTAGCATTAGGTTTAGGGTTAGAGATTGTTCTAATCTGACTTCTGATTATCTGATTATTTCAAAGCAAGGTTTCTGGTAATGTTAGATATAACATCTTTGTTCTGTTTTGATTCTATAATTTTTTCGCTTCATTTGATTCCGTTTTCTTAGAGTTCGGGGTTCTCCAGTTTGTGTTTGATTCTATAATTTTTTCACTTCATTTAATTTCATGGGGTTTCATTTGCTACTGTTAGGGTTTCTCTTTTTTTGTTTGAACATCTTTTAAGCCTCAATTATTGTTAAGCGAAATTTAATTGAAATTTCGAGAGCTCTGTTTGATTTAAGCATATTATTTGTCTAAAAATATTACGTAATACCTCGGACATTGGAATTTCACTACTTTATGTGATTCTTTATTCGTAGGGTTAGGGTTTCCTCTGGTTTGTGTTTGTCTATATTTGTGTGCCTTTGAATTATGGTTATTAAGAAAAGTTTCTGGAAATGTTAATAGTTGTGTGTTGAATTGATATATTAATTTCTTCATACAATATTGATTGTTGATCACTGGAATTTCACATTGTTAATTCTATCCATGCCATTCTTTTACCCCACATGTTGCCCAATACCTTCTTGCATTGTGCTCTTTGATGCCCAAAACAGCACTACTTTGCAGTAGTGTCATAACTAGGTCTGGGAAAATCTTGATGATGGGCCTAGATACACAAATCTTTCCTTGGACTTCTAAATTTAATTCATTGGGCTAATATTTTGAAAACGAAAAACTAACTTTCTACTATCTTTGAATGTACACTTGGCTATGATTTTTATGTTCTATTTATGCTTTCTCCTCCAAATTTGGGCATAGTGATCGACAGACTTCACTAATATCTTTACCCAGGTTCTAACACGTTCACAGTGCCTTTGATAACCCACCCTTCTTACTCGGCAAGATTTTGAAATTAATGAAAAAATGATCTTTTTTAAGCTCAAACTTTTGTTTTAGCTAGATGTTTCAGACACATGCTGCATTTCTTTTGGTCGGATTGGAAAGTCCCCAGTTGTTTTGGTTCATGTCTCTTTTATGCCTTTGACAACCCTTCATGCACATGTTGCATTTCTGACTTTGCCTTTCTAGTTCAGTTTTATCCTCTTCCAACCGTTGGCAGTAGTAGTATTTCTATCTCTTCAAACACAAAAAGTGTGATGATTAATGAGCATAATATGCGAAGCTTAATCTTATCAAAAGAATCTATTCTACTTCATGTCTCTTATCCCATCCCTGTTTAGTGACAAAAAGTTTAGAGAGTATCCCTTTAGTCTTGTGAAATGGGACACTGTGAAGCAACCTTTTCTAGTTGAGGGCCTTATTATTGGATCTTTGATCTTCTGTTATAACATGTTGGCGAAGTGAGAAAAACTCACGCTGGAAAGAGGTTATTGTGGCTAAATATTAGATTTCTCATAATGGATGGATGGATGATGAGGATGTTGGGTCTCTTGGTGGTTGTGTGGACAGAGAGTAGGAGAGGGTGGGAGGATTTTAGGATCATGATGAAGTTTAAAGTGGATAACCAGTTGAGAGACTCCTTTTGGTCTGATGTGTGGTGTAGCTCAGATTTGCTCAAAGAGTCATTTCTTTGACTTAAATGAGTTGGTCATGAGCAAAGAGGTGTTAATGGGCTCTTTCGTTTCTCTATGAGGTAAACCATTGCTTTTGGAATGCGAATTTTAGAAGACAAGCAAATGATTGCACATTGGGGGAGCTTTTTTAGCTTTTTTGAAGCCCTAAAGAGAGTTGGGTTGAAATCAAATTGGAATAATGTTCTGATTTGAAATGAATGGCATGGATGAGGGGAGGGTTCCTGTTCCATGGAAGTATATTTGGACATCTGCCTTGCCTCCAAGAGTAGCCTTTTTTGCATGAGAGGCAGGTTTGGAGAGTTCTGACAGTTTGTGTCTTTTGCACCTTTGTTGGATGTCTTCAAGCTGCGTATATTGTGAGTCGAGGGTTTGGAGTGTAATGGTGGTGTACAGTGAAAATAGAGTTGTTATTGATTTCATAGATTCTTTTTCAATGTAGACCAATCGGTGAACATGTCCTTGGTGCTTTCTCCCTTTTTGTATTTCTTCTTATGAACAAAGTCTTTCTTTTCCTACCCCCCCCCCCAAAAAAAAAAAAAAAAAAAAAAAAAAAAAAAAAAAAAACTTAAAACATGAATAAGTCATTAGGCTGTACTTAAAAAAAGTTCTTTGTCCTAGCTAGTACAGCTACAAAACCCTTTTTTGCCCTACTAACTGCTTTGGACGAAATCTTTGCCTTCAACTAGGGAGTGTTACTGTAGTTTCGTAGTTCACTTTTCGTCCTATGTTTATTGTTGCCCTTGGAAAAATAGCAAAAAATGACATGTAAAGTTTGGTGTAAGAAAGGTTTTGAAAAGTAAACTGGAGGATGACTTGGTCAAATCACCTTTAAGTTCCTGCATATTTACTGGGAGTAATATGCTTATCTAATTGCTGTAAATATTTACTGTCATTTTACAAACTTACATATATCTTGGAAAATAATTATTTATACTTGTCATTTTAGACAAGAAAGTAGTATTTACTAAATGTGTATCTTGTGGGTGGTGGAATACACGCTATAACTTATTCAATTTAGAAAAAAAATTATGTCTGTAGTTGGGTCTGCATATCCAGGCCTGCTCTTTAATGTAGTCATTGGTGGTAGGTGAAATACTTTCCCATTTCAATTCAAAAGACAAAATTTTGAAAATTCCTTTTCCACCTTTATTATTTCAAGTGAGCCTCTTATGAAGTGGCGTTCCCTTCAACTTGATGTAGTGTTTTTCAGTGCCTGGTCTTCTTTTCTATCAACATCTAACACCCCTATTATATCTTGCTTAATGATGGGAGCCATTCTGTGCGTTTAGTTGTCTGCGAAATCCAACTTTTAACCTGTGGATGAAATTTTACTCTTTCCTGATAATGAGTTGGGGCTTGCTAAAGGAAATAGAGAATTTCTGTTAGTGTGACCTTTTATATATATTATATAGGGCACATGTAAAGTATGACATTCAGTATTGTTTGAAGTCTTACCAGGTTTTACATTGAATTTTGCTGTTCAGTTTTAAGGGCTCTCAAATCTTATTTAATTATCAGCAACATACCAAAGAGCTTCATTGAAGTTGCATTGATTTGTGTTTACATGCATGTGGAAAGTCCTATGCACTTTTTCGTTGGATGAAGAAACTTTGGTTGAATAATTTAAGTAGGTAATCTTTGCATGTATTTTTTATTCATTTTTCTCTTTTTGGTGCTCCTCACTTGACCAATACGCAGGCATGTCACTGCTGCCAACAATGGCTTGCTTCTACATGATTTTGTTTTTTTTTTTTTTTGAGATCATTGAGCTGCTGAAAAGCGCACACTGGAAACTGATGAATTTGATATGTGGTCCTTTGCAGATGAATTGGTGGAATCCCAGTGCTGAGACGTCATTGACACACTTATCATGGATTCTCAGTTGCATTGAGGAAGTTGCCATTTTATTTTGCTTAAGCCAATAATACCAACTCCTTTTGAGTACTGTTTGTGGATCATGTTCTTTAAACTTCATTTGTGTGCTCCATCACACGAGTTTTCTGAAATCGCAACTTGTACTCCTTTATCTTATTACAAATTCCAGACTTAATTGAACCTGATACGCGTTTATGCCTGCCCGAAGGTTCTCATGGAGCTCTACTTTTCAGTTTCATGGTTCCATGAACCTTTGCCCATGATAAATTATGATGTTAAAGCATGTTCTGGTTTCAAAGGATTTCGGTCTCGTCTCTTAGTTCCAAGTAAACACCCTTCTCTCTAGTCATACGTTCGGGTTCAGGTTATTAGCCTCAAGTTGATCTGATGCTGTTTCATCCTGTTTTTGCCTGAAAAATCTGCCCAGTCAGGCCTTCATCAAGCCTGTCAATCCCGGATATGGCCTGCTCTTTGAAATTTCGTTGGAACTATATTTTCCTAGATGTTTGTTCAAGAGGGCCCCCAAGAAACGTGCGCCCCTAACGGGCCAATGTTGCTGCCTCTTGTTGATTTTGGGCACTATGCTGGGACAAGGCCCGAGGAGGCCCAGACTCGTTGCATGCTCATTAGGCCCTGTTAGAACAGAACGTGCTCCGATACGTCTTGGCAAATTTTGCCAAATTGCGATTCAATCGGACTCTTTCTGTCTCCAGGTTATTTGGACTAATTAAAACCCAATATAGCCAACTCAAGCCCGAATGTTTATCCGGGGCACACCCATCGCAAAAATGATAGGCCCACTGAGGCCGAAATGTTTGTTCATTGTGGTTGCCTACCGCCATTTGGGCCGCAGTGGCAATCAGGCCCATAATTTTATTTTTTGGCACATACCGAAGCTCAAACCAAACCGTCTTACATCAAGCCCATAATATTATTGACTACTCTTCGATGTCGAAGGCCCAATTTTTGCAGACCTAAGCCGCTTTTCAGTGAAGTGCAGCCGAATCGGATTTCCAGATATTGAGAAGGCTTATTCAAGCCCAACTGAGTCCTAATGTGGCCCAAAGGCCCAAATGAGTTTTTTTTCCACTGGACTGTCCCCTTGACCTAAGGCCCAAATGAGTTAACAGTAAAACAGACCTGACGAAGTCATTTACAGGCTTCTACATGAAGCATGGTCTCAGACTTCAGACTAGGCTTGACCGAGTAATGAAATTTCAAAGCTGATCAACGCAATGGGCAGATCTCCCCAGGCTCAGCCAGCCCAAACACACATTGACCAGGCAGGGCCAGGTTGTGCAGCCCCCTTGTTCGTTAGCATGTCCGAATACAACTATGGATCATGCCCAACCCACCCCCCCTCCAATCTCGTGCTAACATAGCGAGCACAGCACCTGACCAGAGTTCATGGTTGTCAAATTTTTTGAAATTCCACATTACAAAAACCAAAATACCACTAATGTCCGTATTTACAAGTACAAAACTATTTGGCACAATAAACTTAAAACTCATTTGGGTTGAACGATCAGACACTCTACCCCCTAACCAGAGGTCAAGTTCGAGCCTTAGAAATGAAGAAAAATGATTTAAGAGAACCAACCCCCTAAAATCAATCCCGGTGCTCGAGCCAAATTAGTAGGAATCGGTGGAAAAAAAAAAAAAGAGTATATATTACAAGAGGAGCTTCTCTCCACTGCTTTGATGCATAGGCTGCATACACCTTACCATAAGTAGACATTTTCTTTCATGCCGTAAAGCCGTCTCTCAAGAGATCATTTCAATTTTCTCGGCTTTCTTTTAGTGTCAGATCTACTCCCTGCAAATAGTAGGAGCAAATCAAAAATGATCCTAATGGATGTTTTGAATCAGACAAATGCCTGGCTTTCTAACAGCATTATTACAAAATGATCCTGGGGTCTGTAAAGGGAAAATTTTTTGGTTAACAGCAAAATTAACGATTGAGAGGAATCCTGCACTTTTGCATGCATATGCCAGCCAAAGATGCCACATTATGCACGAAGAAAAAAATATATATCAGTTCCTATGGGGCACAACTACATTCAATATGCCCCCTTTCTCCCATTTTGAGGCTCTGTGACAAAGCGGTGCAGCCATGCAATTGTAAAATTTCTTTTGTAGCATTAAGAGTAAGTCCATAAAAAGAACTTGAAACATAAGATTCATGCCAAACATTTCAAGATATTTTCAAAGCCTATCTTTACAAAATCCTCAGCCAAAAGAATCTTTTCCACATTCTCTATGATGCAAAAACATGGAGTGTTCTAGTGCAAACTACTGAACTACAGACTTTCACAAATGATGTTAAACAATACACACAAGAATTCACAAATAATGTTAAACAATACACTCAACAACAATTTTGTAAAGCATCTCCAGAGCATTCAAAAAGTGCACACGAAGTGTTTAACAGCTGCCCAATTCACAGAAAAATAACTAAAATTAGACAGCACGTCACATGTGACAGCCTGTAAGTGTATTGGAAATGGGCTGCCTTTGTTTGCAAGTGAACAATATTTTTCTCAAAGATGAAAGGCATGAACATAGCAGGACATAGGAGCAAAGATAGGATATTATTGTAAACTTCCCAGTTAAATGGGTAAATGCCAGGAACACCTCATACTCCAATTCAAAACAATACAAGGATTTTAGTATGGATATATCAGTAACCAGGCTCGCTAAACCCACTGAAATTAATCATGTCAACGTATTCATATCTACAACTTTCTTTCCCAAGTAAACTTTAATCCTTCACGTCTTAACATTATCGAGCAAATTCCATCCTCTTACACTAACACTTACAAACCAAGTGAAGCATCAGGTGTCACTTAGTTGTAGTGCAAGACTTCAATGCTACACAATGTTTTCATTAGAATGCTTTGGCAAATCAATTAATGGGTAAAATACTAAAATCCTCAAATGCTACCAAACATGGTGTCATCATGTGGCTAAGTAACCAGTTTCTATGTCCACACAATGCCATCTCCAAAATCCAAGATAACTAGTTTCTATGTCCAACCACCTTGTAGTTTGTACAAAGTAATATTAACAGTATGTTATACTCGGCACTTCAATTAGAGCCCCCAACTGACTCACGGATCACACACACTTTTCATTAGAAGTGAAGAAGACTTTGGAAGTGATATAGAGGGAATACTATTTCAATTTGATTGCACAATAAAGCACAGGAAGGTTACGGGAAATAACTTTGGGTCAATGTGTTCAAGCAAACAATAATTTGAGAAGGGGGGCAAACCTCTAGGTGCTTTAATCATAGAAGGCCCTTCTTGAACCCCTGTAATTCCTCGGTCCTGGGACGAAGATAATAACAAGCAAAAAATTAAGAACTGAATAAAGAGAACAGCCCAAACACAGAGCAAACTAAGAAATAAAAACTATTCGTAAGGCTGGCAACAAAGGTTATATTATAAATTATACCTCAAATCATGAAATGAACAAAATTATAAAGTTCAGCATAATCAATACAGACAAATTCGACATTCATAGTGTACATCTGAATGCAACAAGGAAGATAATCGTGATGCACAACAGTTGTATAGAAATGGAGAAGAGCAAGATTAGTATTAGAGAAGTTCTGAAGTTACAAAGGTAATATAAACGACTTAACCCATATGACAGACTCCTTTCTCTTCCCTCTGGATGAGGATTAGACTCCATTACAAAGAAGAGGCTAGTACAAGGGTAACCTCAGAAGGGAATGAAAAAGAAAAGGTACCATGTAAGCAACAAAAAAGGATGAAAACCTCCAAAATAAAAAAAAAGGAGAGAGAGTGAGAAAATAGAAAAGTGACACCACTTATAGTAGATCTAAACCATGTAAATCAAGTTCTAGAAGGGACAATCATGAGATCACTTCCACTCAATATCAAGGGTAGGAAGATGCCAGTGTTCTCTTAATCAGAAAATAGTTTTAGCAGGAATTGCAGAATAACTGTTCATGATTTCTAGCTTCCATCACTTGTCAAAATGAAAATAAACTACTTACATCCTTTTCCCTCCCCTCATAGCATCGTCTTCTACAAAGATTAAAGAACTCAAAACCTAGGAATGCTATCAAACTCATCCCAATGACATTCTCAACTCGGTACTCACTTTCCTCTGGTCTTATCAAGTTACAATATCTATTCAAGCCTCCTGAATTCCTATTCCACAAAGTACAGCCATCAGCCATAAAGCTCCCAACTCACAACCAGATCTCCAAAGTCATTCTCCTTCATGGAAGCATTGGAATTATGCAGATCTCTCAACCCCTAAACCACTGGCATACATAAGTAAACACATTGAACTTCATCCCACCAAATAGAACCCAACTCATAATATAGGAACTTCCCCTTTCAACTTTCTCCAAACTTCTAGCCAAGTTCACTTGTACACACATGCATATTCAAAATAAAGTAATACAAGAAGGGTACAACTTCATTCATTTTTTTGGGTTGATTTAGGCAATTAACAACTCTTAATAGAACTTTTGTCATGACAGATATAAGTGTGACACATCTTTTACCCAAAATTAGGTTTAGAACTAAATGGACAAGATAATACACAGAGCTAGCTTCTTTATACTTGGAGGTAAGGTGTTAAATGTGTGAGAACATGAACACATAATGCCCACAAATACATATTAAATCTAATTCAAAATGCACGAGCAGGTAAAAGCAACAAGCAACAGCACAAACCATATTATAAACTGGAATCTGGTTTCGCCAGAACTCAAGTGTAGGCAAGAGCAGTCTTCCTGTAAAATAAGCAATTCAATTAATTATAAAAGCTATTGAAATTTTAAGAAACCTTCTCTAGTCAATGAATAAAGCATTTCAATGCTTATGTTAACAAATGCATATGACTTCTATGGAAACAGCAGGTAAATTAGTCCATTGAAATACCACCAGCCATTAGAATTACAACTACAAAGTTTGAATAATGATCAACAAGACACAATAAATTAAACAATGGACATTGAATTAAAAAATCTTACATTGTCATATGCTAAATTTAAACCATACGCATTACACATTTGATGTGAAATGCGTAAGACCGGGTGATGTGTGCCAGGGAACCATATTCGCCTGGCCAATTGATAATGTTCACCCAGCATGTCACGAGCAACACATATGGTAAACACCATCCAAATTATTTTTTTAAGATCTTTGCAGTAACTGAACAGATGGGAATGTTAATTGGCCAGTTACCTGATCTTGATCTCTTAAAATTTAAGGATTCTGCAGACATAGTAGAGGCCTTTTTGTTCCCATATGGTGTCTGAGGACTTGTCTAAACAAATACACAAGAAGTAATACAATTAAGAAGAAGTAGCTGCACCAGAATGCACCAAAAAATAATCAGAATGGCACGAAGGAGCAACGTATACCATCATTCAACAGAAGCATGTTAATGTAGACTGCACACAGTTCAATAATGGCAGCTACTCTACAGTTGCCATCCAACATGTGTGTGTACATAATCTAAAGTTACCACTGAAATATTGTGATCCAAATTTGCAGCCCTAGCTTCACTTTCGTGACATCATCTTTCATTAAATTGTATGCAGATATGACTATACTTCATACTAGGAAAGTGAAGAACACCATGCATTTTAAATGGCTTCATTAACAAGGCATAGGTAACTATCTACAGGCCAAGCTTCACATCTGTGATGTTAAAGCTATTCTAGCAATTGATTATCTTAAATGTAATGAATGGCAATGACATGGAAAATGATGGTTTGTAAGTGCAGGGAACATTCGTATATTGACCTATTCAAATCATTAAGAACAAGGAAGATACGACTTAAAAATTCTAAGAACAGGTACCTGTTTTACAAACTTCAATTTTCTCTTAACATTTGCCGCAGAGCTCCGTCTCTGACCAGAATTGCTTGCTTTCTCTTCAACACTAATGTTGAAGTTATCTACACTGCTTTGATAATTAGGACCTCGTTCATTAGCATTCTTATTTTGCCTTGCCGCTTGAGTTTCATTCTTATAGGTATCTTCAAGCTTTAGATCAGGATTATTTGGAATTAGTTCGCTGCCTTGTTTAGAATGATCCCTTCCAGACCTGTTGTCAGGAAGCTCACCCATTCTCTCATGTATAGCATCTGTAAGTCCAACATCAGAAAGATCTGAAACATTCTTGTGTCCTGCCACAGGAATAAAATCTTCTTCAGGATTGCCAACATAACTAGAGGCCATTTCAATGATAATAAAGAAGAATATGTAACTACAGCTCATTTATCAAAATCCTGCATACCCCTATCAGATTTCAGAAAATTGGAAGATGGTCGGTACTCTCGCTTACTCAACTTCCTTGCATCAGATGAGCAGCCCAACACCCCAAATTCCTTAAAGGCCTCTGATGTAGAACTGTGACTGAATTTATCTACACCACTCTTGGTTCTACTCACTGATCGACGTGGAGTGAGATTTACAGCCTCATTATATATCTCAGGAGTCCTGTCGTTGTTTTCTATTTCAGGATGTATAATACCATCACTCTTTGTTAAAGCTATCACAACTTTGGGTCTTGCAAAAAGTGGGGATGGTTCCAAAGCCTCCTTCTCCACTCCTTCATACTGATCTGGATGGTGTACAGAAGAGGATTTCTCACTTTGGGGGCTTACAACAAACTCAGGCTGTTTAGGAAGCACGAGAGTACTTCTGGTTTGAATTTCTGATGTGTTCTTGTCTTTATCATCCCCTCCTCCCTTGTCCTTTAAAATCTCTTGCCTTTTACACATTGTGACATCAGCAAACTTTTCGGCAGAAGAAGCCTGGTTTGGTTGGCCCATAACAGATACATATGGTCCTGGTGATCTTACAGGACCCTCCTTTTCACAGTTATCTGCCATTTGATTGCTTTTAAAATCACCATCGTTAGTTTCTTTTCCTTTATTATTACATTCTGAACTGTCAATCCCTGAATAATCAACTGAAGAAGACAGCCCTGTTAAACAGAGAGTAGAAAATTCTTATGCTACTGTGCTGCATTAACATTGAACTAACAGATAGCACTCCCAGTAGAAATTGTCATTAGGAAAACTCAACAATACATCATACAGGACATTTTGTAGAAAGACATTCTTACTATATTTTTTCATACACATATGTCTAATAACATAAATAGAGTATAATTTGTTGGAGCTAAGGGGAAGGGGGGAGAATGGCCCATTACAGCCCCCTCTAGCTCCTTATAGTGTCAAACAATTCTAAAGACAGACCTTCAATGCGAACAATCTATCAAAAGAAAATTTTGATTTCTCTTCCAAAGGAATTGTCAAACTAATTGTATGGTTTTTCACATTAAAAAACATGGGAGCACAATCGAAGATCTTACCGCTTGCATCTTGAGGAGGATCTATCATTGTAACTTCATCTGAGTCCTCTGCAAATTTGGCATCATGGGCATCAGCCCGATTCTTTGTCAACAACTCATTTCCACTATCTTCAGATATTGAGGTTGTTGGATCCAAGTTATCTGTGAAATTGTCAGATAAGATGATTATTTACAATTTCCTATCCCTTTTTGTCAAGAAAGAAGAGCGCATCAACATCAAGATTGACCAAAAAAATGTCAGAGCAGAAGTTTCTCTGCGTCTGGTTTGGACAAATAAAAAGTATAGAACTTTATGCTGTCCATGAGTTATAAATAAAGGCTGACAGGGACTAGGATCCCTAAACTTCTCTTCAAATTTTGATCTAAGCCCACAATTTAAAAGTTCAACTTCATTTCCCAATAATTATTTAAAGGATCCTACTTAGTCTTCCTGCTAGTCAATGTAAAAAATGAAGTCAAGTTGCTTGGCTTCAGGTTTTGGCAGAAGGTTAAGTCCTAAATTTCCAATAGAAGCAGTCACATCACAGAGCCAGCCTAAATCCCACCAGTAGGCTGCATATGCACTGCTCATGATCTTTCATAACCTAGTTTTGCCAACCTTTGTAGCAAAAGGGAAAAGAAAAGAAAGCAGATCTGAGCTATCAAACCAATACTAAAGTCATTGCTAAGCAGATTGCATTCAAAATTTAACAGTGTCAATTTTCCCAACACTTTTTTATACCAATCAATTTTCAAAAAGAACAGGGAAAAGAGTTAAACCCAATTCTTGCAATCTCCTAAGCAAGTCCCAAACTTGTTTCATGGGTGCAAAATAGAATTCTTTTCAAAACCAAACCTTTTAATCAGCAAATAAAACAATGATTAATCAAATCGCAAACAAGAACAAAGAATCCTCAAGAGAAATATCCAAATTGCCTTAAAATACACCTCTCAACAGCATTAATACTCATTAAACCCCAGATAAACACTACAGTGGATCATAATCACCTACAGGTGCCAATGAGAAAAGGCACAAGGCATATAGCTTCCCCCCTTAAAAAAGCACAATTCTTTATGCATTAAGAATGAAAACCACAAACATGAACTGTGAGCAAATCAAGGTCGAGCATGCAAAGAACACAAACCAATGTGCTTCTTCAGCTGAGTTTCTTGGACTGATTCCTCTTACCTTTCTTTTGGTTTTTTTTTTTTGGGGGGGGGGGGTGTTGGGGTGGGGAAGACTTGAACTGGTTGGATCCAAGTGCAGTGGTGGAAGGTACCATTAGGCCAAGAGGCCTTTGGTTCTTGGACTGATTTCTTAGCTACTCCATTGATCTAGGAGATATAATATCACAAGGCCAATTTCTATTTATTAAAAAAAAAGGGGGAACAAGCAGTAGAGGATGAACAAAAACCAACACATTTCAATCTCACAAGTGATTCGCATTTTTTTCCTTTTGGTTCAACTACAAATTTCTGTACCTCCTCTCCTTCATCAGTTACCCCCAAAAAACATAGGGAAATAAAGGATCCGGAAGAGTTTTAACAAGACATGAAGAAACTTAACATCACGTAGAGAGAATTTACTAGGCAAATTTATGAAGTACATGCTATATGTTTGGTGAAAGCAGCTTTGAACCACACTTTCAGTAGAAGTATCAAATCTAAATTTGATAAAATTTAAGGGTTCAGCGGAACCTAGTAGGGAGCAAATGACTGAACTTAAAAGAAAGCAATGACAAGTATTCTAAAGGCACAAGGAACCCCAGAACCCCTACTGCCCAAGGTGCTAGGAGCCATGTTAGACACACCTGAGTGAAGTGAAGCACTTACTTTATAAAAATTTTAGTTAAGGTTTAAATCAGTCACAAGCAAGGATATCCACGTTATAAATTCAAAAGAGAACATAATATATCATTATATAGGCATTTCGATGAGCAAAAAAATTTAAAATAAGTCTATTCCCAGTAAGAACCATCATTAACCTAAGTTAATTTATGTCCTAAACATTTTTTAAAAAAAATGTTTATTACAATCTAAGTAATCTCAAGCATCCAACAAAACAAAGAGAAAACATGAGAAAAATGAAACAATTGAATAAAAGAGAAAGATCAAAAGAAAAGGGAAATGAAAAAAAAAATACATACATACGAACAAAAAGAATGAAAAGATGACATTCTTAGACCTAAATGAGAAAGAGAATAAGGTTAAGAAGTAAGAAGGCAGTAAATATGGAAAAAAAAAAAAGGCCTAGAAAAAATAGTCAAAAACCTTAAAAACAAAGGTAAGGCCCTTGAGGAGCCAGGGTAGAACCTTTAACAAGAGCGGTAGTGACAGTATTAGGAGTTTTATATCTGGCAAAATAACTGTACACTTGAAAATTCAAACTTATGGGGGAAAAAAAAGTACTTTTATTGTTTTATATAGGGCCAAGGGTCCCAACACGTGGAACATCGAGTTCACGACCTTGCTCCATCATCTTAAATTTTGTGAGACAAACATCTCCAAAAGGTCAAGCTTATAGAAAATGGTGTATTTATTACTCTATATTTTAACAAGGAGCAATTAGGAAAGTTGGAAGCATCCACTAAGCAAAGAGATAAACAACACTGTTCCTCTATAGGAGTAGGGGAATGGGCCTTACTCATCCAAAGAAAGGAGGGATCATTAGAATTTCATAATATCTCTTAATAATGGCTAGGGTATGAATACATACTGCGTGTGCAAGAAAAAGAAAAGAATAAAAGGAATTGAAATTTTGAAATGAGATTTTAGAAGAAAAATTAGAATTTGAGGTAGGCAGATAGTTACCACTGAATTGTAGACTGATTATTCATAAACTATCGTATAAGTGCCTATCTTATCTCTTCAGTTTCTCTATTGAAATACAGCATTTTGGTAAAAAACACTAGCAGGAATAATCACCCATTTGTTAATAGTTATAGATATATGGAGGTTAACAAGGAAATAAGCTCATATTCAGAAAGGCAATTCTAAATGCTGTGAACTGTTGGTGGACAATAAAGTGGTGGACAGACCAAAACCAATGGTAATCAGGCTCGCAGTTCAGGCTTAAATATTTTGCCTTTTGCACCTTATTACTAGTAGTGGAAAAATTAAAAATAAAAGTGAGGTGACCTTTTTCTATTCCATTACTCTGTTTCTTAATATTCTTGATTGGTTTCATCAATTTTAATTGCTCCATTTTTCATCTGTAAAACTCACATGCTTAAGCTTCTTTTACTAAACTAATACACTTATCTTAGAAAAACACAGAACCAGGAATTGAAGTCTAAAACCATCAGCCCCTAAGTAAAGGTAAACAACATATATCCATTATAGATACAGAATATCTTACTCTTGGAGGACGGCTCTCCATTAGAGCATTCTTCAGCATATTTCTCCCAGTGTGCTGGAAATCCAAATAGGAAATGACGGAAGACCTAAAGAAGAAGAAGACTACTTGAGTACTTTGACATGGAAAATGCTACAAACATATCAGAAAATGCAATCGCTAAGCAGAACTTGTCGCCAGCCCATTAAGCCTTGTCCAGGAGAGAAAAAAAAAAAAAAAACACACACACACACACACACAATCAATTACAAGATAGCATTTAGTATTTATCCCGTATTTAACCAATGGCCAATCAAACTGAGGTAGATTACATCGAAGAAAAAGTTTGATAACTTCTTCAATACAAACAAGTTGATTTTGAAGCATGCTCTTAAAAACAACCTTTGTTTTTTTTTTATTCTCACCCTGAAGGTATTGCTTGTTACAGATTAAGGAATTTGGCAGGGAGGACTAAAAAATTTGTCACCCTAAATCCGAATCTCCAAGAGAAAATTAAGCGTGATACACAGATTAGAGTAAAGCACCTTTATATATGTTGATGTCACAATTACATACGGTTAGTTCAATTAGCCTTGACCATAGTTTCCTCCGAACCAAGAACCAAACCTGTCAAAACCAGAACCAGTCAAAGGTTCCTGATTCCAGGCCGCATCAGAACCTGGGGTGAAGGTTCTGGTTCCCTCCGAAAACTGGAATGGTGGAACCAAATTTTGAAATATATATATACGAACAAACATACATTTTATATATAATACGAGTAACTTTGATTTTTGAACAAAGATAAGCTGCCCTTACTAATGGACAAATAATGGCTATTTTGAGGGTCATTTTAGTTGATAAGACTAAAAAATTTGTGAGGGGGAAAAAACACATCAAACCAGAAAAAAACTGGATCAGCTTAGATGTTCCAATTCCAGTTCCTCTAAGCATGGAACAAGAACTGCTGGTTCCAATTCCAGCTCTCACAGTTCTCGAACAGTGGTCAAGCCAAAATACAAGTGCTTGATGCACAAAAAAGTGAGTCCTATCCAAAATTCAAACATATACTTTGACTCGAGCTTCCTGTTTCTTGATCAAAAAAAAAAAATGTTCAAAGCAATAATCGAGAGAGAAGAAAAACCTCAACAGAGAATCCATTTTCAATTGTGCGGTCCTTGTTTATCAAGCCATTGAACTTAATGCAAATTCCATCAGCCGTCTCTACAGTAAAGATGTCATACCTCTTCATGATTGGTGCAGAGCAAAAAGCTCGTGCTGCATGTTGCCTGTATGCACAAAAACATTAATAACTGAAAGACGTGGAAAAATCCACTTGTTAAAATAATATAGACATATATAATAATCCACATGTTAAAATCAAAACAACTTAGTGATTCAAACAATGACTTGCTTCAAAAGAAAGAAATAAGAAATGCTACAAGATGAACCAATACTACATTTGAAAATGTCTGAGGAAACAATTGTCTCAAAAGCAAATGTCATACTAGAGTCATTATATCAAACCACCCACTTGCTTAAATATGCAAAGACAAAAATATTTGTTTGAAAATGCAAAAAAACAGCAACCACTCTTCTAGCCATTAAATACAGTTAGAGCACTCAAATGTGAAGCATCCCAAAAAAGGAACAAATCTCTATCTTTACAACTATGTTATATATGAAAGTGGAAACATGAATTGAAGGCTAAGTCTATGGCAATTACAACAACAACCTAGACCTTCTGTCCCAAAATTTGGGATAAGTCATATGAGAGACAAATAATAAAATCGTAAAAAAAAAAAGAGATTTAATTTGTGTGGATTCTTCTATGTCACTCATTCCTATCTAAAGCCATCTCCTCAACTAAATCCATCACTATCATATCCTTACGAATGCATTGCATCCAAATTTTCAATAGTCTACCTTTATGTTTTATTAATTCTCTTATATTTAAGTTCTCTACCTTCCAAACAGGTGCATCCATAGGCTTTCGCTGCACATGTCCAAACCATCTCAGACGGTATTCTCACATCTTGTCTACAATTGAACTGACTCCCAATTTATTACGTATCTCGTCGTTTCTAATTCTACCATTTCTTGTTTTGTCATACATCCACCTAAATATTCTTATTTCAGTTACAGTCATTTTTTACTCTTGTTATTGTTTAATGGTCCAACATTCAATGTCATATAATAGAGCAGGTTTTAATGCGGTCCTATAGAATTTTTCCTTTAAATGTAATGGCATCGTGCGATCACAGAGCACTACGGATGTCTTTCTCCATTTCATCTAGCCCGCTTGAATTCTATTATTGACATCTCCATCTATATTGCTATCATTTTGGATGATGGAACCAAGATATCTAAACCTTTCGTTTTTTGGGACTTCTCTTCCTTCCAATCTAATCGTTTCTTCAATATTCTGATGGTTGTCACTAAATTTACACATCATATACTCAGTTTTAGATCTAGTCAATCTAAATCCTTTAGATTCTAACGTATTCCTCCATAACTCTAATTTAGTACTGATACCCTCTCTAGTTTCATCAACCAAAATTATATCATCTGCAAAGAGTATACACTATGGTATTTTATATTGAATATTTTTTGTGATTTCATCTATCACTATTGCAAATAATAAAGGACTCAATACCGAACCTTGATGTAGCCAAATATTAATAGGAAAGCTATCACTCAACCCCCGCAAGTTTTTAAATTGGTCACAACTACTTCATACATATCTCTAATAAGATTAATGTATTTCAAAGAGATCCCTTTTCTCATGAACGCCCACCACAACACATCTCTGGGAACTCTATCATATACTTTCTCAAGATCAATGAATACCATATAGAGATCTCTTTTTTGCACTCTAAAAGTCTATGGCAATTAGCCTGAGATAAAAAATGAAAGTGAACAAAATTGAATTCCATTCAAAAACAAACCTAAGAGAGACAAAGAAGCCAATTTACGTATGAACAATAGCCAACAATAACGAAATTGGAGAACGGTCTTATAGCAATTAACATGGAAGTCAAAACTCAGAGTCTGTACAATTCCTAACCCTAACTGAGAAAGCAAATTTACTTTCCATATGAAATAAAGGAAAGTAATCTCATGTATGGAAACAGAAGGACAAAAACGAGAGCGGAAAAGTGAATCTGTGGCAATTAACCTACAATTAAACATGAAAAATGAAAATTGCTTTCCATTACAAACCTAAACCCTAACCCTAACAGAAAAAGAGAACACATTCCCCATGAACTAAAAGGGGATAATAACTAACTAATAATAAATGATATGTTGAAAACCACCATACAAAACCTAACTTAACAGAGAAATAGAAGCTATTCTCCATATGAGCCAAGAGAGAATAGACCCTCTGAAACTTCAAAAAATAAAATAAAATAAACAGCCAACAAAAACGAGTAGAAGTTGAATTGGTGCTTATGGCAACAAACCTAGAATAGAAAATAACAATTGAAAAAGAGTTGTATGCAAACCCTAACCCTAACAGAGAAATATAACTTACTCTCCATATGACAAATACAGGTGAAGATCCCATGAATTCTGTGCAATCCCTAACCTAACAGAGAACGAGGACTTACTTAGAAGTAAAATTTCCACCAATCGCTAATCTCTTGCCATTGACATCGTTTTTGGACTTCATCAACCACCAGTCATTCAAACATACCTGCAATTGAGACAAAGACATTATAACGTTAGACAATACCCCCCAATTTTGTTTCGTTTGAAAAGAAATCGAGCGAAGAAGAATAATAATAAGAAAAAGAAGAAGAAACCGTTTTCTGAAAGTGTGATTTTGATAATAAAGGAGGAGGAGGAGAAGCCATTGTTGAATATACGTTGATTCTCGGTCTAGGGTTTCGAAGATAGATTTGAAATGACACTTCGCGCTTTAAAATTCTCTCTCTATGAACCTGAAGTTTGACAACTCATCTTTTTGGGCCTACCTTCGGCGGTTAGGGGAAAATATCTCGGGTAAAATATATATTTATTTAAAAGACGGATAATTAGAAAACTAAAAAATTGGGGGAAAAAAAAAAAGAGTGAAGTTGTCTATAACAGAACAAAAGGAATGAAAAACCATTGATGTTGTGAATATATTATCAACAATTTTTTAAAAAATCGATTTTTTTTTCATAACCACCGAAAACTTTTCCATATTCTTGTCTTAAATTTATTTCTCTTTTCTTAATTTATCTTGTAACTAACAATAAAGGGAATGAGGCATTCTGGCAATTTAATTCTATTAATATTTTTTAGCCCAAATATTTTTAAATACCAAAATCCTGTTCTTTTATGAAAAATGGGCAAATTAGATATTTAAGCATATAAATAAACAGCTAATGTTTAAAAATATATATATAATTACCTTTTTTGAAATCAAAAATATTTCTCCATTGTATAATTTTTTCATAAATTTTGCTTCTTTAAATCTTTTTTTCTTTGTGCTGATCTTGTGTTAATCAAGAATCGGGTTAAATTGATTATCTCTACAAATTTTTAAATTAGTCTTTAATTAATTTGAGTAATGTTAAAGCTAAAAATGCATACAAAAGTGCAGCAAAAATAAAAAGAAATAAAGAACAAAAAACTTGATTTATAGTAATTCGGTTTTGTGCCTACATTCATTCTTCCAATTCAGCAAATCAGGTTTCAGCGATAGTCAATTTTCACTATTTAAAGAGTATTATAGAGATAAATACAATTCTCTAATGTTGACAATCTGTACCTTTCACTTTAAAGATAAATTAGTCTAACATTAACTTAATCAAAACTCTCACACAACTAGCCTATCGATTTAATATATTGTTTCTCATACTCTCTCAACTTTCTAAGACTTATTAGACCCCAAACAATAAGTTGCAAACTCAAAAACAAGGTTGAATGAAGTTTTACAGGAGTTTTTTTTTCTGTCTGACACTAAGTTTTTTAAGAATGGTTTTAAAACTGATAGCTTCCAATTCAAATGTCAAAAGAGATTGTAAATGCATGTAAATATTCGTTGTATAATGGACTTTTAGTTATTTAACAAGTTCTATTTCGATTGGTTTCCATAATCAGGTTTTTAAGTTTCAAAATGGCCTTTAAAAAGAGCTATTTGTTGAGAAAAATCAGATAAGATTTCTTTTTCTGACATATTTTTCTCCTTTAAAATCTCTAATTTTTATTGTTGTTATTTTTCAAATTTAAATACAAACAACCCCTTTAAAGTGTGAAAAATCCACATTTCAAAAACCTTAACTAATGCAAAAGATAAATTCAACCAAACTGCTATTAAAAATCAGTTTGTAACTTCTAAAAAAACATGTCAAAGTCTTTTATCCTCAATAAAAAGTTAAATTTAATCCTTTCAAGAGATTTGAATTTGGATAACTCATTTTAGACAAATTTAAAGATTAAGTACAACTCATAATCTATACTTAATATATTGTGTTATATCTTAAAAATGAATTAAAGCTACAACAGCTCACATCTGATTTGAAAATTTAATTTTCAACCGCTTCTACCTAATTTCTATAGTAACATCTTCTATACAATTGTTTTTTTTATATATATATATTTTCATGATAAATTCTATAAAATCTCAACTTTTATTTATAGAATCTTGTGTTACTTGAAAAATAAATATTTTAAAAATCTGCACACTTAGTAAATTAATTAGTAATGCATATAAGGTTCGATAACAATTTTCTTAACACTTTGTTTTGATTATTTTAATTATATTTGTTTTAATATTCACATATTGTGTGCATGTTGCCCGCAAGTGGTTAACAAGAAATTATTAACAGTATATTTGGATGGGAGATTTTGGTGAGAAATAGAAAGAAATGAAGGATTTTTAAAGAACTCACTCACGTTTGGTAAAACAATTAATTGGAGGGGCGGAGAGATGAGGTTTCTCTGAAACCCTTCAAACCCAATTTTTTAATTCCATCAAATCAATGGATTTTGGAGAACAGTGATTCTCTTTTAAAATTATAAATACTAAATTTACTTTTATATTTTCTATTTTAAAACTCTAATAAAAGTAAAAATCATAAAATAGTAAATTTGTAAACTTTTTTATTATATTCAATCACTTTCCCTTGTATAACCAAACATGATTTTCTATTTTACTTTCCTTTTCCTCCCTTTCTCGTCACATATTTTGTTATCAAATGTGATTTTTAATTTAATTTAATTTTTCCTCATTTTTTCATCATTTTTCTTTATTTCCTTTACCTCCCTTTTCCGTGAAGTTGTCAAACATACTGTAAATATTTTTAATACACACGATCAATATAATTTTTACAGAAGTTAAAATAACACCTGACATTAATTGCGTTACCTATGTAACAAACAAGTCATAATAAGTGATTTTAAATCTAAGTTAATTAGTTTATAAACAATTTATTTTACCCAAAATATTGGTCATCAATAACTAATGTATTAGTTAGATAAGTCAAATTGAATTTTGACTTAACACGCTCAAAAAGGAGCAAAGTCAAACTGTATTAACTCTATTTATTTATTTATTTTTACAAAAACTTATCTAATATAAGCCTTAAATTCTAATTTTCGCGTTGAATTCTTATGTTATTTTAAAAATCCACAAGCCTACCAAAATGATGGGTTTTCTTTATTAATTTTCAGAATTGATAATCTTAGGTGATGATAAAAAGTAAATAATCAAAATTAATTATTGAATAACATGGATAATAATAATAATTATATCTACGAACGAGTCTTGTGTTACTCTTAACTAACTGTGAGATATCCAACTTAAACCTAATTAATATATAGTGGATCACTCAATTTGCTATTTAATTCAATTTCTCTTAATTTGTCTCTATTTTATTTTGTTGTTTTTGTATTAATGTCAATTAAATTGAATTTTTCTAAAATATCAAAGTTATTTTTTGTGAAAAGAAATTAAACTATTATTATATTAAAAACTGTAATATAATTTTAATTTATTCTAATATCAACTTTTATAAATACGTCTTTCATTAATTTTAAAAATTTTAAAAATTGAGAATAATTAAAACTTATATATTTAATTAATGTTTGCTCCAAAACCAATTATGGAGGTAAATAAATTATCTTACAATTTAGGATATACAAATTTATTTTATTTTTTTCATATGGAGTTAGAATTATACTCAAGTGACAATACGTTTTATTAATTTTAATTTTATTAAAAGTCATGAAAATTTTAGTGAATTTACTAAATGATTAACGTAGAGAAATTTATTAATTTATTGTTAAAATTGGGTAAACTACAAAATCTTTCATCTTTCATATTTTCATATATCTAAATTATGGTTGTTTAAAAGTTGAAAATTAGCTATTTTATGTATGGAACCCTGACACCTAATTTCCCAATTAAAAAACACCGAGTATTTTCTACAATTTACTCATTAAACAATGAAAAAAAAATGGACAAAAGGAAATGGCGCGCACGTGCAAGTCACTCGCACATTTGCTTGGGCTTTTGTGTCGGTGGTCAAGGTTGGGATGGGGTTTTGGGGTTCGCGGTTGATTGCATCTTCATTATCCCCTGCGCGCAAAATAACTCTACGGTCAGTCGACCTCAATCAAGGATAGAGATCACAGAGAGAGGGGAGAGAATATAGCGACAAAATTTGGACTTGTAAGGAGATTCTCAACTTCGATATTCTCTTCGCAATCATTTCTTCTGCTGCTGCCTCCGCCCCTTCCACTGCCATGGCTAATAACCCTCCACAGACCCCTTCAAAAACTCTCGTTGTCTCAGGTTCTTCACTTCACCTGAAGCATTTATATTTGGGTTTTAGCCCACATTTTTTAATGTTATTCGGATGCCTCGTTAGATACAATTCAACAAGATTTACTCTTTAGTTTGATCGAAATCTTCGAGACTCTTAATGATTTTGTTTGATCGAAATCTTGGAGTTTTAGCTAGAAATGTATTTTGATTATGTATATTTAGAGTTCTTTAGGATAAGTTGTGACTGAAGCTACCTGTGCAGCATTGGCAAAATCATATTATTTGCCATGATTTTCCAATTAAGCCACTTTCATGGAATTCTAACACTAATAGCATTGTGCACATTAAAGTATTTGGAGTAAAATTTGTAACCAGCTATGTTGTTGCAACTTTCAAGGAACTTCGAGAAATGAGTATTTTCCTCTTGTGTCTCTCGGTTGGGCGCATCCATTAAACACAGACAGGATTCGAGATATTTCAATTTACAATAATATAAAATTTATATAAATTTTTCACGTGGTGTCATGTGTTTGTGTCCTTGATGCATAAGTCACTAGCTGATTGCTAAATCTGATATTGCAGGTCTCAAAAAGAGGACTACATCAGAGAAGGTTCACGAAGCTTTCTCAAAATTTGATGAAGTTGTTCAGGGTAATTATTAACTTTTTCGGTTTTTTTTTTTTTTGGGGGGGGGGGGGGGGAGGGCGATGTGGAGGGGTTTGTGGTGTTGCGGGGTCCCATGAATTTGCTTCTGTTTTTCTGGGTTCTCTCTCTTGCAAGTATGACAAGACCTGTGAATCTGAATACAGGCCCATCTCATGTTGGAAAAATATTTGAGCCTTTACTTTGCTAAACCTATGGATAGCCATTTTCCCTTAGCCATTTTCACTTTCTTAGTCTGATTGAGGAACAAATTTATTATATGACGCTGACAGTCTTTGCATTTTTCAAGGGGTAATTATTGGTGTGTAAAAGTTGAATTGAGATTTCTGTTAGTTTGAACTATATATTGAGTGTTAACAGTGTTTCAGTGTTAAAGTGTTATATCTTTTTAGTAGTTTTTTCGGCTATATTCTTCATTAAGTATTTCCGATGCTTGGAAGAACTTTCTAATCCATATTCTTAAATTTTCCTCTCATTTTGTGATGAGCTATAGCCACCCAAGATCCAAAACCCTGATTAGTTTACCTAGATTTTTGTCTACATTCCAGCCAGGGTAATTGCAGATCGGGTTTCTGGGTACTCAAAAGGCTTTGGATTTGTGAAGTACACCACTGGTGAAGAAGCAAAACGGGGGATGGAGGGGATGGATGCACAGATTAGATGGCTATACATTATGCTATTATCACATTTGATGAAAATTGTACCACAGGCCTACATGCCTGCACATGCATGTTCTTGAGTTCTGAAAATGGGGCATCTCATGACTAGTTCTTGGTAGAGAATTTGGGTTTCTTAAAGCAATTATCATTGAAAAGCTTAAGGAAGATAGGGGAATTGTATCGAGGACGATGAGTATTTTTATTCAAGATGACATTATTTTCGTGAATGCAGGAGGATAATAAGGATAAGGACCAGGGTTATTAATCTGTGATGATTCCGCAGAATTGTATCAAGGATTATGAGTATTTTTATTCAAGCTGACATTATTTTCGTGAATGCAGTTGGATAATAAGAACCAGGGTTATTAATCTGTGGTGATTCTACAGTCATGGAGTGGAAGGAATTCACTTGGAAGCTTCATATACTTGGTAATGTGACCATCTTCACGGCCTGAGACCTTTACCATATCACCCCATAAACCTGAAATCGTCTATTATAACTGTAGTAATGTCAGGCCTTCCAATCATTTATCTTCATGTTAATGCACTTAATCCTTTCGTCTCATTTCATGCTACTCCAATCATTTCATGCGCTTAGTCTTTTCTTCTTGTCAGTAAGATGGCTTGTTAAAACTTATTGTTGGTGTGCAGTTTGATGGATGGGTAATTTTTGTGGAATATGCACGGCCAAGACTCCCTCCTGGACAATCAGTTGCCCCAGAAAATGTGTCCAAGTACTGGCAACTAGGAAATTTTAGTGATCAAATCCATGCGGAGAAATTGCCGCTAGTAAATGAACTCTTTGTTCTGACTTCTGAGTCAAGAGGACGTGGACGTTGCCTTTGCAATCAATGGAAGCTTAAGAAGTGTTTAGCCTCAAAGATTCTTGTAGCCTCTTGTGACTATTGTTGGTCATTTTCCTTTTGGCTTTTGTATGTGTTACATCATCCACAACATTGTGATGAAATAAACAGATGTTTTTATTGTTTCGCTTCGCAGGTTACATTTTGTGTACTGCATACATGTGCCATGATTCATGAGAGCAGCACTGCAAATCAATTTGCGAGAGAGGTCCCATAAAATTGTAAACGGATATCCTTGTTCTAATCAAGATTTCTCATATCATGCATAAAAAGGTGGGGGGGGGGGAGAGAAAAAGAAAAAAGAAAAATGAAACAAACAAACGAAAAAATTCACTTGCCGGATATTTTCTTCAAAGATCTGAAGGCAAGGTGATAATTTGTCCGCGGTGTATTTTCCGGAAAGAATGTTTTCTTCCACCCTTTTTAAAGAAATTCTTTCTTAATATTTTTTTCTTTTAAAATGCAAATAACATAACAATGCTCACAAGGATAAAATACGTAGTTTTTCATGTTAAACTAAATAAATTTTATTAAAAAAAAAAGAAAAAATATATTATTTATCAAGTCTCCTCTTATTGTGCACTAGAGATTCTCATGGCAATTTGTCTAATCATTAAATGAAAGCCTAAAAATTTCAATTTCAATTTCAATTTCAATTTCAATCAATTATGATTTATGATGTATGGTTTTCATAAACTAGTATCCATTTTTTAAAAAATTGTAACTAATTCTTTAATTTCTTTTTGAAAATCTCGTAACATTTATTTGCCCCGCATGAGAAAATGACCATAGAGGTGTAAATAACAAACTAGTTTGGCTTGGGGAAAATTCTAATAAATTGCAAAATAAATTTTATTTATTTTTCTTTCTTCAATTTTTTTTCCTTTTTTTTTTTTTTTTGCTGACCAAGAATGCTTTGATGTCTCTTACATTTATTATTGGTTTTTATTAGAGAAATGCATGCTTCTTACGTGAAAAAAAAAAAAAAAAAATTAAAATAACACATTTTTTTTTTTTTTCAGAATTAATACTCACACGTGGATTTTTCAAAACCCGATATGCACTGTTCACGTCAACAATGTCATATCGGATTTTGAAAATTCGATATGTACAGTACCATTTATATGAATAGTGTTATGTCAGATTTTCAAAACCCGACCCGCACAATACTATTCACGTGAACAGTGTCATGTCGAGTCTTGAAAACTCAACATGAATATTATTCACACATTTCTTACGTCGAGTTTTGTAAATACGATATGATACTATTCACATGAATAATGTATATCGAGTTTTCAAAACTCAACGTGCAGGTACTAGATTTGAAATTTTATTTTTTGTTTTAAATTTTTTTTTTTTTTTTATTTTTGTATCAGAAGCGAGAATTACTCTTTCTATTATCTACGTTTTTGGGTGATATAAACGGAGACTTAGACATATATACACACGCACCGTGAACCGGCCTGGATCCTTGACGCGAAGAACGCAGACTTCACGAGACACAGAAAGACTCTGCAACTGCAATTCTGCAATCGACGGTATCAAGTCTCAACCTCTCTTCTCTCTCTCTCTCTCGATCTACACTTGCACACATACACTCCATCTTTATTGCTTGCTGTTCATATCGAAATCGGAGTTTGTTTGCTAGGGTTTATAAATTGGGTCTTGTATTACGACCCTAGATCTGTTTTGTCCTACTATTTCAGAGTGAGAAATTTTTATTGCATCCAATCGAAACCCAATTTTGTTTTTTGCTATTTCGATTTATCCATCTTAGTCTTTTTCGTTTTCTTTGCAAATTTAATGATCTACGAACAAAATTCAAGTTTTTTACTACGTGGGTTCAAATTTACGTTTGACTTAACTCATTGTTTTCTGAGAAATTGGGGTCTAGTTTCTAAGATCCATTTGGGTTGTCTAAAGGGGGCTTTTTAACAATCGACGTGAAGTGGATGGAATTAGTGCGTGTGAAGCTGCTGCACTGCATAATGCATGCAGCTTTTAGCAGTCACTTTGCATGCCTAGCTTCTCTAGTTCTTTATTATGCTTGCATGATAGATCACCAATCCTTGTGAAATACAAGAAGCTTAACCTAAAAAATATTTAGCTTCTTTTTACATTTGTCTCTCTTGGGAAATCCTTCTCATCCATGCCATTGATTATTGGTCTGATTATATAGTAATGAGTTATAATCTTGTAATTGAGCTATGCCCACTCGCATCTTGTTTTCTTTTCTTATTCTTTTGACCATCAAAGTAGTGAATCTCAAAAGTATTTGTTTCTTCATTGTTCTGTATCTTGGGCCATGTGGATTAGAATTTTGAGGTTCATAGACAATCTTGGGTCTGGCAAAGAATGTTGACAACTTCTTTATCTCAGGACTCAATAGGTTTTGGATCCACCAAGGGTGCAAAGCTTCTTCTATGACTCTGTTGTCATGTCTACTTTGTGGTGTCTATGGTTGGGACTTGGGAGAGAGCTTCATAGAAACATCCCTTCATATTGCTCTACTCTCTTTTTGTGTTGATTTGTCACCCTCGATGTAATTATGTCCCGTCCCCCTAACCTCCTTTTCCCATCAGATGAAATTAAGACCATCCTCCATTGGTCCCTGTCTTCCCTTATTGTGCTGTAACACTGACTTTAGCATATGGAGGCATGATGTGTTGGATGTTATGCTCATTGAGCTTTTGTGTTTCTTGTTGATCTTGGGCATATGGAACCTACTTTTGAGAAGAGCTGGCTCTGCATCATGACTACCTGCTTGTTAAATTCTTTGATGATGTTATTATGAGGATTGTTGTAACAAAGTGAAATTTTATTGGTGATCAGTGGGTATGCCGTACTAATAACTTTGTTATCGTTGTGTATGTTGCAGATGATTGATGATCAAGATCTGGGCTTCTTTGCCAATTTTCTTGGCATATTCATATTCGTGCTGGTCATTGCTTACCACTATGTGATGGCTGACCCGAAGTACGAAGGGAACTAGGCCCTCTTTTTTATTTATTTATTTATTTATTTCTGGGGTAGGGGATGGGGTTGGTTTTGTCAGCAGCAGACAGACTTCAAGACAGTTTTGGTGACTGAGATGTTTAAAGTTTGAAATGAACACATTGCGCTTGATATTTTGTTACATACTCTTAAACTCATATGGTTACTCCCATTGCTGAGGAGTCTTTCGAAATGTACTTTTACCAACATTGCTCTCAGTTTTCATAGTTTGAGTGTACCAGACTTGCATGATCTAGTCTGCCTTCTAATGTGATTTGAATGTGACGATCTTCTGGTGCCAATGATGAATCATGTTAACTTATAAGCCAGTAGTACCGTGGTAATGCTTGACACAAACTTGACCATGGTACTTGAACTTTACACTGATAGTGGTGTAATTACTTCAATTCTCTCTCCCCCCCCCCCCCAAAAAAAAAAAAAACTAGCATAAAGTCCCAGTGGGCATCAAAACTCAAGGAGAAAAAGATTGGGATCCGGTTGGATTGGTGACACAGGCCGGTGGTCATGGTAATGTTGCTTCAATTCCCACAAACAGGTCAGTGCAAACTTTGACGTAGCACTAGATTAGTGACTATAGCATATGATGATCAATTACCCAATGCCACATCATAATATATGGAGTTGAAACATAGTTTGTGCTTTGTCATGACTCGTGTTGACCAAAGAAAACTAAACACTTGGTTTGATCTTTAATCTTTTTGGTAGCCGTAATTTCTTATACTATTTATACTAGATAAAATAGATAAAGAAAAAAAATAGTATTTTAGTATATACTATTATTGAATACAAATTACAAATACTAACAAATAATAATCCAGTTGTACTTAATAGTCAATTAGTAATCACTATTACTGTGAAAGTATTAGAAGCAGATATTAATTCGTGCACATAATCTTCAATCCCAGAAGCTACTGATAAGAACTGCATGAATATAGGTCTCCTGTAGGATATGGGCATAGAACAACCAATGCTTTTTAATTGTTTAAGTTCAGAAGATAATTCTTGGCATTGGCCAAAACTCCTCCAAAGTAATGGCAATGACTTGTCAAATCATCTCAGGATCCAGACGATTGTAAATTGTGGAACATATTTACAGAGTAGGTCATAGTACTCGAATTTGTTTTCAGTTCGGGACTTAGTTACTGTACCTGCACAAACCAACATCAAAATAGGAATTGGCTGAGCTCAAGGCCAAGACGCACTATTTCATTTTCAGGTAAACATTTTGCTCATTCTAACACATACTTCCAATAGAAGATGCATATCTAGGATTGATTCGTGGAATGCTTTCACTTAGAAAATAAAATCTGCCTGTAAAAAAGATCGCAGACAGGCAGAAAAGGCAAAAGGTTAAAGCTCATCTCAGTTCTACAAAAGTCACCAGGCTAGGTTTTTGTCTGTGAACGTGTCTGTGGAAGGTGTTTAATCAGTGGGGAAGATCTCAACTCTTGCTTTTTGGAAGTTAGCATTTTCTTCTCCTCTTCCTTTCCTTCCTTGCTGTCCGAGGATTTCCCTGCCCAAATGCAACGACATCAGGATATTATCTCAAGCTAGAACAAAATCTTTAAATGACACGTAAATAATTATATATTCCAGCTCAAAACAGTGAGAAAGCAAGATGTAAAAAGGGAAAATTTTCGGTACTTAAAAAAACCAAGTCAGCATTCAACACAGGATTCTTACAAGTCTCTTTTTTCATAAATTGCATATTCCTCTGACAGAACACAAGGGATTTGCCTTCTAAGTTTTCCTAATGAACGAATAATGGTCATCATAAAATTACTCAACCCTATGAACTTCACATATGGATTAATAGGATGATTGTGAAACATTCGGATCTCTTAGTTGCTTTACCACATACACGGCAATGGTTTATCTTAATCTGATGTTAGCCAGGTATAAACTTAATGCAACACCAATCCACAAGCAGCATAAAGCCTGGGGTTTATTAAGGTAATGATCAAGAAATACAACAAATGCTGGGACAAAAATTTGGGTGCAACACTGTATATGCATTAATAACAGAAGCTAGTGCCAGCAAAAATACTATATGAATCTAAAAACAGAATCGGCCGCAACATAAGCTAGAGTGTATAAAAGTCTGCAAGTGCTGGCCAAAATTTTTTCTCCAGGTAATCTGAGGTCCATACCTCCCAAGATTGAATAAGGGTCAACTACCAAACTGTGGTGAAAAAGACCCACTATCTACACCAATGTATCTTTGGTGCAAGTCAATCATCTCACGCCCATAAAATCAGCAAACATTTACATAAATATGTTGAATCACAGCTCTTCCAATAATTTTGCAGCTTATATGTCAAAGACTCAAAAATGAAGATGGGGATGGAAAAGACCAAAATTTTGGGTTCAGTTATTAAACCTTCAGCAGGTTGGTTTGTATCATCAGTGTCAGACATCTTCTGTTTCTTATTGCTTTTCTCTGGGCATGGAAAATCTATTAGTGTACCATGCATTGAAGAACGTAGATTCTTCTTTCTGTCAGAATTGCTGTCATGCAGGGCCCTGTATCCTTTTGCCTTATCTGATACTGCAAATTCAGATTTATCATCTTCTGACACTCGTTCAAAATCACTTGTCTGGTGTCCTTTCTTATTCTTAACTGCTGGACAAATCAATTGCTCAAAGCTTGCTGGGATACGAGAATTAGACTCTTCAGGATTAGACTTTGGTTCAACACCATCATCTCCGTTGTAAATTCCTTTCTGAATAGCCGAATGGGTCAATCTACTAACTTTTGCAGGTTGGCTTAACTTCCTCTCCTTCATAGAATGTCTACTAGACTTAAGAACCTCTGAAGACTTATCTACAACATCATCTGCCCCTTCAGCCTCATCTGAAACCACAAATTCTGATTTGCACTCTTCCAAACCTTGTTCAAGTTCACCAGTTTGGCATCGTTTCTGTTTTTTGACTGCTGAACGGGTCAATCTTGCAACTTTTACAGGTTGGTTCAACTTCCTCCCTGATTTCACACAACTACTAGACTCTAGAGTTTCTCCAATCTTATCAATAGTGTTTGACTTGGGGCCTTCAGCAGATACCTTCACATTTTGGTTCTTGTCAGCACTTGTGGTTCCTTCTTTTCCAGTTGATCGAGTGGTCCTTGTCAGTCGTGTAGGCTGTTCTGCCTTGCTCTCAGTTACTGATCTTGTTATCGAACAATTATGATTGGCATTTGTCTTATCTACACATTCCTTTTGTTTAAACAACTTCACCAAAGATGCTTTCACTTTTGAAGGCTCACATAGAATGCCATTCGACACCACATCAGCAGATTCGCAAGAACTGCTGTATAATTCCAACCCCTTTCCCCCCAGGTCCATAGTGAAAGCAAGATTTTGGGGAGTTGACATCAAACAAGCAAGAGCTGCACGAGCAGCAAGAGGACTGAGAGGGGACCTGCTCTCAGAAGACTGTTCAAGGATGGATGGAGAAGGGGGTGGCAGATCTTTGGCTTCCATCTTCTCTTGTACCTTGTTTTGATCATAAATAATCTGAGCAGGTGAAAAACCTATTTCTGATGCTACAATTTGCTCCTGTAGCATTTCTCCATTGGGATGAACTGCACTAAAAAATAACCAATAACATGATAGTCAGAATCAAGTGAAAGACAGAGTTACGAAAAAGATATACTATTAGTTATTTGACGAGTTGCATATCATGTTGCTACTCTGAAGGTCATCCTTGTTGCTTCAAAAGTGGATCTGAATGATTAATAGTGATCTTGGGATAGCCACTATGGCTGATAGATAATTCCATCAGTCAATGCCCGCTCAAATCTTGTATCATCCAAAAAAAAAAAATGATGAAACCTAGAACCCGGATGATAAAATGTTCAAAGACCATTGGGCTTTATATCATAATAGTGGAAAAGAAGTCCCTACTCAAGATATTCTTCTGACTTGCAAATGCATGATATGGGTTATTTGCAATTTATTTTAAGAGATTCAACGGTTAGCAAGCCTTTCAAGTATGAAAACTATAAGTTATTCATATGTAATGTCAATACAAATTAGTAAATAGAAAAAGGATATGCCCCACACACACACGGTGTAACACCATTTGCTAAGAATAAAGTGAAAAGCTAGCTCAGTTAATTGCTTGAGGAACTCTGCTGGAAGCAAACAGTAAATACTTCATGCTGCTAAGAAAACCAAAGCTAATCTGAATTATTTAGAGGTTTGAGCAAGTCATAAGTTTTTGATAGGTTGAAGTTCAATTCTAGTGATGATTATTTGGCAGTAAATTCCTCCAGAAAAGTGGTTCACCGCTAAGAAATGCATAATTGGGAAAAAGAAAGAAACTTGAATGATAACATAAAGTTTAATCCAAGAAGGTAATTTGAACAAAAGAACACAGTTAGTAACATGGTCAACCAATAATCTGGGAATTAAATACCGCCAACTGAACAAGATAGAAACTTCAAAAATTATCAAATGGTAATATTAAGATACATGATATTATCACTATTATTCTTGTTGTGCCTATCTGATGGAAAGCATACTTTATATCATTAAGAATATTATTGACATTGAAAACATCACGAAAACAGAGAGAGAAAGAGGGGGGATTTTTTAATGATTATTTAGGGGTAAAGATATGCTTCAGCCTTCAATTAACAATAAGAAGCACAAAATAAATAAATAAGAACTTCTTAACCTGAGTATTACTAAGGTTAGAACAGTATATGATAGTCATCAAGTCAAATGAAACATATATACAAATACTCTACACGTGCAGCAACAAAGCAACATTCGTTTGTAGGGTAAGAGAGAAGCAGGGCTTCGGGTTGGTTACCTTCTTTAACCTCCATTTCAACATCCTCCGTGATCACCTTTGTGGAGCCTAAACAGCTAATCAGCTTTATTTGCTTTTCCAGTATGATATTAAGTTCCATATCAAGATCCATGTCTAGCGAAGAATTCAAATTTGGAGATTCACTTAAGAAATCTATAGTATGCACTGCACTGAAGAATGCAGCAATTGTGGGGTGGTTTCTGATGCTTTTTGTAGCCCATTTACGTATTGCGCTTGATGGGACAATTACAGATTCTCCTTCAATTCCTTGGTGAAGCCATTTTATCTCAAAAGTACATCTGCAGAAGACCCTCTTTGAGTGTTTTACCCTTAAAGCCTGGCAGTAAAAGAAATCATAGCTCAATGCAAACTGGATGACTACAACTCTTTCCCAATATTCAAAAGATGATAGCAAAGACATTGTAGAGGTAATGTCTTGCATGCCCTCTAAAAAACGTGGAAGAGATAAAAAGTAAAGTGCATTTCCACCAGTAAACATCACAGCATCAGTAAAAAGGTTTAAGCTCCTGACATTGTGGGAAAATTAGGTAAACCAGATTTAAGTTTTGTAGTATAAGAGAAGATATCATGTAGTCAGATTTCCGTATTTAAGAAACTGCCCAACAGCACCAACATATGGTGCATGACACCTTAGTGGAAACCATACGTGCTTCTATCCATAAGAAGCCAAGAAAAAAAAATTATATATGACAATGGAGGACCTATTGGCACTACAGGCCTAAAAGACTTCTTATAAGCATAACAGGCTCATTTCATTATTCCCTTCAATCAGGTGCCCACCACATAAGCTATCATGATTTCTCACTTCACAATCAGATCAAAGCAAAATGGAAATTTTGTCTTCATTTTGCATCTCGTATGAATTAATATATTAGTAGCTGTATAAGTGATTACTGAGGTAACGAAATGTACCTTTTCCACCTTAGCATCAAAGAAGAGGCCCTTATATTGCCACTTGTAGTTGGCAAGAACATGATCACCTTCATTAATTTGTAAGCAGTCATTAGCTTGAAGAGGAAGTGAACGTATACGGATGCGCTTGAGCACTTCTTCCTTGTTCAATATCATGTCCTCCGATTCACCACTTCCAAAGTCTATAAGAAGACCAAGACCATCTGAGCTGCACGCAAGATCAAAACAATGATGAGGGAAGTTAAAAGAATCGATAGCTTGCCAAAATGACAGTTATCCCCAAAAGCAATGATAATGTGACAACTTTTTACCACTGTTAACAGTAAGCCAAATTGTGGGTTTTGCATACCCTTGGTGAAACTTAGCATTTATTGTAAGATCCATGCAATCTCAGATATTTCCCCAAAAACACTCCCTTAAACAGTTAATTGATTAATGATCGTTATCAGGCTAAACTACAAAATGCAAATTATGGAATCCCACTTGTTTGGCTTAAACAATTAGTAATCTCGATTTAATGGGTATTTAAAACCTTCCTTGTATGCTTCAAACATAACTTTGATGTACATGGGCAAAACATCATCTCCCACTTATTTGGCTCTCAGGCAATATAATTGAAGAAACCTTGTATTTCTGGTCAAGAACAGATAATAAATATTTGATTGGATTAAGAAACTAAACCATTTCCTAAACTTTCATTGGCTATGACGAAAAAACCATCTATACTGAAACGACAAACGACAAACGACAAACAACAAACAACAAACAAACCCAGAAACCCCTGATTATAATGTACGGAAAACCCACAAGTATTTTCTTCACTTAAAATGAAATAAAACCAAAATCAACCTTAAAAATCTAATAATGAAAGCAGAAGAAGAAGAAGAAGAAGATGACGATGATATAGAGAGAAAGCGAGGAGTTTCACCTGAGAGAGACCTGACAAGGGTGCCAAGAAGAGTCTTCTTTGCGCATGGCTTCAAGTTCCAATTCCAACGCTCCTCCATTCTCTTGAGTAGACATTGGACGGGTTTGAGGTGAGGAAGAGTTGGTAGCCAATAATCGACGCTTTGTTAATGGAGAAAAGAAAGAAAATGAACTTGGGAATAGACACGGGCAGACTACCGTCAATGGGCTTCAGCTCAAGTACTGCAAATTTGACAGTCAAATGGTAAAATTATTTTTACCAAATTACCCCCAAAAATAAACAAAAATTGTTTAACTTTTAGAAAAATACATCCTTCTAATATTTTTTTGATAAAAATTTTAAAGTTGAAAAAGCCATTTTCATAAACAATTTAGTGGAGAAATGTCTGTCTCTTTTGGTACCCAGCAAGATTGCAATCCAAGCGTTTGTGATGTGAATTGGACACATTTTATGTAACAAATATGTTTTCCAAAACGTAATATGGAGCGTGAGGGTAAATGGGTAGTTTCAAGAAATACTAACTGTTCATGAATTCCAATAATTCCAATGATATATATATATATTTTTTATATTTTGAATTAAAAATTATATAAAAACAATTATAATCAAAATAATTGTTAGATTTAAATATGCGTCAAATTATGGTCGGAAATTAAATAGACAAACGTAATTGAAATTGACCCATTTAAACTCAAAATATCATAAGATCATTTGAGATCCTCCATAAAAAAGAGATGCTATTATATTTTTTATTGTTTTTGGGTTCTCCCCTTCCCCCCTCCCCAGGTAGGGACGTTCACCCTCAAGTGGGTTAAAATTTGCCCTGAAAAAAATTATTTTTAAAAGAAAAAGAATATAGGCAATATTTCACCCACTTTTTTATTAAAAAAGACTAAATCAAACAGAATCAAAATAGAATCGATAATGAAAAATAAAAATAGGAAGACTATGTTTTGAATTATCTTGAGGGACTGTATTTCACCCTCTTTTCTCTTAACATGCATGTCTTGAGTGTTGTGGAAATAGCTTAGTTTCCTTGTAAACATGTTTATGCACCTGAATGGGCTAATTTAGAAGCACAAGCTTACAGCCCACTTGATTTATTCGAGTAAAGCTGAAGTTAAAATATTAAGAGTAGTTTTTGAGTCTATGTCCCTTCGGCTACGGTAAGGAGAAGAGGAATTTTAATATCAAAAGAAAATTAAATCTCTCCTTGTGGGAAGGAGACATAATAAGCCTTCAAAATCATTATGAACTTTGTTGCAACAAAATATACAAAAAAAAAAAAAAATCTTTTTAAAAAACTTGGATTTCAACTTATCTCACTTGGATCTCTTATTTGGAATAAGGCTCAGCAAATAGATGCCAAGCCCAACCTTGTTGGCTGATTGGCAACCTAATACATGACGAGATTTTCGATTAACTATTCGGAACAATAAAGCTTTCGATCAAAATGTTCTCCTTACTTGCTCAATCATATTATTATTAATAAATTACTATATATTTATTTGTAAATAATAAGAAAATTAGTATCAGCAAAAGCTGCTTTCTCGGGCCGAGTTCCTCCTGGGCTTTGTCTTTCAGCCCTTGCCATTAGGCCATTATCTATGCATATATTTTCAGCGGGTGTTTTTGGGGGGAAGCCGAGTCTGGACATAATCTACCTCCGCTTCATTTTTTTTATTAATGGATTTTTATCATATTTTATTTTATTAATTTGATTTAAATATTATAAAATCTATTTTAGGATGATATTTTTTAATAAAATTTTTTTTTAAAAAAAATTTTAATTTTAAATTTTAAATTTAATTAAAAATCTAACCTTCCACCTCATTATTGTACGGTGACCTCGGCTTCATCTGTTCGCGGCCATATTTCCATGCATTTGAGATGCCAACAGGAACGGACGGGCCCGGATCCTTCTAATCGTGGCACACCAAGTCCGCGCCCCACGTTGCCAGTTGCCACAAATCGCGGCCATCATGTCCACACATGCAATTTTAGAATCTTTGGCAGTCGGTGGCGGTTGATATTTCCCTTTCTTCAAAGCTCCATGTCTGAGCCAATCAAATTCTCGTGTCGCGAGCCCGCACTTCCCCAGATTCACGCGAAGGATATTCCCATCAAACCCACAAAATCGAACGGCCCAAAACACATCCATCCAAAACCTCCTTATACACCCGCGCTCCATCTTATTCCACCGCCCGAACAAAATGAAAAGAAATGAAAAGGTCGAAAAAGGCGCCTAACCCAAACATACTCCAAGTGTCTAGAACCGTCCAATAGGGGTCCGGATCGGACGGTCTTCAATTTACGCTTTCGAACATTCTGGAACTCCAAAGCCCTAATTTGAACTTATAAATCCCCTGTTCCTCCTATTTTCCTCCCAACTGAAGTTTACGCGGACTGCATTCTCTTTCTTTCCCCTCTCCTTGTCTCTTTGTTGACTCTCCTTTCTGTCTCAGGGTTTCACTTGTCAGTAAAGCATAATGGCCGGAAAAGGTGAGGGTCCGGCTATCGGAATCGATTTGGGAACGACATACTCCTGCGTCGGAGTATGGCAACACGATCGTGTTGAGATCATAGCCAACGATCAGGGAAACAGAACGACACCGTCTTATGTCGCTTTCACCGATACCGAGAGGTTGATCGGAGATGCCGCCAAGAATCAGGTGGCGATGAACCCGATTAACACTGTTTTCGGTATGATCTATGTTCTTAGATCCTTGCTTTTTGTCTCTTTTTCTCTGCTTGTTGGGTTTTGTTTTCCTGTTCTGTGTCAGATCTAGATCTTCTACTATAGACATCTTTGAATCTGCATTCTGCCTTTCAGTATATTCTAGTTCTAGATCTACATCTAAGATTGTGGTTTTTATGATATTTATGTTCCGAATACGTTCGACTCTTCGTGACACTTGAATATCTGTAGATTTTAGTATTTTTCGTCCTAGGAGTTGAATCGGCTGTGTGTTACTGTTGGATAGATCTACAAGGTCCTGCGTTGGAGAATAAAATTTGAGTTTCCATAAGAACAAATTACTTGTTTTATGCTGATGATTTTCATTTTTTATTTTGTTTTTCCGGAAATAGATTTAAGAATTAGTTGTATGAATGGTTGCTTACTGAAGTATGATTTTTTGGCCCTTTGTCCCATTGGGAAAAACTCCTAGTCTGAAGATGCAATATTTAATATCCGATTTGTACACGTACTTAAAACATCTCGCTACTTGTGTATTGACAACATCGTAGGGATGGAGATTAATTATTTCCTTGCATTATATGTATAAATCTAGTAACCTTAGAAGTGATGCACTGGTAGATCTATAAATCATTCATTGATTAGAATTAGAATTGACATAGCGGTGGATCATACTGGGGTTCCTTGTCTGGGAGACTTCAATGGGTGGGCATTTCAATTCAGAGCGTAGTAACCTTAGATTCATGTGAAAACTCCTATAATTTTTTTATTCATGTCTAATGATTTGGGGCTTGGTCTGCAGATGCCAAGCGGTTGATTGGCAGGAGATTCAGTGATTCTTCTGTTCAGGGTGACATCAAGTTGTGGCCTTTTAAGGTCATTGCTGGACCTGCTGACAAGCCCATGATTGTTGTGAACTACAAGGGTGAGGAGAAGCAATTCGCTGCTGAGGAAATTTCCTCAATGGTTCTCATTAAGATGCGTGAGATTGCGGAGGCTTACCTTGGTTCTCAAGTGAAGAATGCCGTTGTCACAGTCCCAGCTTACTTCAATGACTCGCAGCGACAGGCCACCAAGGATGCCGGTGTCATTGCTGGTCTCAATGTCATGCGTATCATCAATGAGCCTACAGCTGCTGCCATTGCTTACGGTCTTGACAAGAAGGCAAGCAGCGTTGGTGAGAAGAATGTGTTGATCTTTGATCTTGGTGGTGGCACCTTTGATGTCTCTCTTCTCACCATTGAAGAGGGTATTTTTGAGGTGAAAGCCACTGCTGGAGATACCCATCTTGGTGGTGAAGACTTTGATAACAGAATGGTGAACCACTTTGTACAAGAATTCAAGAGAAAGAACAAAAAGGATATTAGCGGGAACCCTAGAGCTCTTAGGAGGTTGAGAACATCTTGCGAAAGGGCAAAGAGGACTCTCTCATCCACTGCTCAGACTACCATTGAAATTGATTCATTGTATGAGGGTATTGATTTCTACTCAACCATCACCCGTGCTAGGTTTGAGGAGCTCAACATGGATCTCTTCAGGAAGTGTATGGAGCCTGTTGAGAAGTGTTTGAGAGATGCTAAGATGGACAAGAGCAGTGTCCATGATGTTGTTCTTGTTGGTGGCTCTACTAGAATTCCCAAAGTGCAGCAACTTCTTCAAGACTTCTTCAATGGCAAGGAGCTCTGCAAGAGCATCAACCCTGATGAGGCCGTTGCTTATGGTGCTGCTGTCCAAGCTGCAATCTTGAGTGGTGAGGGTAACGAGAAGGTGCAAGATCTTCTGCTCCTTGATGTTACTCCTCTTTCCCTTGGTTTGGAGACTGCTGGTGGTGTCATGACTGTCTTGATTCCAAGGAATACAACCATTCCAACAAAGAAGGAACAAGTCTTCTCTACCTACTCTGATAACCAGCCTGGAGTGTTGATCCAGGTTTATGAAGGTGAGAGAACCAGGACCAGGGACAACAACCTTTTGGGCAAGTTTGAGCTCTCGGGTATCCCACCTGCTCCTAGGGGTGTTCCACAAATCACTGTTTGCTTCGACATTGATGCTAATGGTATCTTGAATGTCTCTGCCGAGGACAAGACCACTGGCCAGAAGAACAAGATCACCATCACAAACGACAAGGGAAGACTTTCAAAGGAGGAGATTGAGAAGATGGTTCAGGAAGCTGAGAAGTACAAGGCAGAGGACGAGGAGCATAAGAAGAAAGTGGAGGCAAAGAATGCATTGGAGAACTACGCTTACAACATGAGGAACACAGTGAATGATGAAAAGATTGGCTCCAAGCTTGCTCCAGCTGACAAGAAGAAGATTGAGGATGCCATTGATGGGGCCATCCACTGGCTTGACAGCAACCAGCTTGCAGAGGCTGACGAGTTTGAAGACAAAATGAAGGAGCTGGAAAGCATCTGCAACCCAATCATTGCAAAGATGTACCAGGGAGCTGGTGGTGACATGGGTGGAGCCATGGATGATGATGGTCCGTCAGCTGGTGCCAGCGGAGCAGGTCCTAAGATTGAAGAGGTCGACTAAATCTGATCCTATGGTATCTCTTGACACGATATGGTGGGATAATTGTTTTGGTATTTCTGAGGCTTTGATGTTTTTACATGATTGTTTCAAAGCCTGGACGATATTATTTTACCCTTTGGTCGGATTGCAAGATGCAAATCAATATATCGTAGTATTGCTATTTTTTTTTTCCAAGACATTGGCCTTCCTTTTTGAATTGTGTTTGCTGGCATAAATGATCTAATGGCCCCAAGGGATGCACATTCAAGTTTAACTCTTCCATTACTGGTGTTTTTTAACAAAGCTTTGACGCTTGTTCAATAACTTGCTAATTTTTGGTAGCAAACCGAGGGGCTCGGTGAGGGGTGATCAATGGGAAACTAAAAAGGGTATGCCAAAGGCATCAGATTTCAATGTCGTTGATGTTGAAACTTCTCTCATAAGGGAAATGGCAATTCTTTAAAGCCAGGCGCAATTTTGGCACCCCAGCTGAGGCGTGAGCATAAAAACCATGGTGGAAAGTTGAACCTAGGGCAATGTGTGGAAAGCTATCCGCCAATTCTATCGAAAGCATTTTTCATACTATAAACGGCCACGGCCTCGATTTATACCTTCACCTTCTATTTACAATTTCTCTCTCGTATCTTATTTCCCATATTTTTTTGACATGCCGTCTATATTTAAAATCATATTTTTATTAATTTAATTTATAATTTATAGTGACTTATTTTGAGAATTATCTTTTTAGTATAATTTTTTTTATTTCAAAATTTAAACTTTAAATCTTGATTAAGAAATCTAATATCACATCCTATTAAGCTGTTAGATCCATTCGGAACATTATCGCTTTGCTCCCTCACATTTAGTTTAGGGATTTAAATTTTTCATAACATTAAGTTAATAAAATTCAAAATTTTAAAATAAAATAATATAAAACAAAAATACTCTTAAAAAAGGTTTGGTCCACCACAATCGGCCTCTCCTACTTCTCTCTTCTATCTCTCACCCTTAGAGTTCCCGAATCTTTTATGACAAAAAGCATTGAGGTGAATGATTCCTCCAGTACCAGAGTGTACAACAATGTTGAAATAATTGACGATTGACTATCAATTAGCTACAATAGGGGTTCCTTCTTCCTCTTCTCTTCGTTGCTTTTAATGAAACTCAATTCTGTAAGTTTTAACAGCTTGAGTCATTGCAAGACCAAAAAGTCCCATGTTCGTCACCAAAGCTTAATGTCAAAAATACCCATCAATGTCACCAAGAACAACCCTTACTCCGAACCTGTTGAGCCGCTTATCTTGCACGAAGATGGAGAATTGAACAAAGTGCTCTTTCCATCCATGACGGCCATCACTTCAACTCAATCAAAAAATTTGTTTGGTTTTAATCTTGATTTTACAAACCAAGAAATTAAGAATCGAATAATTAGTTTGGTTTCTCTAATGATTTCAGTCATAACAGAAATTGCCCCGAATGAGAAAAAAAGAGAAGAAGATGGGTTGATTTTAAGATTATTATTGTGAGAATAAAATACAATTAACAAAGTTAATACACAAATCAATAAAATAGAGATAAGATTTACGTAATTCACTCATCATAACATCCTTACATTCATGGAAATCTGATTTCATTACATTGAATGAGAGGAACAAATGTGGAGATAAGAATGAAAACATTGCTCAATACTTAATAGGGGATTCATGAGTATTCTCGGAAAATAAGACAAGAATCGCACCTAAAGGGAATCCTCAAAAGGAAAATCACCGAAGTCCTAAAGGTTTTCACGAAATATATATATAGACGTTACCTGAACTACAAGATTCCTGCTTCCAAAATATAATAGTCACACCATGAGAAACCCAAAAGGAAACAAATTCCTACAACTACTAATGAAAAAGCAGCGTGGAACATGCCAGGGCATAGCTGCTTTCGGAAGAGGGGCTGCTGCATTAAAAGCTTCAAAATCTGCTTTGAATGAAGCAACGCAACTAAGCTGAAGAAAGGCGCCAATGTGAATGGGATAAAAAATGTCTTCATTGAATGGATTGTGCTGCTCTTGAACCATGAATTACACCTCTGACCAAACCATTTAATGTTCTACAAGAATATTTCATAACAAACTTATAGGTTTGGAGAGTCAGCAACAGCTCCTGTACAATATCCCTTTCACAAAATTTGCTGCATTTGTTATAGGCTTTGCTGTATATATTTCATCATCCCCCTCAAGGTGGAGCTTGGTGATAGTCAACCAAGCCCAACTTGCAAAGTAAATTGTGAAATTGGGGGGCAGCCAAAGCTTTAGTAAACAAATCAGCGAGTTGATATTGAGAACTAATGTGTTGTGGTGTAACAGACCCTTCTTTATAATTGTTTCTTTCCAAGTGACAATTGATTTCCAGATGCTTCGTTCTTTCATGAAAAACATGATTTGCTGTTATGTGTATTGCAGCCTTGTTATCACACCAAAGTGGAATAGAAAGGGGAGGACTTATTTTGAAATCTGCAAGTATATAAGAAATCTACTGTAATTCACATACAGTAGTAGTCATGCTCCTATATTCGGCCTCAGCCAAAGATCTTGAAACTGTAATCTGTTTTTTTGTTTTCCAAGACACCAATGCATCTCCAAGATAAATGCAGTAATCTGTTAAGGATCTCCTCAAGCCCAATCAACATCTAAGTAACTCTTTAAAATGAAATTATTAGTAGCAGGAAAGAACAACCCTGAGTTGGTGATCCTTTGACATATTTCAACAAATGCAAGGCTGCACTCCAATGTATCTTTGAAGGTGCATTAACATACTGGCTTAATTGTTGGACTCCATAAGTGATATCGGGTCTCGTAAAATTCAAATATAACAATCCACCAACCAGTCTTCTATATTGTTCTGGATTATCGAGTCTCTCCCCTATATCTGCCATCAACTTCATTCCTTTTGTCATGGGAGTTTTGGTTGGCTTGGCTCCTAATAACCCTGCATCATTTATCACATCTAAGGCATATTTACGCTGATTAATGTAAATTTCTTTCTTTGTTCTTGCGATTTCAAGGCCTAAGAAATATTTGGCCTCTCCCAATTCTTTGATGGTGAACAGCTTGTGTAGGTAATTTTTTAAAGCTATAATTTTTTCTATGTTATCCCCAACAACCAAAACATCATCTACATATATCAATAACATTGTAAAACTTTGGTGAAGAGACAATTATCATGGTGTGATTGTTAGAATCCAAATAATTTTAATTTATCTCTAAATTCTTGATTCCACTATCTAGAAGTTTGTTTCAAACCATAGAGACTCTTCTTCAATTTACACTGCTTTTGTGTAGCCTTCTGGAGGTATCATATACACTTCTTCATCCAAGGTTCCATGTAAAAATGCATTATTTATGTCAAGCTGATGTAAAAACTAGCATTTTGCAACCGTTATAGCAAGGAATAACCTGACTGTTACTAACTTGGCTATGGGAGAAAAACTATCTTGATAATCGATCCCTTCCTTTTGATGATACCCCTTTACCACCAACCTCGCTTTCAGTTTATCAACTATACCATCTGGCTTCAATTTAATCTTATAAACCCACTTTGAACCAATTGTCCTTTTGCCTCTTGGTGACTTTATCAATTCTCAAGTGTTGTTCTCTAAAGCACTTAGCTCACTTTGCATAGCATCAATTCACCCTTTGTCTTTATATGCTTGCTCATAAGAAATTGGCTCCTGCAAATTAGATAAATTCGACAAGAAAACCATATGTGCAGTGTCTAAATTCGATAAATTTTGAAATGGAAAAGTGTTGGGGGTATGCTTTGAAGTTCGGTGTTTAATGACATTTGAGTTAATATCAGCTGTTGTCAAGCTCTTACTTGAAGTCATATTCGTTACATAATCCTACATCCAAATAGGTTTAGACCTCGCTCTAGTGCTTCTTCTTTGAATTTCTGGGGTTGTTTCAATTGCATCATTTTGAGAATTTGAAGGTTCGATTTCTGGGGTTATTTCAAAGGTAGTATTTGTGGGGGTCTCTATATGTTGTGGTTTCAAATTAGAGTTGAGAGGAACTAATGGCAAAGGTGTATGTGAAGATTTCTCTTGGGTGTGAAGGAAGGGGAAAATGTTTTCATGGAAGAGGACATCTCGGTTGATATGTATTTTATTTGTATCTATGTCAAAGAGTTTATAAGCTTTCTGCCCACTATTATATCCATTGAAAATATACTTATGGGTTCTAGTGTCAAACTTCTCTTTATGAGGTAAGGTGTTTGTAGCATCACAAAGGCATCCAAAAGTTTTGAGTGTGCTGTAATCAAGTTTATGGCCAAACAACAGTTTATAGGGTGTGTGCCAATGCAAAATTGGTGTGGGAAGTCTATTGACAATGTGAATTGTCATGAGAAGTGAAAAGGGCCAAAATTTTGAAGGAAGGTTAGCTTGAAACATAATGGATCTTGCTATTTGAAAAAGATGTTTATGTTTTTTCTCCACACCTCCATTTTGTTGTGAACTGTAAACACAAGTCTTTTGGTGTAAAATTCCTAATTCTCTCAATAAAATTTGGCATTCAGAATTGGTAAATTCTATGCTATTATCTGTTCTAATGACTTTGACATTCTTCTCAAATTGTGTTTTAATTATGGCAAAAAAATCCTTCAAGGTAGAAACAACTTGGGTTTTACGCACCAACATAAAAGTCCATGTGCTTCTGCTAAAATCATCAACTATAGTGAGCATATATGGAGTACCGGCGAGAGAATACTGTCTGTATGGACCCCAAATATCTATATGAAGCAACTGAAAAATTTGGGATGTTTGAATTCTACTTGTAGAAAAACTAAATCTTTGTTGCTTGGCCTTATAACAAATTTCACATTCTTGTAAGGAAGTTATGTCTGCATTGGTTAAGTATGATTGTAGAAAAGTTAGGTGTTGTAAAACAACAGGTGATGGGTGACCAAGTCTCTTATGCCAATCAATTGAAACATCATTAGAAATTTCATTTATAAAACCAAAATCAATACAAGAGTTTTTGTAATTTGCTTGCACTTTTGGTGCTTGCAACTGATTACAAAATTCAGCATTCCTATTTAAAAAACTAGAATTATCTAACAAATATAACTTTCCTATGAGCTTGCCAACAACTAATATTTCTTCACTTTGTAGCTCCTGCAACAGGCAATAGGTTGGATAAAAAGTGAATTTAATTTGTGTTGTCTGTGTTAGCTTTGAGACATATATTAAATTATATTGAAAGGTAGGAATATGTAGAACTTCTGTTAGATGAAAGGTTTGAAGTAAGTCTACAATTCCTATGTCTTTTACTTGCTTTATTGAACCATCTGGTGAGTAAACGGGTGTGAAATGAGTTGTTAGTTTTGTATTTTTCATCAAATTTATATCTGAACACATATGGCTACTTGCACCTGTATCTGATATCCAGATACCTAGTTTCATGCAATCAGGCAAAATTGTAAGATGTCATACCTACAAAATCTTTAATGTGGGCAAAGTTCACCTCTGCTGGCATTTTTCCTTTTAAAAGTTTCATTAGTTCTTGCTAGACTTTAGAGGCAATGTTGATAGCTTGAGAGCCATCTTTGGTACCCATGTTTGCATATTCATCATCGAAGTCCAGCGGTGTCTCTGCCATATTTGTCATTTGCCTTTTAGTGCTTGTGCTCTTTACTCTCTGTTATTTTATATTCTTGTACCAGTCATGATAACCATATATCTTAAAACAATTTTCTTGTGAATGCCCGTCCATGTTACAATAATCACAGTGTTGTATCTCATTCTCACTATTTCCAATTCTTCTCCCACCATTTCTTCCACCTGCACCTGGTCTTTCTCTCCCAAAACCTCTTCCGCCATTTTCTTTCTTACTAACTTGACCTCTAATAAACATTGCTACATTCTCTTTTTTTTTTTTCAGGATAAATAGCATGCACATCTCTTTGCTTCTTAACACTTAACACCATTGAGTATGCTCTATTTACTGATGGAAGTGGATCCATGACAAGGATTTGATCACGTATATGATTGTAGGTATCATTGAGCCCCATTAAAAACTGCATCTATTTGTTAAATGAAGCCAGATCTGAGACTTCCTTTGCTGCTGCACATGTGCATACAGGAATCGGCATCCAACATTGAAGCTTGTCCCACAATTTCTTTAATTTTGTATAGAATTTTTCCACCTTCAGGGGCCTTGGGTTATGCTGCTAATCTCCCTTTGTATCTGATAGAGTAGTGGTCCATTGCACTCTCCATACCTCTCTTGCAACTCTTCCCATAATTTCTTTGCTATAGTTGTGTAAATGAAGGCCTCTACAATTTCTTTTGAAATGGAATTTAGGATCCAAGATCTTACCATGCAGTCTACTCTTTCCCATTGCTCTGTTTTTGGCGAGGTGTTGAGTGGACGCTCACAAACTCCTGTGATAAACCCTAATTTTAGCTTTGCCCCTAACGCTATTTTGGTTGATCTGCTCGAGCTGAGATAATTTTAACCCGTCAAAGATGATGTAACCAGGGTCATTTGTGGGTGATATGAGCTTTGAAGATATAGGGGATCTTCATTATATTGAGCAGAATCGTCTAATTTTCCTTTATTGGCATTTGTGTCTTGATCTGCCATATTCTGATTGAATGCTCTGATACCATAAACAAAAGGGAAATTGTATTTGGGAGAAAATTTTATGAATTCATTTCTCAAAAGAAAAATGATACATGGTGTGGTTTATATAAAAGAATACCGGGGACATATCCAAGAATGTTTTACAAGAATATTTTATAACAAACTTATAGGCTTGGAGAGTCAGCAATTCCGTTGTAACAGTTCCTGCACATGCAACAACTCTGCACAATATTCCTTTCACAAAATTTGCTGCATTTGTTATAGGCTTTGCTGTATATATTTCATCACAATTCAAAGTCATTGTTTGTAAATTTGAAATCATGGTGGAAACTGTTGATATGTCCCCAAATTCATTAGGATTAAGACGTGATTGAAGATTGCAAGAATGGATTGAATATCGCAGGAGTGAAGTTTATTTTAACCTTAGTCAACTAGTGCCGCTTTAGTGACATCCTTGCACCAATGCTACTCTCAGGTTTGCCTTTGAAACACACGCAATGGTGGTGGCCTCCCCCCGCTGTGGCGATATTTTCTGTCTTCTTTGCTTTGATGCGCACGTTCACGGTGATAGCCATTGAGAACCCTCCGAGGTTAGGGAGAGTATTAATGATGGTCTAGTAATCCTCTTTTTACTTCTTCGTCTTTATACTGCATTTATTCTCCTATCATCTCCGTGATTTTTACCATTTGTGTTTTGCACGTAAATCTTGTGTCTCATCTGTGCTGTTTGATTGGGTATTTTGATTGATTGCTTATACTTGCTGCTTCGTTGCCCGGTTTTCTTCATTCTAATGGTTCTATTCCCACAACCAGCTATGATAACTAGGAAGAAGGAAATCAAGAAGAGAAGGAAGAGGAAACGGAAAGAGGAAAGAAGATGATGACGATTGGAAGTGAAGAGACTAAGGAGGTTTCAATTTCAAGGTGAAATTGAAGAAAATCAGAAGAGGAAGAAGGAATAGAAGGAAGGAAGAAAAACTGATGATGAAAAAATGAGGAAAAAGGAATAAGTCTCATGAAAAAAAGTTTTTTTTTTTTTTTTAATTTCTATTTTTATTTGAATATGCAGAATTTTTACATATATCTTTTATTTCTTTTTCTTTTTCCTAATGAAGCAGACTACCGGCGTAAATTGCTATTGCCAAAAGATGAACCATAGAGAGCACCGAACAATTGGTCTAATAAGGTGTGGTGTAAAAATTTTTGATTAAATATTAAGTTTAAAATTTAAGAATAAAAAAAATTATATAAAAAGAATCATTCTTAAATAAGATATTATAAAATTTAAATTAAATTAATTAAAATATAATTTTAATTATCGATAGTTAAAAAAAAAAATCCGTAGCGACCAACTTACTAGTAGGGAAAAATCACATTTGCCGTTGAATATACATCGCCAATGCTTTTACCTAAAGAGGCAAAAAGAATAGCCACATGACAAAGTGTCTTTCGTCCTGTCAAGTGTCAATCCTAAATAGCTTGCCCTGTATCTACATTACATTTACATACGCCTAAAATATTTATTTTTATAAAGATAAATTTAGGATAAACAGAATCAAGTCTACAGAGAACGATAGATTTAATTTTTTTTAAAAAATAAAATAAAATAAAAATATAAGAGATTGAAAAAAAAAACTATATTAATAAAAATAAAAAACTCAAAAAATAAAAATAAAAACTAATAAAAAATCAAATTTTCTAATCAAAAGAATTATATCCATCTTGATTTTATGTGATTGATTATTGATCTATCTAAAAATTTCAACACTCATAAATAAATTGATTATAGCCGTTAAATATCACAAAACGACCGATCTCTCCTTACTTTTTCGATAATCAAGCTATCACCATTAATTACTTCCCTAATCGAAAGACAACCCAAGAGACTTGTTGGATTTAGTGTTTCGACAGTTTTAAAATCTAGAGAGATCCAATTCTAATCAGTAAATTCAAATATGGATTTATTTAAATTAGATTATTCAATTCCATGACATGAATGTCATTTACCCCGTTATTAAAAACAAATAAATCTTGTCATTTTTAATTGGTTATAAATTATTCTAGATCTATTAAACATTGACCATCTATTTAATAACTCTAGAAAATCATGATCTATGAATCATAGGAATTAAATAAATACTTATGAGATATTGATTTAATAAATTCAATTAAATCTCACAATCATTATTCATCAAGATTTCAATAACCATTCAATTAGAAAATTAAATTAAAATAAAACTATAAATAAAAGAAACTTACAAAATAAATATTTATTGTCGGAGAATGTTGGAACAATGGAAGAATGGATGTCCCATTTGCCTAGAATGAGTAGCCGCCAGGAGAGGGAACAAATTATCAAAAACACATGTGCAGCCTCTGGGAGCAATAACTATGAGAAAAATAAACCTAAAATCTCCTCCAATGAATGTAAACTCTTGATGGGTGTGGACTACTAGGAATAGGGTGCTACGGGACATGGGACGGCTACTCCTTTTTGGGCCTCCCTTCTCTTTACTAATGTCTTATATATATATATATATATATATATATATATATATATATATATATATATATATATATATATGTGAATGAATTGTTTATTTTTCTAAAAAAAAAAAGGTCTTTCTAAATTTTTGACAACTGTCAAATAAAAAAAAAAGAATTTTCTAATGACAAATAATCTAATTGACTTATCAAATAAATAGTCTAACTAAAATAAAAAATTTAAAAAATTGAATTTCTCCAAAATTTATATTCCTAAATATTAGGAATATCTTCAAAGTTTTCAATGTTTCCAAATTAGACTTTTTCCTTCATTTTTCTTCAAAAATCTCCTCCATCATTTCTATTATATCAATGACTATAAAACACAATAATTAGTGCAATATTTATTTAAAAATAGAATAAAATAAATCATAATTATTATATCAATTTATACCCAATCAAATTCCCCCACACCTAGATAATGCTTGTCTTCAAGCATTCCTATATCAAATAAAATTAAAACTATTGAAATTAATATATTTTTCTTTCGAATTACTAAATCAATATATGTCATGAGAGTCAAACTAGAAAAATAATCAAAACAACAAATACTTCACAGTATTTCCTACGAGAACAACTATTACAAATCCCAACAACTTCTTATGAAATCAAAACAGTAAGATTCAATATTCTTCTTTAAGGATTCACTCAAATTCACTCAAAATGGGGTGAATGATATATCAATAACACTCAAATCAATACATTGGAATTGACATTACTATATGCTTGCAAATATATCAAATTTTCACCACTTACTAATTTGAATTTCATGTATCAATTTAAAAGTCTTTCATTTGATTGTAACGTGGTTAGGGTTAAAGGGTATGATAAAAAGGGATATTAAGGGTTTAAAATGTACCAAAAAAAAATATGTAACTAACTACACAATTTTTCTACAATAACACATTTGTCTCTCACAAATAGCATGTTAAAAATATATGATCTCGTTATTCACTCGTACTCAAAATTGCCAACAGTCAAGAATACATAAAAATGTGAGACTTTTTTTTTGTAGTCCATGACTGAAATGAAATTCTCAGAGATGCAACACTTTTTTTTTTCTTTTTTTTTGAATAACTTTTCAGTACAAAAGATGAACAAAATCAAATTTTTTCCTTCATTTTTCATATATAGTAAATATCATCATCAAAATTCTAATTGATACATATCTCATGAGACAATCATATAACTAATATCATGTAATTAACTATATATATCCTTGGTACAAGAGTTAAAACACAAGTCAAAATAGGGTTGTGGTATTGTATTGGAGGGTTTTGAAGAAAGAAAGGGTTTCAGGCTCAAATTGGTTCAGTTCACTAAGGGAATTATAAATCAAGGTAGAGATTTTTACGAAAGTCAAAATGGGGTAAAACTTATGTGCCTTTATTATTTCAATACATGAAACCCTAGATGTGATCTCGAAATATATAAAATTGCAATCTAGAATAACCAATCCAAATGTGATATTCACTCAAGAAGAAAAGAAATTTCAAGTACAAAAAATGAATTTACTCGCTTTAGACTCAAAATCTCACTTTTAAATGGGATTTGTGTCAAATCTTGTATATTTATCATTCAAAGAAAACTATTAAAGACATGCATAGTCATTACAAGTACAAAAACCATTGATACGAGTTATTTTTCATAAATTTCTAACCAATAAAATAACAAATATCAATTTAGGAAATTCAAAATTTTTTTAATTTTTTTCTTTTTTTTAATTAAATAAAATGAAACAAAACTAAATCTATTGTAGAAAAATAAACAAACTATCAAAAACAAAAACATGAAATATTCTCCACACACCTAAATCATACATTGTCCCCAATATATGCCAAATGAAAGAGAGAGAAAAATAAATAAATAACTATCGTATCAAATAAAAGTAAAAATAAAAAAATAAAGTGAGAACAAGACTTCCCTAAGGTGCAGTAATGGTTGGAGGGGTTAAATCCAACAAGTCTTGAAGAAAAAATTATGATGGCAGCAATGGACCCCTTTTTAAGACGTGGGCACGCCCTAACTCAAGTGCAATTCTGGTCATTTGAGAATATTAACAAAACTTGGACAGCAATGAAGGCTTTTTAAGACGTGGGCACGCCTTAATGGTAGAACACTTCTGGTCACCGAATTTTTCAGCATTTATTCACCTAAAAAAAATCAAAACCAAAACTAAATCAAATTAAATAAATATAAAATAAAAATCATAAAAGAAAATATTGGGTTGTCTCCCAACAAGTGCCTTCGTTTAATGTCTTTGGCTCGACATTACCTTCTCATTTCAATCTTGTTCAAAAACTGATCCGGTCCATTTTGACTTTAACTTACCTGGCATGAACTTCAATTTTGAATTGAAGTGAAGGATTTTATGGCCTACTAATGCTTGTTTCCAATGTGGGAGTTTGTCATCAAGAAATTTGTCCCATCGTGTAACCTTGTTTGTCATATTTTCTTTAAACACAAAATTCAATTCATCTTACATAAAATTATCATGAACAATGAACTCTACCATGTCATCATGAAAAATAGACTTAAAATCATTTAGATACTTCATAACATCAACAATATTGAAAGTACCAATTTTACCATCAAATTCAAGAGTTAGAGTACCCAAATCCACATCAATTTTTGTCTTGACTTTTTTTATGAATGGTTTTGGCACTTGCTTTATTGCTTCTAAGAGAAGAATGTTGGATCTTTCTTTTGGAAAAGTTTTCAAAATCTCTTTCTCTTCCTCCTCTTTCGATTATGCCAATCTGCTAGGTAAAGGTAGTAAAATCAAAATTTTTGTTTTGAAAGTGTTAGGTTTGTTATTTATCTCCTTAGTGGATTCATTCGCTGTTGATGATTTCCCTATTTGCTCGATTTTCATATCTTCTTTGGCTTTTGATAAACTGTCTTTCATTTTTTTTGATGAATTTTCCAATCGACTCATGGTTGCCATCAATTGTGACACTTGATTCTCCAAGTTTTGAATACTGGTCTTTATCTCTTGTTGAAATCGTTGGCTTTCTTGTTGAAATCGTTGATTTTTCTGTTGAATTAACAATGTGCTGTTAGTCAAATTTTTAACAATATCTTCTAGAGATGTACCTTGACTTGAAAAAGTTTGTTGAGACTGAAATTGAGATTAGACTTGTGGTTGTTGTTAAAATTTTTGTTGCCAATTTCCAAAATTGAAGTATGATTCATTATACCATTCTTGGTTATAGATATTCGAATATGAGTCACCATAAAGAATGAGACACTTATCGGTTGGATGATCTATCTTTGAATAAATTTCACAAGTTTGTACCGGTTGTTTTTATCTTATAACAAATTTTTTCATACGATATCTTAGTGCATCTAATTTTTGATCGATGGAAGAAAAACTTACCTCATTAATCATCTTTGGAAATCTTGTCATATTCCAAACCGTTGAGTAGTATCAATATTAGAAAAATCACTATAAAAAGTATGTTCATTAAAATCAGGAAATAATAACTCCCTCAAAGTCTTTTGACCGACCATGTCTGAGTGCTTAAAATCCTTCTCTTTATTTTGTTATTAAATTTCAAAAAGTTTACTACAAAGGTTAATTCCCAAAAGGAAAACAAAACTTAAAAGAAATAAATCACTTAATACCGTTCCCCAACAACAGCGCCAAAATTTAATGTATCGTCAAACAACCAAAATTAAAATACATATTTTCACAAAAACGAGTCTAGAGTAAATAGGATTGAATCCACATGGAACGATAGATTTACTTCTTTTAAGGAAAATAAAATAAAATAAAAATATGGGGGTTGGAAAAAAATAACTATACTAATAAAAATAAAGAACTCAAAAAATAAAAATAAAAACTAATAGAAAATCAAATTTTCTAGTCAAAGTAATTATATCCACCTTGATTTCATGTGATTGATCATTGATCTATTTAAATGTTTTAACACCTATAAATAAATTGGTTATAGCCATTAAATACCACGAAATGACCAATCTCTCCTTACTTTTTCGGTAATCAAGGTACTACCATTAATTACTTCCCTAATCGAAAGACAACCCAAGAGACCCTCATTGGATTTAGTGTTTCGACAATTTTAAGATTTAGAGAGACCCAATTCTAATCAATAAATTTCAGCATGGATTTATTTAAATTAGATTATTCAATTCCATGACATGAATGTCATTCACCTCGTTATTAAAAACAAACAAATCTTGTCGTTTTTAATTAGTTGTAGATTATTTTAGATCTATTAAACATTGACCATTTATTTAATAATCCTAGAAAATCATGATTCATGAAGCACATGAATTAAATAAATATATATGAGATATTGATTTAATAAACCCAATTAAATTTCACAATCATTATTCATCAAGGTTTCAATAACTTTTCAATTAGAAAATAAAATTAAAATAAAAATATAAATAAAAGAAACTCACAAAATAAATATTTATTGCCGTAAAATGTTGGAACAATAGAAGAATGGATGTCCCATTTGCCTAGAATGAGTAGCCGCCAGAAGAGGGAACAAATTATCAAAAACACATGTGCAGCCTCTGGGAGCAATAACTATGAGAAAAATAAACCTAAAATCTCCCCCAATGAATGGAAACTCTTGATGGGTGTGCACTGCTGGGAATAGGGGGCTGCGGGACATGGGGCGGCTGCTCCTTTTTGGGCCTCCCTTCTCTTGTCTAATTTCTCATATATATATAGAAATGAGTTGTCTATTTTTTTTTTAAAAAAAAATCTTTCTAAATTTTTAACAACTACCAAATAAAAAAAGAAATTTTCTAATGATAAATAACCTAATTGATTTTTCAAATAGATAGTCTAACTAAAATAAAAAATTACAAAAATTGAACTTCTCCAAAATTTATATTCATAAATATTAGAAATATCTTCAAAGTTTTCAATGTTTCCAAATTAGGCTTTTTTCTTCAAAAATCTCCTCCATCATTCCTATTATGTCAATGACCATAAAATACAATAATTAGTGTAATATTTATTCAAAAATAGAACAAAATAAACCATAATTATTATACCAATTTATGTCCAATCATTATGTAAGGGTAAGTTTGATTCGTGAGAAAGGAGAGAAAAAAGAAAATTTTATTTTATTTGATAAGAATAAATATATTATTCTTACTTTTATTTAGTAGGGATAAAAGAAAAGAAAATGAATATTATTTTTTTATTTGATTGGAATAAAAAGTGAAAAAAATCATCTTATTTACTATTATATTATTATAAAATAATATTTTTAATATATCTCGTCACGTAATTTTTTATTTTTTAATTTAAAATATTTTTTAAAAAATATAATTTTCTAAAAAATAGTTATTTAATATATTTTTCTTATTTTTATAAATTATTTTCATGATTATTTTATATTAAATAAAATTAGAATATTAATGTAAAAAAGTAAAAAAAAAAAGTAAAATTAGAAAAAATAATTTATCTAATAAAATTAATTAAGAAAATTAAATTTTATTATTTTATATTAAATAAAATAAAAATAAAAATAATGAATAATTTTGTAAATATAAAAGAATGATAAGAACAAATTTGTTCAAAAATTTCATTTTCTTTCAGTTCTGTCCACTTTATGAAGAAAATGATTTTTTTTTTCTGTTACAATAGAAATCAAACTTGGATCATAGGATTGGGCCAGGGAACTATTGCCATTGGATAGTTTCTTTGGGGATTATATCCCACTTTTACTTTTTTTACATTTTCTTCCTGACAAAATGATTGAAAAGTATTATTTTTTTCTATTTTTACTTTTTCTTTCTTTTTTCTTTTACTTTTCACCCCTACTAAAATTAATCCTAAGTGTAATTTGAGAATATAAAGGGAGGTTGAAATATTTTTTCTCATTTAGGCAGTATCTTCTTTAGATATGGCATATGCGCATCCCCCCCCCCCCAAAGAAAAGAGAGAAAGGATTCACTTTTGTTTCATTGCTTAGTCTATTTTTAACAATTTTTGCTGTAAGGGACAATTATCGGCGATTGAGAATACTAGGGTAAGTTTGGTTCACCACCGAGGGGGAGAGAGGCGGAGGGGAACGGGAAAAGAAAAGGGAGAGATTTACTCCATCTCATGAAAGTAAATTCATTTCTTTAATTTTTGTTTGATAGGAATAGAAGAAAAAGAAATGAATGATATTTCTTTTTTAGTTTGGTTGGAATAAAAAATGAAAGAAAATACTAATTTATTTATTTAGCTTAACTATTATACTCTTGTAAATAATATTTTTAATATTTTTTACCATATAATTTTTTTTTATTTTCTAATTTTAAATATTTTTCTAAAAATAGTTATTTAATATATTTTTCTTATTTTTTACAAATTATTGTTATTATTACTTTATATTAAATAAAATTAGAATAGTAACGTAAAAAAAATAAAATCTCTATCGTTAACGAAAAATAATTTCTCCAATAAAATTAATAAAGAAAATTAAATTTGATTACTTTATATTAAATAAAATTAAAATAAAAAAAATTAATGGATAATTTCGTAAATATTAAAGAATGATAAGAATAAATTTATCCAAAAATTTTATTTCTTTTCCAATCCGTCCACTTTGAGACAAAATAATTTTTTAAGAGAGAGAGATTGAAATTAGATCTCACTTTCACTTACTCTCTATATTTCATCCCTTACCAAACGAATAAAAAAAGAGTTATTTCATTCCACTTTTACTTCCCTTCTCATTTTCTTTTTACTTTACACTTCAACCAAACTAAATCTTCGATGGAAATTTTATTTACAATAAAAGTTTTAAATTTATTTTTTTTTCTCTTATCAAACGAAAACCCAAAAAAGGTCTATTGGTTGCATCCCTACGAACCATCATGTGCAAAGGTTTTCATTAGCTAAGATGGTCTTATTTTATTGTATTTTATTTTTTTTGGGCTTAGATTGTGTTTTATTTTTTATTTTTTTTTTGTTTTTTAACTTTTAAAATTTGTATTTTGATAAATTATTTATTGAGTTGAGTATAATAGTCACATGTATATAAATGTAAATAAAAAATTTATGATATATAAAATTATAAATCATTTTATTTTTATCAAATAAAAGTAGAAAGGGTATAGAATTAATATACCCAAATGGGAATTAATATGTCTTTGAGAGATGATTTAATAGTTATAATAATTTAATAGTTAAAACTCTTTTTCCATTTGATTAACCTTGCAATGATCCCATGTGTCAATGTAAACCGATGAAACAGACAGTCCAACCCAAACACGGTTTAAGAATTCAAGAGTCACATTCTTATTTATGCATAGTTTATATCAATGTTTTTAAAACCGAATCCAATTGGTCGATTTGACTGATTCGATTACGAATCATTCTATAGTTCAGTTCGATTTTTATTATCAAATCGAATAAAGTCAAATCCGGTCAAAACCGTTTAAAACCAATCAAAATCAATAAAACTAGTGAACCATTCGAATTAGTCGAACCACAAATTAATATAATTCAATTACAAATCATTACACTTTATTAGAAACTTTCTTTCCTATTCATTTATACACCTCTATTTCCTTATTTTCTCTATATCCATCCAATATGGGATAAAAATGCAACCCCTCTCTTCTTATTCTCTCTATATTCTATATCCCTTCGACATGGGATAAAAATGTTTTAATATTTTATTCAACAATTGAGTTGATAATATTAGAGTTCAAAAATTTTCTAAAAATTATATTATTCAACTTATATTATACTAAAAATATAACATATATGCTTATTTCATGAAAAAATTTCCCGCCATAATTTTGATTTTTTTTTTTATTTTAATTGATCACTTATTAAATAAACTAATACAAATTCACTTAGTCTACACATAATTTCTCTATATTTCAAAAATATTATATTATTTTTTTAATTACAGATATGATTTAATTATTTTATTTTTATTTTTTAAATATGAAATTTATGAATGATTATTGTAATTAATACATCTAACATTATTTTATTTATTTAAATATATTTTTTCATACAAATTTATAAATTTTATTTTATTTTAAAATATATAATATATAAATTATATATACATATGATATTGATGATATTTGATTCATAAAATGGTCTGATCGGTCTGACTAATAAACCAATAGATTCGTCGAGTCGTCTACTGGTTCAGTTTTAAAAACATTGGTTTATATGGCAGACTTTGAGAGACCAGATCATCAGACAAAAAATCAATCACAGTTGACTTAGTAAAAGGATAACAAAACTTTTAATTAAAATTTTAAAAATAAAAAAATTATGTCAACAGAGATTTTTTTTTCTTTTAAAAGAAAGGATTCGGCAAAAATGAGATCTATTATTATTTCAAATATTAATTATTATCTTAAAAAAAATAAAATCAACACCAACAGCCAGAAAAAGACAACACCGTTTTTTTTGGTTCATTCGGCGTATGTCCTGAGAAACACATCTCTCTCTCTCTCTCTCTCTCTCTCTCTCAACATAACAATGAATCAACCCTCAATGATCTGAAGAGGCAAAACTACACTTGGCCTCTCGAAAGCGTGTGATATAAGGCCAATGTGGCTCCTGATAGGCACTCGACCTTTACAACGAATCAAAACCAGGAATCAAATTTTTTGACCAAGTCATTCACAGCTACTCACAGTCACACCTTGGGAATCCAACAAACCCATCCCTCAATCTTTACTTGATGATGACATCAATGACTGATGGAATCCATGACAAAGTGAATTTCGGGTGCTTGTCCAGAACAGGGTTTTCCTTTTTTTTAACTATTATTTTTATTATGCACGCATAATAATTAAATAGATAATAAAACAAGAGAGTGAAATAAATTTATAATTAAAATGACAAAATGTAGTTTCTATAAACTAGTCGCATCTTGTGATAACAATTATGAGCAATTTGGTCATTTTGGGTCACGAAAGCTTCTAGTTCAGGTACTGGTGCTATATGCAACTCTGACCCATGTCCACGATTACTCCTACATGGTGAGAGACAAAATCCTGAGAAATAGTTTGAATCAAATGCTGCAAGCAAGCAAGTTCTTGTAATAAGCCTGAGCAACCGGCCATGGCAAAATAGCTTATGCATTGTCAGCCTCAAAATTGAATATAAGAACTTTCTATCATCCCATATCAATGGAAGGGTTAGATTATCTTAACCACCACCTAACTGCCAACCCATCTGTGGATAAATACAGATCTCATTAGGAGAACGGGCAAAACTATCATTCCCCCTTATAAGTGGTAAAATGTCCTTGATATAGGGATTAACTTGCGTAAACACAAAAATCCACGGAGTTGAATATGAATGTATCAAGGAACACATCCACCAACAATAATGGCATATAAGCAAAGTGTAACTTCCAATTGATTAACCTTGAATATCCATAGTAGGTCCAATATCAGGGGCAATTACAATCAAAGGCTAACCAGATGCATGGGGGTCTAAAACCATTGCATGTAGGAAGCAAAGATAGCAAAGGAGAAATGAGAGAGGCACATTTCTTCTACTAGTAAATTACAATGTAGACTATACTGTTAGTTCACAATATAGCACCAACCATACCAGGCACCTAAACATATGAATAAGTTGCCCTCTTAAGTCAACATAAGCTCGTTGCCTCCGAGCTGAGGGCGAAGGCATACACGGACCTCATGTTCTTCAGGACCGACACGGAGTTTCGGCACCATAATCTCAAGTACTGTTCCTGGGCGATCAAAATATGCTTCTATGTTGGCATTTTCGGGGATTCGGGTCGATAGTGCTATTTCTCTAATGAACTCACCTGGCGGGCAGTGCTCAGAAGATGGATCTGTCAACTTGAATGTTCTATCATGTCTTTGAATGAATGGCATGCGCGATGTGCTGACACAAGATACCTTAATGATGCCATGGGTAAGAGTGTTCCTCCAGGTAACTTTCACCCTCTGAAGATCAACAAAGGGCAAACTGATTATAATCAGATAACCTTCTTCGTCCTCGTAGATTGTTTTTGCAGCAGTGACAGGACCATAAAGGTTCCTCATTACCCCACTGAATTCGTTCAACCAGGATGGCTCACCTGGGCGATGAATTTCCATGTCGGAAAGCCGGTCAGCTGGAGGATTAACAGTCAAAAAACAATCATCTTCATTCCCATGTGGAAAAAAGTCCTTCCTCCTCTTGTTGGAAACAGGCGAAAGGTCCATTGCATCACCATTGCTGTGGTTAGATGGCTGAGTTGACAAATTCAGCCCTGATCCATTAAGCAGCTTCTTTGATTGGTTATTGGAGTTGTTCTTCAGTGGAGGTGGTGGCCGCTCCAACTCAAAGTCTGCACTAGGAAGGTTTCTCCATGAACTAAAGTCACTTGCTTCAGCTGGAATGGAGAAATTCAAGTCCCTACCTGTAAGTTCCATCCACCTCTTCCTCTCTTCTTCATCAAGACACATTAGATTTGGTGATGAAACCGGCTCAATCCCATGCACGCACTGGGGATTAGACAGGCCCCTGTAATGTTTCCTCTGCATCCTATGAGATCGGACAAAACCCTTATCAACACTGAATGGAAAAGGAGGTTCTCCTTGTCTAGAATGCCCATTCATGTAACTCCTCAGCTGCATCTTACCCAAAGCATTCTCCGGCCTCTCCTTGAAAACCCACATGTACATGTTCTCCATATCATGCTGAACCAAAAACACTTCAAGCTTAAGATCCGACTTATCAAAACCTGAAACTCCATTACCATCCCGTACAATTTTTCCCTTAAACTTATCATTCAAAACAGGCTTGAAATAGAAGCTAAAGAAAAACCAGGCACCCCAGATGCTGTCGACTCGCTTCACACATTTCCTTCCAACCTTTGGGATATTAAGAAAAGTTTCTGTCTCATATATCTGAGGACCAAGCCCTACATCTAGCATATCACACGAATCCGAGTTCCATGCCTGCGGAGGTGGACTGCGTTCGGCTGACAAGGGCAAATTGATATCAGGAGGTCGGGAAAGAATGATCTGGCGATTCATCTCGAGGTCCAATTCGTCGTGGGAAGAAGCGCTTGAATCCATTGACAAAAGAGTGGAAGGGTGATGATTCTCCATAGATAGTGTTGTGAGCAGAGAATCTCCCATTTCAATAAATCATCATCATCATCATCATCATGATCTCCCAGATAAGGGTTATTCTTTCTGGTACGTTGGGAATTTTCATCCCAATAGACACAATTCAACAAAACAAACCTTTTTTTAACTAAAATTTCTTCATCAAATCAATCAACCCCCGCCACGAAAACCCTAGAATTAGCAAATCAACAAAAACAACAACAAAATAAACCCACAAAAAAATCAACAAAAACCCACAAAAATTAAACAATATCCCTAACTACAATAAATTTCCAAATACACAAAAAATTCAAAAAAAAAAAAAAAAAACCACAAAACTAAAGAAATTCCTAACTATAAATACGCTAAAAAGGCAAAAATCTTTAATAAATCTCTTCAATCTCTACCAAATAGGATAGAGAAATAGATTTGAACCTAATGCTATAGAACAACAATATCTAACCCTAATCCGGAATCTCCTGAAACCCACCAAAAACTGGTGGGAAATATAAAATCAAATCTATCAAATCCATCAGACACTAATAAAAACTAAACCCTTTTAACTAATTTCAAAAAGACCGAACAGAGAAAATAATTTCAAAAGAAGGGTTTAAAAGAAAAAAAGAATTACCTTTTGACAGGAAGAGAGACGAAACCGAAGAAACAGAGACCTTCAGAAGTCATCCACAGCTTTGTCGTCATCAAAATCAACGGCTCAACCATGGTTTCCGTCAAAACAAACAGAGAGAGAGATGAGAGAGGGAGGGGGTTACGTTTCACAAACGGTCTGATTTTAGAGGCGAGTTTCAAGAGAAGAGACCTCCACTGGATAAGACCGCCGTTAAAAATCAAAGAGGCCCGTTACCGTTACGTTTGACGGTGACGCTGCAGTTTACTAGGAGTTGGGGAGAGAGAAGGGTCAATGGAGTCCTCGAACAAGTTAAGGCAGTGACAGAGAGGAAGTGTGTGTGTTGGCCTTATTGCCAGCAGGCACCCAACTTCCAAGTGTTTTTGTGATATTTCCCCTTGATTGACAACACCATTTTTCCAAACCCCAATCCCCTACCACGGTCACTCTGTTCACGCGCTGCGCATCCAATTCAAGCCAAACATTTTATGAAGGAAAAAATGTTTTTTTTTTTTTTTTTAAGGAAAAAAAAATCTGTAACGAATTGAGGTGACATACTAGGGGAAAATGTGCACAAGTTTCAAGAATTAATTTGTTAAATTTTCTTATCAAAGGCTGTTCCTCTGTTTTATGCAAGAAAACTTGCAATTCTAGCCAAAGAAAGAAAGAAAAAAAAATCCTTGTCTTTTAAAACAGAAGTGATGAAGATGAGCAATATAAATGCACACAATACATTTTTCAAGCTGAGTGAACATAAGGTTCTCCATCTCTCTTTTTTTTTTTTATACAGTAATATTTGAATTCGAATTTATTATAAAAAAAAAAAAAGAAAAAAGATGTTACTTAAGTTAAGGGTCATTGATAGTTTCAAATCTCTGTATAACAAAAAAAAATTATCCTTTTTAATTGGGTGAATGTAAGCTTTTAGCTCTATTATTTTGCTCAATGGCTCATTGTGGCTATTACAATTGACTATTGCAGGTAGGGTCTGATTTATGAAAATGGACAAATCTTTTTTTATTACATAGTGGTATGTATTTATAAAAATTTTTAATTTGAAAAAGATACTTAAGTAAAAACTCAGCGTTTAGATGCATGTGTAAAGAAAAATGAACAAGTCTAGCTCCTCTGTCTTACATTCGTTGACAAGGTTAAAAAACTACCCCGCAGCAATTTGAATTCCCAAGACAATATTTTAACTTTGAACATATGACAATGATCCAACAACTACTCGAAGCAGCGCGTGAACCATCAAATCAAATTTCCCGCAGGACAGAACTTACCTTAGGAACACTGTTTCAAGTCTGTGTCCTATCCTAGGGAATGAAAACTGGAATGGCATCTTAATTGGTGCCACGGCGTGCTTGTTGGTTCATTGGAGCTTATTGCTAGTGTTACATATAATATAAGCAAAGATCTTGAGGTTGACGTCTTGATTATTTTTATTTTTACTTTTTTAAACTTCTTCTTTTCTTCCTATCCAGTGAGGGAAGATCTAAAGCTAGGCCATCTGCTTAAAAAATAACATGAAATTTTTATTATTATTATTTTACCACTTTCCAACAATCAAACATTACACTAATCTTTTCGATGCATTATTATTTTATCACTAATAAATAATATAATGATCATAATTTTTCTTTTAATTTTAAATTTAAATCTTTATATAATATATAAAAAAATCATAAAATTTAGCTTTCTTTAAAGTTCAAACTGCAGTTACATGAATTTAAAACAAATGCAAGAAAAGCATGTGAAGTGAGGATTCGATTTGCGTATTTGTTTCGTTACTTTCTAAAAGCATACAAGCACTCACGACGTTAGGATTTAACAGAGAGCAAAGCATGTTATGATTCGACCCCTATAATTAATTAATTAATTAAGGAACTATTTATCTGCATAATTTAATAATTAATAAAAAATTATTATAAAGTAACTCTCTAGATTGAATAGCTTGACTCCCTAATAAGCTAGCTTAGTTTGATAAATCTCTCCCTTTCTCTCTTACTCTTTCGCTTGAGTCGGACACAAATGACAAAAGTTCTTTTTTTTTTCTCCTTTTAAAATTTCAATTTGGGTGGGTCATATGACAGAAAGTAAGCAAACTGAAAGTGCAATCCAATGTGGATTATTCAAAGCATTGCCATCAATGGCGTTTGGTGAAAATGGCACGTTAGAAAGATAATAAGTCTCACAAAACTATTATTTATAACAACAAATGAAAAAAAAATAAGAATAATGAGTGTTTTAAAAATTATCTTTATTTCTCTTAACTTAATTTTTTATAAAAGTTTATTTTAACTTGTTGTTCCCAACACATGCTGGTTCCCTTTTTTGATAGAGGGAACAAAACTGCGGTTCAGGGAAACACCATTATTTTTTTGTTCTTTTTCCAACCCTTTTGCACTGCAGCAACATATATTAAATTAAATACAAATAGTACGGCCTAGATATCACCTGTAGGTTGTGTTCAGGTGTTTTCTTTCTTTGTGACTTACCTAGTTGTTTCTTGTTTCAGATGCATTCTGTGGAAAATTTTCATAGGGATCACACTAGGAAGGTTACAATGCATACTTAACGTCCCTTTTGGAAGCTTTAAGGATTTTTTATTTATTTTTTTTTTAAAGGTACATTGCATTGCCCTTTTTCCTTGGTTAAACATTAAACACATCACTTATTCTAGAAAACAAGTATTGTTGGGTTATCATGAGCTCAGGAAAGAAGTAAGGAATGCACCCCAAAAGGGCTTTGGCTTTCAGTAGAACAACAACAACTCAACATGAAGGAGGTGGGAACTTGAGCAGGTATTACCTCTCCATTGATTGGACAATTGATTAGATTAGAACGCATTATTAGCATTACAATATTTCTAACTATAAGAAGCTTTTTCAATGTACTTTAAATTAAGTCATTACACTTCAGGGTCCGTATCATTGTTTTTAGTGTAGTTACCACTTGACCACTATGGCTAATCCTCTTTATTGTACGGCTCCTCCAAAGGAAAAGAAGAAAAACTATATAAATTTTAAAACATGTATCGTTCTTCAATCCCCTCCCACCAAAATGGATAACTTTTCAATTACATTATTATTATTTTTTTTCCATTGACAAGTTTTAGACTTAATTTTAGTAATGGCGCAAAAGTGAAGCTAGGCCATGAATGTGACAAGCTCATAATCCTCCTCCTCCTTGACATTGTATATCCATATAAATATATAGTATATATATTTTATTAAGAATGACTAAACCAGATAATAGGAGTGATTCAATTTTCTTTTAAACCTCTTATTTCTTGAAAATGTCAGAATTGATTCAAGATTTCTAACACTGCATTTTATAAAAGTTATTAAAGACTCCTATAAGTTATAAGTTTCGGCTTAGATAATACGAAAATTTCTCTATTTCTTTAAGATTTTTGATACGTGATTTCAATAATTTTAACAGATTGTTGAAAAAAAAAAGAAAAAATCTCATGTATCTTGCTTTTGAGCATGGTGCTTCACTCTTACAAAAAAGAAAAAAAGTTAGGTCAATACCCCTTAAATTGATTTCCCTCTCAAGGAACCCATATGGAATGGGAATAGGAATTTATAATAATTAAAAATGGTTGCACCTGCAGATGTATTGTGTATCAAGGATACACAGAAAAGAAGAGAAGGGTATCATTATTTAGACTCAATAATTGAAAGAAGATATCTAAAAGCTATTGAACGATTGGTGGCATTTGCGATCCTACTTGTATCACAAAGTGAAAAGTGCCCGCTTTATATGTGAAAATAGCATGCGCTTGTCTAAATCCACGCGAGAACAGATGGCTCAAACAGTAAAACCCACTGTACACTGAATATACCGTGGGGGCCATAACATAAACAGTTTGAGATTTGTGGGCGTCACTGTCCAAAACCAGGAAGAGCTCGAGCCTCGAATGCAAAGTGTGGCAACAAAAATGGATGGCTATGGGTAGTGAGAAGGTACAATTATTCTTGTTCTTGATTCTTAAGGTACAATTGTTCACTATCTTCTCCAATTGCCCTTATCTTCATACATGCCTTAAAATTGCACACTTACATATTTTATATTTTTAAATACTTGGGAGATGTGGGTAGAAGAGTAAGAAGTCGAAGAAGAATAATTTACTCCTATAAAATTACTATAAAAAAATTTACCCCCATAAAAATTGTTATTTTTCATTATGCGATTGTATAAGGTGAAATTTTCACTTTTTCAATGACTTTTTTCATATTAATTTTTGCTTATTTCCTTTTTTCTCTAAAGTCGTCCAAAAAAGAAAATAAATATAATTTTTTTATATTTTATATTTTTTTCCCTCCCTACCCTAACCCCCAACTACATTAGCATTTGCTTTTACTTTGGAATTGCACCTTCCATTTTAATTCCTCCATTCATGTCACGTTAAGTGTTATATCATATAATAAATAATAGACTTCAAATCTCACTTTTTTCTTTTTGGGATCTTATAAACCATTCAAAGAATTGTGTTATGAGTCCCAAAGAAATAATCTAATGATCACAACTCTCTCTCCTAATTCGATGATCTCGTGTCGAAACTTGATATAACAAAAAAAAATATTATAATTCAACTTTCAATATGGAGAAGAATTAAGGAATGATATATGGCACGCCACATGCAGTGTAACTGCAGCCATCATTTATAACTCATGTATTAGATCATAGATACGTATCTTTAGTCCTCATCTTTCTAAGACGAGTCATTTTTAATTTTTAAAAAGAAAGCGTGTGATTTTAGATTATATAATTAGAAATAACCCCTCCATACAACCACTAAACAAATAAAAATTATTATTATCATTAAAATTTTAATATATTTCTTTTAAAAGATTTAATAAATACACTATTCACCTTTTAATAAGCTGTGGATCGGCAGTAGCATATAGAGCTTTTTTTTAAAAAAAAAAAAAAAAAAATCATTAAAAGTCTTGTACGCGTAGGACTATATAATGTGATTATTAAATACACCAATCACCATTAAAACTTAAATTTACTTTACTAAAAGTATTATAAAATACCTAACCTTTATGCTACATGAAAGCATTCTTTGATACAAATAAAGCGAAATAAAATTTAATATTCTAAGATCTAGGGTTGAATCACTAACTCTTTTGATGTACGGGACTGAAAAGTGTCACGAATGAATCAATCTTCTTTTTTCATAATCCAAGAGTCTTTTGATTAATGTATATAGTATAGATTTTTTCTTTCTTTGCCTAAGAATACCCTCTTTAGTGTATTCTCTCTACTCTCAATGTGCTTGTACGTTGGTTGCATTCACCTTGTGAGAAAATAACCTATTTTCCCTATATTTTTGAAATTCAAACAACCAGGGGTGGTTGTCAAGGGAGTTAGAGTTGGTTTTCAAATGAAAATCACTCCCTCCCTTCTCTTCTCTATTTGAATTTCAAATATAGGAGAATTGAGTTAAGATCAAATCCATATAGATAACCCGGTACCTATCTCCAACACTACACTTTTGCAGCCATCGGCTACTCTTCATAGTTCTACACTCAAATTATAGTTCATAAAAATATTTATATGTATGTATACAATATTGGTATTTACATTAACTTGAGAAGAGATGCAATACAAGTATGGGAGCCGAAGTAGTTGGTCATTTGAGATAAAAATTGTTCAAATAATAATATAAATATTAATAAAATTATAGATAAGTGAGTAAGATGATGATAGTTTAAGTGATAAAGTTTTTTTATTTTTATTTTTTTAATTTGATTTTTCTTAAGGAAAAAGAAAAAAAAGAAAGCAAGTGAGTGAGATTCAAGATGCACACGATCGTGGGTTTTTAGGCGTTCACATCATGTGAATAAGTGGGTACAGTTCTGAAATGGGAGACAAACAAACCCCCGAGTTTTTTTCTTCTCTTTGGACTCAGGTTCCTTGACTCTGTGGTGTGGCCAACAGAATCATGAACCCATTTTAGAAAAAGAGAACAAAAAGGTGGCAATAATTTGTACCCTGCGAGATCATTAATGGGCTTTTTTTGATGCATTATTGGGAAACGAGGAACAAACAAAACTAGAGAGGGAATAGTGTTGCCCACTAATTCCCTTTTGGATAATGAGTCATCTCCTTACAAAGAGGAGGCACTGGCCTGGGGGACTTTTTCATTCTATTTTATAATCATTTTACCTATATATTCTTTTCTTTTTCGTATCTTTTCCCTTTTTTAGAACCCCAAAACAATTAAAAAAATTAAAGATCACTACTACAAAATAAAAGTGCGCAAAGTACCAAAAAAAATTATGAGGATTATTTGGTTTTAATTTTGTATTAAAACATGTAAAATATTAAAAAAATAGTAATGAAGATTAGGGGGTTTAATTTTGTATTAAGAACTTGTATACAATAATTTTTAATTAACTCAATAATCAAAGTTTTTGCATTTTCCATTTATAGATGAAACTAAGAATAATGTTATGCCCGTTGAATAAAAAAAAAATCAAATGAATCAAATTTTAAGTAATATTATCATGTATTGACTAAGTTTTAATTAAATTATTAGTATATTTTGATCTATGCAAATAATGTGGACTTGACATATAAAATTTAAACAGAATAATTTTTGATTTATTTGGTTGATATCGTATTATTTCTAAATTAATTGTTTGGGGTGCGGCTGTGGCTCTAGCATTGCTCTTCCGAAAAAGGGGTGTTGGTTTTCGGTGATCTTGAATACTGAAAATCTCCTTATCGCTGTACCCTCCTTGGGTCGAGGCCGAGGCCGAGGCCGTGAAAATTCATGAACATCACAGAGTGACTACCAAATTAGGAGTTAAAAAAAGAAAAATGTGAGGACTGATTAGCTAACCAAGTGAATTAGTACAAATCTCCCACGTCCTATTGAATGTCTTATGTTTTCACATAAACTTCCGGATCTATTAATACCCAACAAATTTTAAATAATTATTGGATTATACAAAATCAATTCAATAAAAGAAAGGGAATCCGTTAATTTTTATTTGTTTTAACCACTTTTTGACTATTTTAAGTTTTTTATTTTCTAATTAGTTTTCTAATTTCTCTACTTTTCCTAATTTTCTAGTTTTCGGATTTCTCTAGATTTTTTAATTCTTCTAGCTTTTTTATTTCTCTAATTTTTTTATTCTTTTAATTTTTAAATTTCTCTAATTTTTATAGTTTTTTTTAGTTTCCTAATTTTAGGATTTATATTGACCCTATAAATATTTATAGTGTTTCTTTATTTTGGGAGACTTTATTTATAATATTTCTTTCAGAATAATAATTCTCTTTGAAAGTTCTAGAGTTTTGCCTCTTTACAAATTCTATTGTCTTCCTTCTATCTCTCTTGTGTTAGATAATATCAAAGTCAAGGCTTTTTTTTGCAATGACCAATTAAGGCGATGAAAGTAATACTCTTTTTTACGTATTTAGAGAGATGTGAATCATGACGGCTGCACTCCAAACTCCATTTGTTTGAATGGAGCAAACAGTAACAGAATTGTAGACATTACGGGCAAATAATGACAATATAAAAATGAAGGCGGCGCTAAAAGAATCGCTCAGGGACCTCACGTCTATCCTATATTACCTAAGCAATCTCATAGAGTTCAAACCAATGAAAATGATTCTTCGAACAAAGATATGTAGAATCTGGTGATTAGAAAGGTGCTGTTGGTCTGTAAACGAGATGATACACAATAGAATGTGCTGTTTCAAGCCAGGTGCACAATTTCTAATTTTATATTTGAATTAATCATTAATAATAGTGGTTGTGATAATATTATTTCACGAGATCTTAAGGGTGTTTTGAAATTATCGGTTGAAAAATATTTAAATTTTATAATATTGTGTGGATTATGAAGGGAGAGGGAATTAGAGTGAAAGAGAGGCGTCGAGTACTTTTAATTATTGGTAAATATTATAAGGATAAAATAATATGTAATATAGTGGATATGGATGTCTGCCACTTATTGTTTAGTAGTCCTTGATAGTATAATTTGGATGCAATTCAAAATAGCCGAGAAAATACTTATGAGTTTGAGAAGGATAGACGAAAAATTATCTTATTCTATTAAACCTTAAACAAAATTTTAAACCTTGTAAAGTTTATAGTTTCTTAACTATTATTAGTTCAAATTCTTATTTCATGACAGGAACAAGGCACACCGGATAAATTCATGCCTTATGATTAAAGCAAACTCGAGATAAAGGTTTCAAATTTGATTCATGATTTATTAAACGAGTTTCAGGAGCTAATGTCTGATAAACTCCTAGTAAGACTCCCTCTAACGAGAGATAGTTAGTATGCCATTGATCTGGTACCTAGACCTAATTTGTCAAATTTACTCTATTATTGGATGAATCCCAAGAAAGGCGAGATCCTGCTACAAATAGTGAAGGAGTTGCTTGACAAGGGGTTAGCAATAAGAGTTCGTGTGTAATACCTACTTTATTGACCCCAAAGAAGAATGGAAGCTGACGAATATGAGTGGACAGCAGGGCAATTAATAAGATCATGAGGCGGTACAGGTTTCCAATTTCTCAGTGTGACATATGCTTGATAGGTTGTCTAGTGCAAAAGTTTTACAAAGATTGATCTATGAAATGAGTATCATCAGATCCAAATTAGATTGGGAAATGAGTGGAAGACAGCTTTCAAAACTATGGAGGGCCTCTATGAATGGCTTGTTATACCATTCGGATTATCTAATGCTCCTGGCACATTTATGCCGTTAAGGTGCTGAAACCATTTATTAGTAAATTTGTTGTGGTTTATTTTGATCTGTAGTTCTGGTTTGACTCTTTGTATCTAGATCACTAAAGGACGAGTTCTTTTGGTTAAGGGGACTAATGTGAAACAGTTTCGAATAATTATTGGGGTATGCAAAATCGGTTCAAAAAAAAGAAGGGGATTTGTTAACTTTTGATCGTTTTAGCCACTTTTTGGACTTTTTAAGTTTTTTTTAGTTAGTTTTTTAATTTCTTTAATTTCCCTAATTTTTCTAATTTTCATATTTTTTAAATTTTTCTAATTTTTTTAATTTCTTGATTTTTCTAGTTTCTAGATTTATTTGATTTTCTAATTTTTTCTAATTTCCTAATTTTAGGATTTGTATTAACTTTAAAAATATCTGTAGTTTTTCTTTAATTTCCAGATTTTATTAATAATATTTCTTTTAAAATAATAATTTTCTTTAAAAATTCTAAAGTTTTATTCCTTTGCAAACCTGCACCTTCCATCTCTCATGTATTATATATATTACATGACTTTTCAAATAATTATGGGAGATTGGTCCAAGAGAGGGAAGGGAACCTAACAACTAATTTTGAATGTTTTAGCCACTTTTCGGCTCATTTAATTTTTTTTAATTTCTCGATTTTTCCTAATTTTTTTTTTTTTTAGTTTTCGGATCTCTCTAGTTTGATAATTCTTCTATTTTCCTGATTTCTCTAATTTTCTTATTTTTTTTTTTCTAATTTCTTAATTTTAGAATTTGTATTGACCCTATATGCATTGTAGTGTTTTTTTTTTTTTTTTTTGGGAAGAGTTCATTAATAATATTTCTTTTGAAATAATAATTCTCTTTAAAAGTTCTAAGATTTTGCCCATTTGTAAATTCTATTGTTTTCCTTCTAATGTATATAACATGATTTTTCAAATAATTATTGGCCCATACGAGATCGGTTCAAGAAAGGGAAGGAGACCCGTTAACATTTGATCATTTTAACCACTTTTTGGCTTTTTTAAGTTTTTTTTTTTTAATTAGTTTTCAAATTTCCCTTGTTTCCCTAATTATTCTAGTTTTCAGATTTCTCCAATTTTTTAATTCTTCTAGTTTCCTGATTTCTCTAATTTTCTTATTTTTCTAATTTTTAGATTTCTCTAGTTTTCTATTTTTTTAATTTCCCAATTTTAAGATTTATATTGACTCTATAAATAGTTTAATAATATTTCTTTTGGAATAATAATTATCTTTGAAGGTTTTAGGATTTTGTTCATTTGTAAACTTTATTGTCTTCCTTCTATCTCTTACGTATTATATATATCATGACTTTGTAGATAATTATTGAGTTACGCAAAATCGGTCCAAGAAAAGGGAAAGGAACCCATTAACTTTTGATCATTTTAGTTGCTTTTCGACTCTTTGAAGTTCTTTTGTTAGTTTTTTAATTTTTCTAGTTTTTAAATTTCTTTATTTTTCTAATTTTTTTAGTTTCCTGATTTTTCTCATTTCTCTAGTTTTTTAAATTTTTTCTAGTTTCCTAATTTAGGATTTGTATTAACCCTATAAATATTTATAGTGTTTCTTTATTTGGGAAGAATTCATTAATAATATTTCTTTTGGTATGATAATTTTCATTGAAAGTTCTAGAGTTTTGCCCATTTGCAAATACTATTTTCTTCCTTCTATATATCTCCCGTGTTCCGTATATAACATGACTCTGCACTAACAAGGACCAAAAACATCACCATAGCCACCTTGAAAGTAGCCCTTTTTTTATAGGACTTCTGGGCATAATGGGATGTGCCCTAATTGTTGCATTCTACCAGTGTCTCACGTACTCACCCGCACAAACACTAAACGCGGCGAGTCCGCCTGTGCCGCACCACCGCGAAATTGGCCCACGCGACACCTCTAGTAGCTCAAGCGGTTCAAGATTGAAAATCACTATTCCCACATATAGGCACACTAAAGAAAGTGAAGAAGGAACATGTTCTATTTGCTTGAGTGAGTTCATGGAAGAGGAGGAAATTAGGGTTTTGCCGGAGTGTGCACATGCGTTTCACGTGCCCTGTATTGATAAGTGGCTTTATTCGCATTCTAATTGCCCCTTTTGTCGTGCTGATATAAGGCCTCCCCATCTTTTGGTGTTGGATGTGCCTAATCCAAGACCAGAACCTTCATCAAATTCTAGAGTGGATGTGCAATCAGAGCCTCTTGTACGAAGGGATTACTTAGTGGGCTATTGACTTTTATGTCCTGCCTCGAGCTTTTCCCTTTTCCTCTGTTTTTTTTTTTTTTTGTTTGCAATCCTGTGCCTTGGGCTTGCATGATTATGTGATCGTGGGCTTGGATTTATCAATGTGAACATATCAGTCTTTGAGCTCAAACTTGGCCCAATATGGTTACTTTTGAGATATTATTTTTTTAATAAATAATCGGTATTCAAAATCATATTTCGACTAATTTGACTGAAACAATTTAGAGAGTAACTCTCTTAATATATTCTTTTCCATTTCTAAATTTCAAATCTGAGATTTAGTTAAGAGACCTAAAGTTATACGGATCAAATTTTATTAACAAAAAATTTTAAATATTTTAAAATTTAAATTTGAGATATTTTACGTAAGTTAAAAATCTTCCAAATAAAAAAAATTGCCCAAATAGATCAAATTCCTTAGAAACTAAATAAATCAAATATTACATGACATTTTATATAAAACAAATTAGAATTTGTTAAAATTGAATACTTTTAAATCAATTAAAATATATTCCAAACCAAGGTGCCATTATTTCCATACTATTACATATCATGCGGTTCCCCTCTCATAACTCACAACTCTTCGATCATTTGCCTATTATGTATGAGCGAAGTGTTGGGGGCCATAAAGTGTTGAGGATTAGCTAATTTTTCAAACCAAGGGAACTCATGTGTTTAAAAGGAATCAGTTTATTTAATTAATTGAATAAGTTAAGTCAGGTGTTCTTCAAGATTTTTTTTTTTTGGGGTATTCTTCTTCCAGGTACTCATTTGTTTGAATTTCTCATTATTTTACTAATTTTAGACTGAAAAAAAACAAAGTTCAACGTTTTCATTCTCATCTTCATCTATTGATCAACAATCTACGAAGTAAATAATTTACCTCCTTTGAACTCATGATTGGGAAAAATGCAATGTTACAAGAATCATTCATATCAGAGAAAGACCCAATGCAACACTGTAAGTTGTTTTTATTTCTCCTGGACTTTTGAAGGGTGTGCTTCACAGTTGCTTCTCAATGCTTAAATTTTAATTAATTTAATTTTCTTTTATTGATGATTAAGCCTTTTGATTGGCAACATTAAAGGTTATAAATTGAATTAATCATTTTGTTAACATATATGTTACTTTCCATATATTCATATGGAAGGTAAATATTTTTAGAAAATATATATGATATCATATGATGTCATTATATCATATATTTTTTACCATTATCGATATCTTTATATATATATATATATATATATATATATATATGTTATTACAAATATCATAATTTATTGGCATATCATATATTTAGAGAATATTTGATTTTAGAGTTTCCCTTTTATGTACATTCCCTAACTTATATAAATACCCAATTTATTTAATATATTTTACACACAATAAAATATAGACAATTTTCTCTCTCTATTCTTCTACACAATCAATCAAATTCAAAATATATTTTTTCATTTGCTTACTCAGATACTACAAATCAATTATTTTCAATCATAAGACAAAGTATTTCAATTTCAATTTTACTAATAGAAAATGTATTTTTTTTTTCAATTTAAAAAGAGAGATTTGTCCACTGTATTTACTGGGTTCACAAGATTTATATGTTATTGAACATATTAAAAGGATGCATAATAAAAAATTTTCTAATATGAAAAAAATAAAAAAATAATAATATTTCAAATGGAGACTAATCCCATTACCTTAGTATAAAGATCAAAGGCCTTTTATCTGTGTGTGCATGGTAGATGTTAGATGACTGAACAGAAGCCATATATTCTTCACCAAAAAAAAAACAGGAGCCATATATTCTTAATATACAATTATAACTGAGATGAACAATTGACCAAAAGGGCCATGCCGGTGTTAAATCTTTTTCGAGGTTTAGCTTCCCATACAAGCGTACCTCTTATGATGCTACGCAATGGTTTGTCTTGTAGCTTCAACAGCCCTTCAATTATTGTCATCTAACCCAAAAACTAGTACTAGTAGTTCTTTATCTTATCTAAGACGGCTATTATAATGAACAGAAGAATGCAACCTTATCTTTTATCATATACTTCAAAAAAAAAAAAAAAAAAAAAAAAACCCTTACCTTCGCCATGGAAAGGGAGCCTATTCCTATACTTCTCCGAGCCCCGCCACACAAATCGGCGGCAAATTCTTCTTGGAGCTCCGATTTGTCACCATTGGGTTTCATTCTCGCTTTCATTGCCTTGGTTGCCATCTCAATTTTGCTTTATATGTTCTTTTCTTCTATAATGTGCCCCAGTAATCCATTCAGGTCAGGTGGTGCTCAAAGACGTGTTCAAGAAAGATTGTGCAGAGAAATAAGAAGTGAAGGTAGATTTTTCAACATTGAGATTGTTAAATATTCCAAAGAAGTTGTTGAGTTAGGAGAAACCGGGCATGAATGTCCTGTGTGTCTGTCGGCGTTTATGGAAGGGGAAGATGTTAGGCAGCTACCCAGATGTAAGCACCCATTTCATGTTGATTGTATTGACATGTGGCTCTACTCTCACCCAAGTTGTCCGGTTTGTCGCACTTCTGTTAGTTCCACCAAGACCCGCCCGGCAAGAATGGCACCTAGAGTCACAGGAGACGATGATTTTCAACCAGGCCTCCCCAATTCAGCTAATCTGGTTTGATGATTTCTTTTTTTTTTTTTTTCTTTTCATTTCTTTTCTTAGTTGGTCCTTTTTTTTGTATTTACCCTAAGAATTTGGAGATAATATATGTCGGATGCCGATTGTGTATATATGAGAGTTAAGAGGGCAACTCTTGTCTCTGCTGAGCAGTAGTAGACATGTGGAATTTCTGTCCAACTCCTAAGCACCGTTGTTGAGTAAAATTGCTGCAGTAGAAAATCTGAAAAATTGTTAAATTGGGATCCACTCTCCTCCGCAAAGTTGTCCTCAACTGTTTGAATGTAGCACCAAACAGTGGTCTTCATGCACAAAGTTTCTCCAATAGTTTTCTCCCCCTCCCTAACACATCCACACACTTCTACACACTTTAGAGTAATGCCTTTACACACTAAAATGATCAAATACAAATTACTATTGGATTATACTCGTCTCATAAAAGTTTCTAAAATAGTATAATTTTTTTTTTAATTGTTCTTGTGGAGTTTAGTTTATAGGTAGAAAGAGTTTTCACATTTTTACCATCATCAATTCAATTCAGGATGCACCAGAATGTGTCCTCAGTCTTTTGTTTAATGTTTTTGGGGCCATTTGTGCTCTCTTTTATTTCTCCAGGAGCTTCACCCTCGGTAGAACCAAATAATAATAATAATAATAATATCTTTTGTTTTGTAGGCCAATAACTATAGGAAAAAAGGAAAATATTTCAAATATATATATATATATATATATATATATATATATATATATATATATATATCCTTTGCAAATTTTGGATTTTACTTGATTTGAGTTTTATTTGGTGAAATGTTAGAGTGTGTGATCTAATATTTTAAGGAACACTATAAAATTAAAGCGTTGAGGTGACGGTAAAATTTATAGGCAGTGATATATAGTAACCGTTTTTTATGGCGTATAGCAACACTTGTGACAAAATCGTTAAAAAATGTATATATTTTACGATGGTGTAATATTATTCGTTAGGAAAAGCTTAGCAATCGTCAGTAAAGGTTGGACAACCGTTTATAAAAAACGATATTCAATTTTCACTGTTATTATTTGTGGTCATTAAATATAAAACTTTTAGGGACAGTTTGAAAACAGTCAGTATATGACTGTTTTTACTGTCTACCTAACCATACCGTCTGCATAAATTTTACATTTATGCTAACTCATATATTATACAGTTTTTAGAAATTATGTTCAATTCAGACGCTTATCTTTTGTGATCAGTAAATAAGGCAGAGTTTTAGAAACGGTTTGAAAATAGTCTCGATATGACTACTTTGACTCACTATTTAAGCATATCGTCTTCATAAGTTTCACTCAAATCTGACGATTATTATTTGTGATTAGTAAATATGACAAAGTTTTAGAGACGGTTTGAAAAATGTCTCTAAATAACTCTTTTTTAATATCTAGTTAATCATATTGTTGACATAAGTTGTACGTCTATACTAACTTATTCATTGTACAGTTTTTAAAACTTATGTTCAATTCTGACGCTTATCATATGTGGTTAGTAAATATGGTCGAGTATTAGGGACCGTTTGAAAGCAGTCACGATCACTACAAAATTAAAACAATATTTTATGACGGTATAAAATTGATCGTTAGGAAAAGTTTAGCAATCGTTAGTAAAGATAGCACAACCGTTTGTAAAAAGCGATGTTGAATTATCATGGTTATTACTTGTAATTGGTAAATGTGAAAGTTTTAGAGATGGTTTTAAAATAATCACTATATGACTCTTTTTTACTATCTATTTACCCATACCGTCTGCATAACTTCTATATCTATGCTAACCCATATATTGTAATATCTTTAAAAACTATGTTTAATTCTGACATTTATCATTTATGGTCAGTAAATATAACAGAATTTTAAGAACGGTTTGAAAATAATATCAATATGACTCTTTTTATTATCTACTTATACATACCGTCTTCATAAGTTTTAATTAATTCTAACGATTATTATTTGCGATTAATAAATATGACAGAGTTTTAGGTACAGTTTGAAAAAACGTTTCAATTTTTATAATCTTTAGAGACGCTTTTGACCAAACTGTTAAGAAATATATACATTTTTCGATGGTATAAAATTTTTATTCATAAGAAATTTATCAACTGTCCATAAAGTAGTAAAATCGTCTGTAAAAACTGTAAAAACGATGTTTAATTCTAACGATTATCAGACAATTTGAAAATAGTTTCTATATAACTCTTCTATATTATCTACTTTACAATAACATTTGTATAACTTCTTCATTTATGTTGATCGATATATTTTACCGTCTGTAAATATGACAACTTTAGTAACGGTTTATAAAACGTTTCTATACTAAGTTTTCTTTACTAATAGCTAAACAATATCATATGTTTTGTAAAAAAGATATTGAATTAGAATATTTATTAGTTGTCATCAGTAAATGTGACACTATAGGTAGGGATAACACATCAATCTAAAAATATATAAATCGATTTCACAAAATTAAAAATATATAAAATATAAAAATATAAAAAAAATATATAATTTTTTTTAATATTAACAAATATTAATAATTTCCATTAAAAACATCTATAATATAAAAATATTAAAAAATACTCTTTAAAATATAAAAACATCAAGAAAATAAAATTTTAAAAGTCATTAAAAATATTAAAAAAGATTATAAAATCAATCATTTTTAATATATTTTTAATATTCTTTCAAAAATTTTTATAAAATCAATAAAATTATGGTTCTTGATAATACTGTAAAATTAAATAATGTATATAAAATAAATAATACATTTGAAATATAAAATTTATATCTATAATGTCATTTTAATTTAATAAATTAACAAATTAAATAAAAATTTATAACAATAAAAAATAAAATATTTTTATAAAATCAATAAATTAAAATAAATTATAGTATAAATGTGAAAATATATAATAAAAATAGAGAGTAATGAAAAAAAATATATAATAAAAAAGGTAGGTGAATAATAAAACAAAAAAAGCGAATGTGAATCTTACAAATAAAATGTAAGTGACAAAAATATGAAAAAATAGCGGGTAATGAAAAAATATATCTAATAAAAAAATGCGGGCGAATAATAAAAAAAGCGGGTGAATCTTAAATAAATGCAGGTAATGAAAAAATGTATAGTAAAAAAAGACGGGTGAATAATAAAAAAATGAGCAGGTAAGTAAGTGAGGGTTTTAAAAATTTGTTTTGTAAAAATTTGTTTGTGAAAATAGCGTGCACATGTCCATATGCTGTAATGATAGTTATAATATATGCTAACAAATCATAATAAGTAATAATAATAAATGGTAACTAGTGGTAATATGACTATAATGTATGTAATGAGTCGTAATAAGTGGTAATATAATTCATGATAATAAGTTGTAATAAGTAGTAATATAATGTATGGTAATAAATGATAACAAATGGTAATATAATATAAGGTAATAAGTTATAATAAGTGGTAATATAATGTATGGTAACAAATGGTAATATAATACATGATAATAAATTGTAATAAATGGTAATAGAATGTATGGTAACAAGTGGTAATATAGAATAGTTATTAGTTGTCATCAATAAATGTGGCACTATAGGTAGGGGTAACACATCAATCTAAAAATATATAAATCGATTTCACAAAATTAAAAATATATAAAATATCAAAATATCAAAAAATATATCATTTTTTTTTCAATATTAACAAATATTAAAAATTTCCATTAAAAATATCTATAATATAAAAATATTAAAAAATACTCTTTAAAATATAAAAACATTTATAAAATAAAATTTTAAAAACTATTAAAAATATTAGAAAAGAATATAAAATCAATCATTTTTAATGTATTTTTAATATTCTTTCAAAAAATTTTATAAAATCAATAAAATTATGGTTCTTGATAATACTGTAAAATTAAATAATGTATATAAAATAAATAATACATTTGAAATATAAAATTTATACCTATAATGTTATTTTAATTTAATAAATTAAAAAATTAAATAAAAATTGATAACAATAAAAAATAAAATATTTTTATAAAATCAATAAATTAAAATAAATTACATTATAAATGTGAAAATATATAATAAAAATAGCGAGTAATGAAAAAATATATAATAAAAATGTGGGCGAATAATAAAAAAAAGTTAGTGAATTTTACAAATAAAATGTAAGTGACAAAAATATGAAAAAATAGCGGGTAATGAAAAAATATATCTAATAAAAAAAAGATGGGTGAATAATAATAAAAAAAGCGGGTGAATCTTAAATAAAATATAAGTAACAAAAATATGAAAAAATAGTGGGTAATAAAAAATGTATAGTAAAAAAAGGTGGGTGAATAGTAAAAAAATTGGCGGGTAAGTAAGTGAGGGTTTTAAAAATTTGTTTTGTAAAAATTTGTTTGTGAAAATGACGTGCACATGTCTATATATTGTAATGATAATTATAATGTATGTTAACAAGTTGTAATAAGTGATAATAACAAATGGTGACCAATAGTAATATGCTCATAATGTATGTAATGAGTCATAATAAATGGTAATATAATTCATGATAATAAGTTGTAACAAGTGATAATATAATATATGGTAACAAATTGTAACAAGTGGTAATATAATATAAGGTAATAAGTTATAATAAGTGGTAATATAATGTATGGTAACAAGTGTTAATATAATATACGGTAATAAGTTGTAATAAGTGGTAATAAAATATATGGTAACAAATAGTAACAAATGGTAATATAATGCACGGTAATAAGTGGTAACAAGTAGTAATACGATTATAATGCATGGTAACAAGTGGTAATATAATGTATGGTAACAAGTGATAATAAGTGGTAATAAGTGTATGATATGAAAGCGTTTAATAACTCACAAAAACTAGATTTTGATGATAAAAATTTAATTTAAAAATAATTTAAAATTTAAATTAAGTTGAGGCAAACCTATTCATCTTCTTGGTTTCTTTCGGCACGATTTTTACTGTGACATATTAATTTAAACTAAAAAATTAAATATATAAATAAAAAATTATCTTAAAATTAAAAAATTATTATTTTTTGATAATATTAATTTTATGATTTTTTATTATTCTTCTAATATTAATTTTTGGTATTATTTTTCATCCCATTTTTGTAATTTTTTGTAATATATTTTTTGTAAAATTATTTTTTAATATTTTAATATTCTAAAAAAACAAAAGAGCAAAAGAACATAATAACTAGTAATAATATATAGTAGTAGTAATATATAGTGATAGTAATATAAAAGAAAAAAAAAAACAAACTAACTAAGAAAAAAATATAAAAAAATGTAGGGTAAAAAAAATTAAAGAAAAACTATAATTTCTATTTCCTAAAAATATAGAAACAAAACAATCGTATAAAAAAAAAAAAAAAAAAAAAAAAAACTAAAAGAGAAAAACAAAAAAAAACACAAAAAAATATTAAAGAAGTAAAGAGGGCTGCCCCGCCTGTGCAACGAGGGGGCAGCCCTCTTTTAAGAAAGTCTTTTCTTTTAAATAAACCTTTTTAATTTTATTTTTTTAACTCTATCTTTTCTTATTACACTCTATAAATATTAAATAAAATAATAAAATTCACATAGTAATTCAACAAAATTATAAATATTAATATTAATTTAACATAAATTAATAAATACATGATAAATAATATTAATAATTACAACATGTCGGTAAGTTAATGTTAAGTAGTGGTAAATTCGTGATAAATTAGTAGTAAGTTATGGTACGTTAGTGGTAAGTGATAAGTTATGATATGTTAGCAGGTACAAGTTTAAACCTCACGGACGCAGTCATGCCTTACGTGGGCGTAGCCATTCCTCACGCGGGCGCAGCCATGTCTCACGCAGGTGCAATCCAAGCCTCACGGGTGCAAGCATGCCACATACGGGTGCCTCTCCAAGCCTTACGGAGCCCTGCGATGGAAGACATTTTGAGTTTTTTTTTTTTTTTTACACTCTTCTTATTTTTGTTTTTTTAATTCTCTCTCTCTCTCTCTCTTTTTTTCCTCTTATGCTCTTTTTTTAACTCACTTTCATATAAACAAATAAAAATTAAATATATAAATAAAAAATTACCTTAAAATTAAAAAATTATTATTTTTTTGTAATATTATTTTTATGATTTTTCATTTTGTTTCTAATTTAATTTATTCAAAATTTTTGATAATATTAATTTTATTAGAAATTCATCAATTTAAAATTTTTAATAATATTAATTTTATTAAAAATTCATTTTTTCATTTTATTTTCTTTTTTTATAAAAAAAAATTATCAAAAATTTATTTTAAAAAGTGCGAGAGATAATTCAGAAAATGAATTAATTGGATTGTTTTCGTGCATATAGTGAGTTTTTAAAAAGGGCGGGTAACTAAAAACTAAAAACGAAAAAACTTAAAAGTGTTAAAAATGCAGGAGAAAATTTTAAAAATGGCGGGGGGTAATTTTTCAAAAATATGGATTTTGAAATTCATGAGACACGGTGGAACTATGGGAGAGATGATGTTGTAGTAATCAGTGGTAACTAGTAGTAAGTTTATATTATGATTTTAGGAGTGACAATAGGAGACGGTAGAACCGTGGGAGATTGGGTGGAACCTTGGGGTATAATATAGTGGTAGTAAATAGTGATAACTGGTAGTTTGTGTAATGACTTAATAAGTGACATGGAAGGGGTGAAACCGTGGGAGAGATGGTGAAACCGTGAGGTATGTGATTGTTATGACTTTATGAGTAACAATGAGAGACGAAGGAAGAGATATATATATATATATATATATATATATATATATATATAAAGAACAAGATTATCTAAATTCACATCATATATACTTCTTTACCTAATGTCATATATATTTTTTTTTAACTTTTTTTATTCTTTTTTTTAACCATCTCTCCTTTTTTTTCCTATTACATTTTTTTAACTCTCATCTTCCATTTTTTAAAATATATAAACAAATAAATTGTAATTAACAATTTGATCAATTGGACATTATATTTTAAAGTTAGTCTAGCCCAGCCATCGGATGTAATTTGTCCAATTTGGATTGACAACGTGGTAGAAAATGAACCAATTTTGGATTACTTTCGTGGCATGTAGTGAGTTTTTAACAATTTAAAATTAAAAATATAGGCGGGAACTAGTATGTAAAAGTGAAAGTGTAGGGCGGGAGATAAAATTTTAAAAAGATGTGGGTTTTGAAATTGGTTGTAAAAATATGACGGTCAATATCCCTTAAAACCATCAAAGTTCTCTCATTGCTTCTCATTCCCTCGAAAGCTCTCATTCTCATTGCTTCTCATTCCCTCAAAAGCTCTCATTTTCTCCGATCAAAGGTCTCAAAATCCATTATCTTCTCATCCTCTCAAAGCTTTCAAAATCCATCGAAACATATAATCTTATTTCTCATTTCCCATAATCCATAATCCATAATCAATAAAAATTCTCATTCAATCAAAATATATATTATACTTTCGGCATCCATACCTATCCAAAACTCTTATTCAAGGTCACTGAAACTCTCTTGTAATGTTTAAACTCACTGTTTCATCACTTTGTTCAGATGAAAATCCAGGTGGATTTAAAGAAGTCTAACCATCCGAGATGTTACTAATGTATTTGTATGTATTTTTTCCTTTGTCCTTAATATTATTAATATATTGCATTATGTTTATCTTTGATTGTTATCTTGGGTTGTAATGTAACATTTTCATCTTTGTTATTTTGGGTTGTAATGTAATATTTGTAAGGGTGGTGAAAGATATGTTGATGGTGAACTTGGTATTATAATAAACAAATGACTGTGGATTACATATTTGTGTAACCGATAATAAAAGGCATATATTTTCATACATTTTCTTAACAATATTTTCTCACTATATTTTCTTAACACTTGTGATAGTTGACGATACAAAATAAGATAGTAACTTATATTAACATATGTAACCAACGATACAAAACATACAAGACAGATTTGTGGTAGCCTACAATATAAAATGTTAACTTTACCTGCTGATCGATAATAAAAGTAACTTTTTTTTAACATTTGTTTAATCGACGATACATGACAATATTTTCTAACACTTTCTAATACTCATCTAACTGACAATAAGATACACTTCATTTTCTTAACTTTTATAGTAACCGATAATACAAAATAATAATTTATAGTAACATATGTGGTAACTGACGATATAATATAGTAACTTATAGTAAAGTATATGGTAACCAATAATTCAAAACAATAACTTATAGTAACATATTTGATAACTAACGATACAAGAAAGTAACTTATAGTAACATATGGTAACCAACGATACAAGATAATAACTTATAGTAACATATTTGATAATAAGTTATATAAGACAATAACTTATAGCAACATATGGTAACCGACGATACAAGATAATAACTTATACTAACATATTTGGTAACCGACGATACAAGACAATAGCTTATACTAACATATTTGGTAACCCACGATACAAGATAGTAACTTATAGTAACATATGATAATGGACAATACAAAACAATAATTTATAGTAACATATTTGATAACTGACAATACAAAACAGTAACTTATAGTAACATATAGTAACTGACGATACAATACAATAACTTATAACAACATATTTGGTAACCGACGATACATGACAGTAACTTATAGTAACACATAGCAACCAATGATACAAGACAATAATTTATACTAACATATGTTAACCAACGATACAAAATGTAACATTTCTTAATACTTATATAACCAACAATAAAAGTCTGTAATTTTTATCAATGATTTTTTAATTGTCATTATATATCAAGATATGCTTAAACAGTTACTACAACTGTCGGTATAGACCTATCCCGATATGTGTATAGCTAACTGAAGGCCCATCCGTTGGAGAAAGTTCTGTTGACGGTTTTTATGAGTTTTGTAAATAGTTTTCATCCGTCTGGATAGAGCTTTTATTTTGTAATGGGAGATCAATAAATATGAATTATTTGATTTTATAAATATTATAAATAAATTCTTCCTTATACATGAAACATTATTCCACGCATTTTCAGTAGTATCACTGGCCCTACATATCAAGCCTCCGCAACAAATGAGATTTGTCCAAACAATAAAGCCATGATCATTAGAATGGACAAAATCAGAAATTTTTGAAGGGTTGACGTATAAAATGAAAGAGGGCTGCATCTGGAAGAGGACAAATGAATGAAAAGAATTTATATATCCCATTTTCAAAAATAGGAAAAGGAAAATCAAAAGATAATTCTCCTATGCGATTGCTGCAAGTCTTGAAGCTAAAGTTCCCGGTGTTTATACTTTAAGAGAAAAAAAGAAGATTTGATTTCGAATTTTAAATTCCAAATTTCTGCATAAGGTGCAAATAATCAACAGGGTAAGATTTTTTCCTTGTAGCCTAGAAAATTGTGGTGCCTAAAATGGGTCCTCAAAAAATCAGTAATTGAAACATAGGATAAGAGGGGTAGAAGAGGGGAATATGAATTAAATTTTGGTAAAGCTAGGTGTAAAATGAAGAGGTTAGCGAGGTTCTGATGGGATGGGGGTTCGCATTCAGTCATTTAATCGGTGCCTGGTGTCGCTTGTTCAGTTGTTGTATATGGGCAAAGGGTCGATTGAACCCCCCAAGATTGTCAACCATGAAGACATTTTTCTCCGCCGACGTCATTGCCGCAATATGCCACGTCAAATTTAAATTTTAATAATGATAAAAATGATATTAAATTTTTTTTTTCTAAAAATTCTGATAATAACTCTGCTTAAATTAGTTAAAATAAAATTTTAAATATTAGATGATAGACTAAATTCAAAATACTAAAAAAAAACCATAGACCAACTGAGACTATCTTCTCCTCTTGTAATAAACTCAAGTTCATACCAAAAAAAAAAAAAAAAAAATTGCCGCACTCAATCGTCATATTTGACTCAGTAATAAAAGCATTAAATTTTTTTTTTCAGAACTCAAATTTAAATTTTAAAAATAATAAAAAACTTATATTGAAAGAATTTTTTTTTTAAAAGAGATCTAACAATAAATCAAGTCAAGATACCCATTGTTCCAAATAAAAAAAAAAAAAAATTATGGAAAGTGTCATGCCCTTGTGAGCAATTGAAATAACATGAAATTCATAGTTGGAAAAAGGACGTGCCCTGTTTTTCCTTTTGTTATTTTAAATAAAATAAAAATATATCAAATTTGGTCAACGTCCTAAGGTTAATATATATTACATCAAAATTCTGCAGAGGTCGCCCGTACATAAGCAAGATTTTGTAGATGTGGCAAACCCGTTTTCAACTCATATTAATTTGATTTTAAATTGTCTATATTTTATTTTATTTATAATATTTTTAATTAAAATTATTTTTATAAAAATATGGAAATAGAGATTAAAATTTCATTAGAAAACCTAAAATCTAATATATCGATAAAAATGCTTATTATTAATTAAATTTGAACCTGATTTTTCAAAAAGGAGATTGGTAGATCTATAACTGCTTTGAAAATGGGTATGACTCTTCTCACCTACCATGCATCGAGTATATCAGTTTGGACAGGAACAGGACAGATCAAGCCATCCTAAAGCCCAATTTATTAGCTTTAACGCAACCATAGCGACATATCTTATCAATTAAAATTTAAAATAAATCCACAATTCTCCTAATATCAATTTTCTGTCTCCGTACAAATTAATTCCACATAATGATTGCTCAACAAAATTTCATTAGCAATGTTTTCTTTTGCCCCCTACGTGCCACGTGGAGGTTGATGACTTATGGCCCCGCATTTTTTCCCCCTTTTTTACGATGAAATGATGATTTATAGCATTTTTTTCCATTTTAACAAGAAATTTTTTTGTTTTCCTTTTTGACAAAAGAAATGATGATTTATAAAAAACGATATCTGATAATTCTTTCTCAACAATCATGACATGAAAATTTTTTAGTTTTCAAAAGATTTTTAATTCATTTTCTATTTTTAAAACATCTCAACAAACTAAATTAATTTATATTTATACAAAAATTTTTATAATTTTATATTTAATAAATTATTTGATTATATCTTTTTATTTTTACACTACTAGAAACACGGAATCAACGACGAAAATTAACGATGGATAGTTATCTGTCACTAATTAATAACAAAATTACGACGGAACAGCGACGAAAAATTCCGTCAAAAAAAATTCCGTCACTAAACAAAAAAAAAAAATAATTCGGATCTATTAGCGACGGAAAAATTATGTCGCTAAAATTTCCATCGCTAATTTGTCGCTAAATATAATTTTGTATTTTATTAAATATAATTTTTTATTTTTTATTAAATTATTAATTTTGTATTTTTATTAAATATAATTTGTATTTTGCATTTTTATTAAATATAATTTTGTTTTTTTTTTTAATATAATTTGTATTTGGTATTTTTCATTAAATATAATTTTATATTTTTATTAAATATAATTTTATATTTTTATTAAATATAATTTTTTGTTTTTATTAAATATTATTTTGTGTTTTTTTAAATATAATTTTGTGTTTTTATTAAATATAATTTTATTCTTTTATTAAATATAATTTTTAATTTTTATTAAATATAATTTTTTGTTTTTATTAATATATAATTTTTTGTTTTTATTAAATATAATTTTGTATTTTTATTAAATATAATTTTTTGTTTTCATTAATATATAATTTTGTGTTTTTATTAATTATAATTTTATATTTTTATTAAATATAATTTTTTGTTTTTATTAAATATTACTTTGTGTTTTTATTAAATAAAATTTATATTTATAGTAATATATGGTATTGTATTTTTAATATTAAGAGTTCCAAATAAAGTATAGAAATAAAAAAAAAATTAATAGCACAAATGTGATGATGATATAGTGGTTAAAACTCTCCGGATCTATCTCTCACACCTAGATTCGAAATTGGATGATAATAATTTTTTCAACATTTATAATAAGGGCGTGCGCGCGGGCAGGCTGGCGGGCTCCCGGGCCCGTGCATATTTGGTTCACGAATTTCACCAACGGATTAGCGACGAAAATATTTCCGTCGCTAAATTCGTCTATAATTAGCGACGGTTTTTGTCGCTAAATTCGTCGGTAATTAGTGAAGGAAAATTCCATCAGTAAAAAAATCGTCGCTGATCCGTCGTGAAAATTAGCGAGGTGGCTTTCAACGACGGAAAAATTCGTCGCTGATACTCAAATTTTCGTCGCTGAAAGTATCAACGACGGATTTTTCCGTCATTGATACCCGTTTTTCTAGTAGTGTTATACATTGCTCCAATTTTTTTTATTTTTATAAAATACCCTTTTTATTTTTTTAATAAAATACTATGATATATGTTTTTCGCAGATAATATAGTTTTAGTTGATAAAACTAGAGAAGGTATCAATATTAAATTAGAGTTATGGAGGAACATGTTAGAATCTAAAAGATTTAGATTGAGTAGATCTAAAACTAAATATATGATAGGTAAGTTTAGTAACAACTATCAGGATAATGAAAAAATGATTAACTTAGAAGGAAAAGAAATCTTAAAATGCGAACGATTTAGATACTTTGATTCTATCATCCAGAATGATGACAATATAGATGAGGATGTGAATAATAGAATTCAATTGAGTTTGATGAAATGAAGACAAGTATCCAGAGTTCTCTGCGATCGCACGATACCATTACATTTAAAAGAAAAATTCTATAAAACTATAGTAAGACATACTCTATTATATGACACTGAGTGTTGGGTCATTAAATAGCAACAATAGCAAAAAATGGTTGTAACTGAAATGAGAATATTTAGATAGATGTGTGACAAAAGTAAAAAAGATAGAATTAGAAACGACAAGATACGTAATAAATTAAGAATTAGTTCAATTGTAAATAAAATACGAGAGTACCATTTGAGATGGTTTAGACACGTATAGCGAAAACCTAAGGACGCACCTGTTAGAAAAACAGAGAACTTACAAATAGGAGATTTAATAAATCGTAGAAGTAAACCGTTGAAAACTTATATACAATGTATTCGTAAAATATGATAATTATAAATTTAGTTGAGAATATGGATCTAGATAGGAATGAGTGACGTAAAAGAATCCATATAAATTAAATCTATCTTCTTCTCTCTTTTTTTGAGATATTATCTCTTATATGATGGATCTCAAATTTAAAATAAAAGACTTAAGTTATTGTTATTTCTATAAAAGATCCTTTTCTTTTTTTTCTATTTTGCCATCATGTTTTCTTACAAACTAGATCAGAGCAATACACGGAATGCAAACATGATTCATAATGTAGATTTTTGGTACATCTTGATGTTACGATGACTTAGCTGTCACGCAAATCTAATTTAAATGTCAAACAAATAAAAAATTGGATTAATCTCATAACCCAAATTTGAATAATTCACTATCAAAATTCAAAAATAGACCATGACCAAATCATTCTTCTGGATCATCATTCTTCTACATGCTTGCTGTCCCCCTCGAAAATCAGAAACAGAATGTAACACGACCAATTTTAAAATAACATCCATAAAAAAAATGGAATTAAAAAAAATATAAACAACATAAAAAAATTATGCATAATTAAAGCTGTCGAACCACGTCCGTCCGATCAGAGTAAAAACAACGGTGATGATTGAGTTATCGTAGTAGATGATCAAATCAACCAATTGAAGAGGACCCTCCACCAGCAACTTGAAAGGTCATCCGTACCCGACTCCGAGTCCCCTCCAACTTAAAAAAAAAAATAAAAATTAAAAATATCCGTTAAAACTTAAAAATTAAAAAAATTAAAAAATTCATCCGTTAAAAATTTAAAGAATGGAAATTGGAACAGAAATCCCTTTTTAGAAAGAATGCTTCGCAGCCGACAACTCTCGAGTCTACGTGGCATTCACGTTAATTTTCTCACTCCTTCATTCTCCGTCTCTCTCTCTCTCTGTGAACCCTAATTAAATTCAATTTTCCCAAATTTGATCCGGCAGTTTTTCTGAGGGTTTTGGAGCGAATAATTTTGATGCATAATTTTCAAAATTACCCAAAACCCTACCCTAATTTATCGATAAATGAAAAGGATTCACAACCATTTCTTCTTTAATCGAAGATGGTTGAGACCCATCGTGGTAATTTCTGTCACTTTTTGTGCTTTCTCGCTGATTTTGCTGTTGGGAAATCGAAACGGCGAAAATTCCGGGCAAAACCTTATTGTTTTACCGAAACTGCCGAGGTTTGCTTACTTGATTTCGGGTACAAAAGGTGATCTTTTGAGAGTGAAGAGGCTTCTTCAGGCAGTGTATCATCCGAGGAACTTCTATTTGTTGCATCTTGATCTCGAGGCTGTGGATAGTGAGAGACTTGAATTGGGGAAGTATGTGAAATACGATGTTGTGCTTAGGGAATTCGGGAATGTGATGGTGGTGGGGAAGGCGGATTTGATTACGGCAAAGGGTCCTACGATGATTGCTTCGACACTTCACGCGGTCGCGATTTTGTTGAAGCGGGCTAAGGATTGGGACTGGTTTGTGAATCTCTGTGCCGAGGATTATCCACTTGTTCCACAAGATGGTTTGTTTGAACTTTTCTAGAATACCCAGCGAGGTTTTTGAAGTTGTATGAATTTGTTTGCTTAAGATTGCATTGTTTGCGTTTTATGATTGGGTAATGCGCTAAAGACGATGTCGTGTTTAGTTATCTGGGATTTTTTAGGATCCTTCGATCAGTTGCAACATCCCTATATTTACCCTATATTTACTTGCAACATCCCTAGATCAGTTGTAAACAATTCTTGTTACCTGCAACATCCCTATATTTACCATTTCTAATTGGAACCATAGCACAAGACTTGGGGGTCCCTTATAGCAAGACATCTGCTTTACTCCTAGATCAGTTAGTATGTTATGTAAATCAAGCTTGAATTGTTTTTTGGATCGATTCTCATTCCGCTTCAAATCTTCTTTTTCCCTTCTAATCACCGAAATGCGGCAATAATATTAGCATGGTGTCAGCCCCAAAATCTATTTTTGATGTTTATCTAACTGAATTTCTAGAACCTTTTTATTTTGTTTTTTATTTTATTGTATTTTTTGTTTTTGGCTTTTTTTTTTTTGGGTGGCGGGTGGGTGAGGGGTGGTGTCAAATATATTTTTCTGCCCCAACTTTCAAGTGGTAAGATATATGTAAAACTTTTGGTGATTGCTGATCTATTTTCAAACTGTTGTTTCCTTCAGATCTCCTACACATATTCTCATATTTGCCCAGGGATTTGAACTTCCTTGAGCACACAAGTGATATTGGTTGGAAAGAGTGAGTATGGAGTTCTTGTATTTGAGCTTGTTCAATGTGGCTCTTCACTTACCACTTGTTTTTAATGTAGTTTTAAATAGAAACCCAATATTATTATTGATCTCCATATTGTTGAATCATTGCAGACATAATAGAGCAAGACCTATTATTATAGATCCTGCTCTGTATCAATCAAAGAAATCTAGTGTCTTTTGGGCTAAAGAAAAACGGTCTTTACCTGCTTCATTTAAATTATTTACAGGTAATGGATCTGCATATTGTTTTTTCTATCACTTGAGCAACTAGACTCTGATTTTATAATTTTATTTGCAAGATTGCAATTATAGAATCTGTTCAATAATGGAATATTAAATTTGGAAATTGAGTATTCCTGAATACATTCCACTTATCATCAAATGTTTGGTTTGATTTTGAAATTTTGAGCACCTTATTACGTGGATCATAGGGTAGGCAAAATTCATGCTATATAGCTTTATTTGATATGCTTCTAAATCTTGTAAGAAATGGTTTAGTTTTGATAAAAGTTAAGTCAGACCAAACATTGTGGTGAGAGATGAAAGCTTCATATAAATGACACAATATAGTAATTATTGTGGTATTCAGGATCCATTTTTATTCGTGCATTTAACATGTCACCTTTATGTTTACTTCAAACGTTCTGGTTCTGAACCACATAAAGAGAATACCATATAAACTCTGGTTATTTGGCAACGAAATCTGTTACTTTTTGAAGAATTTGGTGATCTTGATATGAATTATGGTGATCTGTAGGTTCCGAGTGGGTGGTCCTCTCAAAATCTTTCCTGGAATTTTGTGTGTGGGGATGGGATAATCTCCCACGAATTCTCCTGATGTACTACACAAATTTCTTGTCATCTCCTGAGGGCTACTTCCACACTGTTGTCTGCAACCATAAAGATTATCAGAACACAACAGTGAACCATGATTTGCATTACATTAAGTGGGATAATCCTCCAAAGCAACACTCGATTTCTCTAACATTGGAGCATTTTGATGAGATGGTTGCGAGCGGAGCACCTTTTGCTCGTGAGATTGCCACAAATGATCCGGTACTGAATAAAATTGATCAGGAGCTCTTGAGGAGGTCAGAGGGTCATTTTACTCCTGGCGGATGGTGCTTGGGTAACTCTAATCTTGGTAAAGAACCTTGTCTTGTTTTCGGTAGTCCTAGCGCTGTTAAACCCACTGTAAATTCCAAGAGGTTAGAAAAACTAATAGCAAAGCTCCTTGATGCAGATAACTTCAGATCAAAACAGTGTGAATAGTAACCTTTTTAATCCATACCCTTTTTTTTTTCTCTATTGCTTCATTTTGTTACACAAGAGTTTGTGCTTAACTAAGAGTTGAGTGATAGTTTGCGTTGGCAATGTGGCCAGTAATTTTGATGATGATGCTGATTTAGCAAAGCAAAGCAGTGATCCAGCTATGAAGAAATGCAGGTACACGAATAAATGAGAGTGAAAAATCTGTTTTCATTTGCCTTGAACTTATTATTTTCTTCAATTGTAGCTTTCTCTATATTTAGTTTTATTTAGCTTTCACTCATTTTCCACTTTAGTCAAAAGTTGGTGTTCACTCACACATCAAGTGTTCAACCTGGGAAATCCTCATCTTCTAGTTCTCTCTCTCTCTCTCTCTCTCTCTTTTCCTTTGGATGGGAAAATCTCGTAACTATCAATATGTGTGGTAAGCCAATAAGATTCGGCCCAGATGACACCTCCCCTCTCTCCTCATAGGATAGATTCGGGTTCGAGATTCAATATGCATAAAAAAAGTAATAATAATAATAATTGTGTGGTAACGTTACGCCTTTCAACTGGGGATCCTGCTATGACCTTAGGTTTAGGCCGGAAGAAATAGCGCTTATGCTCAAAATCTGTCAAAGCTTGTTCAATTTCCTAAAATTTATATTTATTATATGAAAAAATGGTAATAGAAAGAAGGGGGAAAAAAGGAGAAATTTTTGTGGCCATGGGCCTTTGTGGCCCAGCCCAGGTTAGCTTGTACTATTCATGACGTAAGTAGACTCATCTTGGGTCTGAATCGGGCCTGGGCTAAATTTACTTTCTTGGTAGGCCTGAACTTAGTCCAAACCACCCCTGAGATTATTGTTTTATTTTTTTTTTTTTTTGGTAAGAACCCCCCTGCGATTAATATGAAGCATTTGTGTGCAGTGTTCAAATGAAAATGGTGCCTTCTCCACCAAAAAAAAAAAGAAAATAGTACCTATGAACGCTTAATGGACACAACCCTCCTCCCTTAACTCTGTAATTCTAGATTCAAATATGACGTAACAAAAAAAAGGGTACCTATGAGCAATGTGCCCCTTAGAATAAGGTGTTTTAATAATAATAATAAGGTGTTTATGTGCCCCTTAGAATGAGTGAATAACCTGAAAACTGGCGACAATTAAACTCTCTATGTTGTTTTTCTCTTTGGACCGAGAATTCTCTTCTTTCTTACCCTTCCATAAACTAATTGATTAGTTGTCTGCTTATCTCGACTAATTTTTTGTTTACTCATTCAAGTTTATGCTAGGCTCCCCACAGGCTAGCTAGGAGTAAAACCTGCTTCTTGTAGATCCTTAATAATACATTCATCCTCTGGCCTTGACATAAATCTATGATAGCTGGTGTTCATGAGGTTGGTTCACTGTAGCTGCAAGCAGATAGGACATAGGAGCCACTTGCTTAAGACTGCTTAGTCACCAAGCATCCGCTGCCTCCACTGTGAACCCCACAATCGTATCTCATAGGTAAAATCTGTAAATTGACACTTTCGGTGGGCTTGTTTTCTTATTGGTGTCAAAAAGGAACAATCGTAAGTGTACTGACGGACTATTTGAACAGATTAAGAGAAGTTATTCTTTTACAAGACAATATTGTGTGAAGAAAACTGGAGAAATAATGGTGGGGAAGAGGATTCCCTTTTTTGGGTTTGTCTTAATTCTTAAGGGAAAAAGGTGTTGGCCTAGGTCATTACTTTTTTGCCGTTGCTGTCTGCTCTTTTACTGCCCCTACCGCCTACCTCTGCCGTGAGCTGTTGTTTCTACTATGCCTCATTTGCCACACACTACCACCCCTTAACTCAACAATGGCTGCTCTTCACCAACCAGCTCGATACTATCAACTCCAGTAAATCAGCAACCTATATGGTTGCAAAGAGTATTTATACCGGAAATTAATCACCATCTTCCTAATGATTGGCTACTATTGCTATGTTTCATTGTTTCCATGCGTGCCAAAACCAGAAATACATGTATTTGAAGTTCTAGTTTCAGGAACAATTATAGTTAGAATTGACAAACAACAATTAAAATTATAATTTTGAAAATGTACACAAAATTTTATTTTAAAAAAAAAAAAATCAAGGGAGCTGCCCAGCCGTCTCCTCCCTTCACCACTATTTCCATGGAAAATTTAACATAATGATGCGATATTTTTTTACCTGTATATCTCAAAATTATTTTTGTCATAAAACATAGTTTTTTTTAAAAAAATAAAATTGTTTTTATTTATTCTGCCAAGTAATGCTGAAATTAACTATTTCTAATGTATTTTTCAAAAGCACATAACAAAACTACATGATAATAATCATTATGAAAAATATTGAAGATCTTTGGTTTCTTATCAAATTCTTGAATAGCATTGTAAAATTTAGTCTCCTTATATTATAATGCAAATTGATCACTATTTGAAAAGGAAGAGAAATTTGTTCCTCAGGGACAGTTCAAGCGAAGAGTCTTTCCACTTCCATCATTTATTCCCTTATTCGATTCCGTTTGATTGCAACTCCTTGTACCAGAAAAAAAATGGAAGAGAAAATTATTTTCCCTGTGATCTAATTTCTCTTTGTGAATGGAGAATGGAGGATGCTCCAAATCCAACCCTTCCTCTAAAGCACTTGGGGAAAAGAAAATCAATATATGATGCATGTATTTTAATGACATAAATAAAGTTAATTATAGAACAAAATAAGGAGATCAACGTCGAGTTGATTTAGTGGTTGGATACTAATACTTATTAAATAAAGTCTCAAATTCAAATTTTGTATTTAGAGAAAACATACATCTGCCAAGTTTTACTCGCTTCAAATCGGATTTAATCAAGTCAAATATGATTATAACAAATTTAAAATTTAAGAATTTATACAACTAGGCACAATGTTGGTGTATTAGTGCCTTTTCTCGGGAAAAAAAAAAAAAAGATTAAGGTCTTTGAATAATAAAGTAAAGTTGTTTGGATCTTTCTCGGAATTTAGATTTAAATCATGGAAGCAATGGGTTTTTAAGTTGCATTTTGTTAGGGTTGGTAGAAGTTTTTTTCTTCGATGCCAATTTATTTTTGGTTTGATTATGAACTTTTTATCTAATTTGTTTACAACCCCGTTAACGTGTTATGTTTATGATAAAATTAGAGTTGTGAGAAACCTTTTTTAACTTTTTTTTTTTAATTTTGTCACTTATCTTAGAAGGGTAGAAAGATTTTGTTTTTTTTTTTTTTTTATCTGTGAAAAGGCACAGAAAAAAAAAATATTTGGAGTAAGTTGTGTTCTCAAATATATTATTATGTATATATTAATTTAGGGTGACGGATCATGTAAAATAATCATTTCCCTCATTTTCTTTTTTCTTTTTTTAAATTTTTGGTTGAAAGTGTTTTTTTTTTTTAATTTTTATATTTCTGATTTATTTCCAACATATAGTAATAGTTTATACATATTAATTTCTTTTATTAAAATTTAAATGGGAAGTTGCTCCCTTACATTACGTCCCTTCTTCCTTCCTTCCTTCCTTCTTGGAGGTGCTTGGTAATCATGTCTTGAACAATAAAATTAATTTTTGATTAATCTTCACTTGATGTTGCTTACAATTGGCCTTTCATTATTGTCCTTTCATGCATCAATGACCAAATTATTTATTCTGAGCAATATGGTCTACAATGATGGTGCTTACAATTAGATTGGTTTTGACAAAGAATATTATAATAATTACAGTGGCCATGGAGTGTGGGCACACGAGCTTGACTGACGCGTTGGGAGAAGCAACACCGTGTCAATATTCCCATGCAAAAGATAAAGAGAGGTGGAGTGAGGGAACACAAGTGGACCGGAGAGGAAAAAAGCATTTTATAGGGTCACAGGAATGAGGTATGTTCTCAGCACACCAAAACCCACCATTTGTTTACCTTTTGATTTTGTATTAAACATAAAATACTCATAAATGTGCACTAAACCTCGTATCTATTATTTTTTTTACTACTTTAATACATATTCAGAATCATACTCTAATTAATCCGATCTGAAACTTATAACTGTGTATATAGAGAGGCTACCCTCCCAACATATTCTGTTTCATATCTAAATCGTAAATCAAATTTAAAATCTTAATTAAAAAACTTAACACCATATTTCACTGAGGCAACTAACCATTATTATCCCGTATCTATTATATTTTGTTCTATTTATGTTTTATGTACATGATTCTCTCCCTCCCCCCTTCCTCTCTCTCTCTCTCACATACACGCACAGATACACATAACCCTTTTCATGCAACAGAGAAGAGCCACTAATAACCTTATATTATTTTTCCTTAAGCACTGGACAAACAGCATCAAAAACAAGCTTAAAGGCTAAGAAACATCACACACATCACCTTCTCTAAACCCTAAAAAGTAATAAAACAAAAAGAGACTGGAGGACTGAGAGACTGTACAAAGCACAAAATATAAATAAATTAAAGCCATCTTCTCCTTTAATTTTGCTCCTCATTCTCATTTCTTCTCCTTTCTATCCCTCTCTCTCTCTCTCTCTCTCTCTCTCTCTCTCTCTCTCTCTGCAAACCCTCCTAGTTGATGTTATTCTACCACCACCATATACCACCAAAAACCCACCATCCTTTACAAAAGAGAAAGATCAAAATACCATGAATTTTTCTTCTATTCCAGCTTATCTTGATCCAGCCAACTGGCAACAGGTAAGGTGTTTTTCCTCTTTAATTTGTATTCATGGCTTCTTTGTCTAAAAAGTGAATTTCAAAAGAAAAAAACAAATATTCCTAAACCCTTTTGTTATCCCTTCTTGAATATACCTCTTATTTCGTATATGTTTTTGTCTTTGTCCGTCTAAACTTTTCCTCCTAATGTTTTACAGCAACCAAATAATCAAGCTGGAAGCAGCAGTGCAACCCCACCACCACCACCACCACCTCCACCACCACACACTGGTGCAGGAGGTGGTGTGGGCTCAATCCGGCCAGGTTCGATGACAGATCGAGCCCGCTTGGCTAACCTTCCTATGCCCGAAGCAGCCTTAAAATGCCCCAGATGCGAATCAACCAATACAAAGTTTTGTTACTACAATAACTACAGTCTTTCACAGCCTAGGCACTTCTGCAAGACCTGCAGAAGATACTGGACACGAGGAGGAGCCCTAAGGAACGTTCCTGTTGGAGGAGGCTGTAGGAGGAACAAAAGGAGCAAGGGAAGCAGCAGCTCGAAGTCTCCGGCTAGCAGCGGTGACCGCCAATCAGGTCCTGGCTCGAGTAGTGGCAATACCTCGTCCAATAGTGGCTCTGCTAGTGATATCATAGGCCTCGGACCACAGATTCCTTCTCTCCGGTTCATGGCTCCTTTGCATCACTTCACAGACTATGGTGCAGGTGAGATAGGGTTGAATTATGGAGGAATTCCACCACCACCAGTGTCGGTGACTAGTGAGATGAATTTTCACCTGGGAAGTAATCTAGCTAGTACTGGTGGTGGAGGAAGTGGCGGCTCCTTTTTATCAGTTGGGGGTCTTGAGCAGTGGAGGTTACCTCAACCTCAGCAGTTTCCATTTTTGGGTGTTGGTGCTGGTTTGGATCCTCCTCTAGGGTTATATCCTATTGAGGGAAGTGCTGTGGAGCAGTCAGGCTTAGCGGGCATTCAGACCCGCGGGCCAAAGCTGTCTTCAGGTACTGGGGTTACACAGCTGGCTTCCGTGAAGATGGAAGAGAGTAATCAAGGGCTCAACAGCTTGCCAAGACAATTGCTTGGGATTTCAGGAAATGATCAGTATTGGGGTGGTAATGCATGGTCTGATCTTTCAAGTCTTAGCTCATCAGCTTCAACTAGCCATGCTTTGTGAACTTGTGGTGAAGCTTCAATTTTTTTCAGCACACCTTATTTCTACTGAAGAAAAAACCAACTCAGAGAGACAATAGCACTTTCCTTTTTTCCCTCAATTTACCAAAGTATGACCAAATGCAAAACTCAAAATGGGGGGAGTTTATACATCTTTGGATGGTGATCAAGTATGTGTTTTCCTTGTTAGGATCAGACTCTTAAAACCCTAGAAATGGTAGCTTTTTTTTTTTTTTCTTTTTCAATCATTTTGTTTGATTTCTTCTTTTATATGTAATGCATGACTATGTTTCACAGAATTTGCTGTTTGTGTTGGTATCGTATTTGGAGTTTGACATATATATGGCTGGGAGGATTCAGTTTCTAAATTCATAGTCAAGTGCATTTTACTACATGGTCTCACTGAAATTAGTTATGAAAGCAGAATCTCTCAAATTGATTGCTTTCTTCTTTACATTTGAAGCATTTTTTGAGATTGCACTTTTAACATTTGAAAGCTAAAGCTACCCATTTTTAATCTATATTTGACCTAGAACCTAGTTGTCATACACATCAATTACAAAAGAAAAGTTCATGACTAACATTGATCAATTTATTATTGATCAATAGTTATGGAAAAACCCTTCACAATCACGTTTCATTGTATTATGTGCATTGTTTTGGAGATTTCTTAGCAGAACTATTTGTGGTTATATAGCAACAAACGCCACTGCAAATGCTTCAAGAAAACCGGTTTGTTAAGCTCTGGTGATTATCACTTGTCTAATCTCTTGATGTTTAAATGCATGGATATCTAAGACATGTACTATGAATAGTTGCAGAAATTAAGGTTAGTCAAGTTTGAGAATTTCAATGCTAGCTATAACATGGCACTTCAAGATTTCACTCACTCCTACTCAAAGTCTGAAACTTTGTTGATTGTTTGTTCAATTTATATATAATTACTTTCTTAAACATTTATATAAAATAAAGGCCATCTACTCTTCTATATTGTTTGATCTACGGACAACCAAAAACAAGGTCTGTAATAATTTATTAAAATAATTCATTATGATTCAACCAGCGTATAATTTGTAGACTCCCTTCGAATGTTTTAAGTGTTTTTTCAACTTCAACATTCCATTCACGAATATAAAATTGAAGTTTCAAAATTTTGCTTGCTCCGAATGTACTCGGAATGCTATGCGAATATCATCTCTGTTGTGGTCCAATCTCCCATCTCTCTCTCTCTCTCTCGGGAAAAAGGAAGCTCATCATTTTGCGGAGTTTAATACGTGGTCCGAATTCCTAAAATAGAACTAGTTGTTAAAAGATAACGAGGCATGCTCTTTAAGCTTGGCCTGCGTGGTTTTCGAGATTACCATGTATTCTGTTGTACGACTTTGGTCAGAGTTTCTAAAGAGGGAGTTTTTTATATGTTGTAAAATTCAGAAATAGAAGGGAATATTTCTCGGCACATACAGCATTTAATCAATGATTTTAAGGGAATTTGTCGTTATAGATGCAATGTCACCTCCTTCTATATTTCCCTTCTTAGAAATTTCAAACTTCGAGTTGCTTTGGACTCTTCCACTTCAAGTCTTCAACCAATGCGAGAGAGAGAGAGAGATTTTCTATAATGATTCTGTAATAATAGTTAATCGTACTCATATTGTTGGAACAAGGATGCAGACAAGAGTCTCAAAAGACGCCAAAATTGCCGCTCAATTCCATTCGAAGAATTTTCGATTTTCGTCTCAGATTACACTACCTTAATCTAAAGTCTGCACCGAGTCAAAGAACACAACGACAATTACTCCAAATTGACAAATCCTACTCCCATCTAAGCCGCGTGGAAAACATCATGCAATTATTAATAGTGATTTAAAGGTCTTGTAAAAATATCCATATGATAAAAAACTTTTGTTTAAATATTTTTCTTCAAATTTAGTATTTGAATCTTTTATGAATATCTATATTTTTATGATTTTCATGAGCTATAGAGAAAAAAAAAAGAAATTCAGTTTGAGTTAAATTTCTCTTGGCTTAATCTTAATTTTAATTAGGAGAAAGAGCCGCACTTGAGCGTTGTCTCATTCGTTTTGTACTCATTCATCATATATATATCTATATATATATATATATATATTAAATAAACAAATTATTGAGTTTAGAAGGGCAGATTTTTGCTGAGGTACACTAAGAGAAAACCAACGATGTGACTTTCCCTTCATCTCTCTCTTCTCTCTTGTCTAACTTTTGCTCTCGTCACAAAATGGTAAAAAGAGGTTGATAGTAGTGATCTAATCGAAATTAGCATACTATGATCTTAGAGGTGGATCGTATGGGTTCTAGGAGAAATAAGGAAATAACAGAGAAAATCGCTGGTCCTCTTGGGTATTGGTTCGCCAGCGGTCAGAGGATCATAGTAAAGCTCTGGATTACAGTTGGTGTTGGCATCACTTGATGTGCCGGTTTTGGGTCCAATCGACGGGGTTTGCGCTAGAAAGGTGGTCAACAGTTCTTCGTTAGAGTTCAGAGATGACTACTGAGCCTTAGCTTTTGGTGGTTTGGCACTGTTGCTTGTTATGGTGGTTGATGATCATGCCTTTTTGTTAATTCGAGGCGAAGTTTAGTGTTTTAATATTGTTGGTCGTAAGTCCTTCGTCGGAGGTTGTCAAAGATCCAGTGAACATAGTGGTGGCTGTGGTGCCCCTATTTTCTCCTTTTGGCTTTCTCCCCACTTTGGTGGATTATTTTTTCGCGTGTTTGTCTATTCCTATATTTTGGCCGGGGGGGGGGGGATTTTCTATTTATACTTGTGGTTGTTTTAGGTCTGTTGTTGCCTACCCAACTTGAGCTTGTGTTCTTTCTAGTTTGGACTTGTGTACCTATTTTCTTGGTCATGTATTCTCGTGCTATTCCTTACAAGCTAGAGAAAAATAGAAAAAGAAAGCTATATACATATGGATTTCAAGCTTAAATCAAAATTAATATATCGTAGAATTTGTAGTAAAATTATATAAATGACTTTACTTCCTCTCTCTACAAAAATATATATATATATATTTCCAATTAATTTTTTTTTAACAAAAATTAAATTCTCATGAGTATTTTAGTGAAAATAAATAATTATACTTGTTAGTTTTCACAAAGAAACAAAGAAAATGAATATCATGCACGCGCAGAAATGTCGCGTGGAAGCGGGAGAGAATTTTCAAAACCTGAGAATCTTGTTGCCTAGAACCTGATGTTTTACAGGAACTTCCTGCACTGCAGCCTCGCGGGAGGAGCGGAAATATGTTACGGCATCGAACTGTGTGGAAATTCCATATTCATGATGACGTGGAATTAATTTATTGGTCAATCGATTGGAAATCTTGGTCCCGTCATGATTGTTCAGGACCCTCTTTATTCGGCAAGTCTCTGTTTTTGTTTTCCTTTTGGCGTTTCGCAAACTTTCTATTCCTAGCTACCCTTGATAATTTCGGACGCAAGCTCACCCAGTCACCTTAGTTTCTGAGTCATGCTCCTTTTCTTGATTTCAATCAAAAAAATATTTTTTGATTACGTAATTACAAAAATATATATACTCAAAAAGATTAAAACATGATATCTTAAAAAAAAAACTTGAATAAAAAATTTTTATCATTCAGATGCTCTTACAATAATATTTCAATCAAAATAATAATTATATATTCTATTCTCCACCCTTTATGCTTAGCAAAAAAAAGAAAAAGACATATATTAAGTTTAACATCAGCCTTTTTAGACAAACGAAAAAGATTAAATTTATGAAAGGGCAAATGACAACATGGTCAACTAATGCAATAAATCATACACCTTTTACCTTAATCAATTATTCTCTTTTAACCTTAATGGTCGGAGAAAAGATTCTTTGTGAGGGCAACCATTGAAAACTTGTACTCAATTTGACAACTCTAGCGCTAATGAAGGTGGAAAGGATGCTTAGAAACCCTTTCAAGCTTAAGTATAGAAATGTATTTGTCCTTTGTTTAAGTAAATCTATCTTGATCATTTTTTCTCTTTTCCATATTTTTGGTTTAGCATGAGGGCTACGTCTTTACAAAGGATTTACAAATGTTATGGGGGATTATGGGGTTTGAACAATTGCAACAATACCCTTGATCTTGATAATTTATGGGTTCGATATCAGGAAAGTGCACCATTTTTGCTAATTAAATTAAGAGTAAGCTTGTTGCCAAGAAGGTTTGGTTTTTAAGCTAACTGTACTAATTAATTAAATAGGATATCTCTTGACCCAAATTAATTATTAACATATTTATCAATAGATGATAACAACATGATAATATTTTTACTAACAAAATTGTCCCAAACTAAAATTACACGTATCTTTTCGTTAATCTTTTGTAAATTTAAAGCATTACTCAGAGTAGGAAGGTTTTATCTAAGACTAATTTGTGTTTGGTTCGCATTCGGGAATCAAAATTAGGATTGGAATTAAAGATCGTTTTCCTGTTTTTACTTAAATTTCACAAACCCTTTATTTTAGTGGTTTCATTCTCAAATCTGCATTCTCATTCCATTAATATAAACCACTCATACGAATTTCAATCTGATTCGTATTCTTATTTTCTTTAACCAAACAGCACTTTAGTAGCAATCTAAGAGTGTGAGTGCAACAATATAAAATTTTTTAGTAGTTCAAACCAGAATGGCAGTAGGGAGTTGGTTACTTTGAAAGGAAGGAATCTGGGAGGGGTTGTTTGGATTTGCCTTTTGCAAGACCCAAGGCTGCTTACTAAGAATGAATAAAGCTACCAAATATATTGCACACCCACACGCCCCAGAGTCACACATTTATAAGCTGAACTGTCAACAAAGCCTCTCTCTCTCTCTCTCTCTCTAGATAACAAGAATAGTCTTCATATTTTTTAGAGCAATCAGTGGAGAATGTTGTAGTGATCCCGAAATTGTGTTTCTAATTCTATATGTACATTTTCTTTCCCTAGGCGTGTTCAAATTATTAATGTTGGCAATGGGGTAAATACGTTTTATTATTGGACATCTCTAAAACTATTGAAAAAAAAAAAAACAGAAAAGAAGGACAGAAGGATATATACAAAGAAAAAGTGAAGTGGTACGAATGATAAGAGAGGAACTATGGAATTAGAAGAAAGAGGGAGGAGGCTCGGAAATCCAAGCCAATTTTCTATCAGTTCCACTATATTTTATGCCCACATGACTCGGATATGTGTGTGTGTGATATATGCTCTCTCTCTCTCTCTCTGATCAGTCTAGTGCACAGTGCCAGAGCAGCTTTCGCTTTTGGTGACATCCTTGTAATGCTATAGCCAATCTCTCTAGGGTGGGAAAAAGGAATTGAGATTCCGATGCACTCTTCAGAGTCCTCACGTTCCCCCACATGTACTCAATCATGCATTTGTTTTTTCTATCATATTCTCTCTCTCGCGCGCGCGGGCGCGCACACACACAACTTAAGATGACATACCCCCACCGCACCAAAGCCCACATGAACCAGTATAGGGGTTACATTTTTCTTTTTAAATAAAAAATTGATCCATATTCAAGTCAAACGTTAATTAATTCGATTTGAATGCTCTCAAACCAGTTTTAAAGAGAACTCACCTAATATTATTTTTTCTATTTATAAATTTTAAATTTGAAACTATTTAAGAAATTTAATACTGTTACTCACCAAATAAATTGGTAGGTGAAGTTACACTTGTTGGGCTCTTGCGTGTAAGGTTGTCAATTTGGCAAGATGAATCCGTGTGGGATACTAGAGGAGCTTTTGGGAGAAGGCCCACCTATATGAAGGAAGAAGCTCAAGATGTGTCCATTATCATGTCTTAAATTTGAAAATATTGTTCAATAAAAATACATCACATAATTTCATTTACTTTATAAAATTAACTAGTAAAGGAGATAATACTATTTTCATCTCTACCTTGGTGAATTGATCCGAGATTATTGGGCCATCCGGTTGCAGACAAGAGCATCTCTCCTAAAATATTGATCGTTTTCTGTCTATATACTAATGTAAGAAATTTTAAGAGAGTTTAAAATAGCATATCTGTATAAAACCAAAATCTCATATGTTCGGATAAGTACAATATGATTTGATTGTTATAGTTCATATTGATAGATTTGTTCGAGCTAAGTACAAAAAAACGACTTTGACACTGAAAGGGGCAAAGAGGAGGAAATATGTGTGTGTGTTTGCACACCAAGGAAATAAGAATTATCAAGACGAGCCTGGGTTTTTTTAAGACTTGTGGGCCCACTTGGGCCAAACGGGGCCCACCCAATAGGTTTGGAGTGCACATACATTGGAAAGGACGATGTGGGCAAAAAATAGTAAGTTTGACCAGTCTTTTTGGTAGCCATGACTGATGAGAAGAGAGGAGCAAGTTGTCAATTGCATTCTGTTTCCATCTCTCTTCACATCAAAATGATCGGAAAAAGGAACCAAGCAGAACAGATTTTATTTCACTCGATCGAATTTCTCGCCTCCATATGTTCAGTTTGTTCCATACTTACTGACAAATAAGCCCAAAACTTCATTCCTTCCCTCCTCCTCCTCCTCCTCCTCCTCCTCCTTCTTCTTCTTCTTCTTATTATTATTATTATCATTATTTGCGGGTGCAAATTCTTGAAAATTTTGCAAAATATTGTACATATATATTTCCTCAGTAAATTTCGTTTCACATCCTCCCATTTTGGGGATTTTCGATGAAGATTTCCAAAGATTTTAGAAAATTTAAAGCATTAGATCACACAGTCGAACACATTGATTCAACTTAGCAATGGACTCGTGGTTTCCTTTCATTAGTAATTTCAAGATAGTTGGAGATAGACATGATAACATTATATTTTGACATTTGTATATGTTGAATTAGTTTAAGTTAGTGCACTTTTTACCATTAGAAAACTTTTTTAAGCTTTAAAACTAATTTTTAAATGCCTAACGTTGTGCTTGTATTACTTAATTTGAAGTTAAATGTATTTGCAGAATTAGATTGAAATTTACATGTATTGAATTAATATTTTGAATGATATATAATTTATATATTATAAGATCTCAAAATAGAAAGTTAAAATACTCCATACCTAAATTTATCATAGCAATAAAAAATAGAAAAACAATCAATAAGAAATTAATAACCTTAGAGAGAAGGCTATAAATAGTAGACAAACGTCAATGAGTTTCAACTTAAGTGACATCAATCTCCTTCCCCTTGTAATAGATTTGAATTCAATCTCACTATGAACAAAAAAAAAAAAAAAAAAATAGACAAACCCTATACGGGATGAGAATTATCAAGAATTGAATCTGAGATTATCAATTAAACACTAAATTTAGATTCGTGCAAAATACATTATAAAAAATGGTCTTTAGTGATCAGAAATTTAGTGACGACCAAAAACTTGATTACTAATAGTAGCTTTTGAAGACAAAAAAAAAAAAAAAAAAAAAATTGTCACTATATTTTGGTCATCATCTAGGTTTTAATGACGACATGAAAAAATGATCACTAAATAGCATAGCAGAAAAAAGTCTACCAATTTGAACACTATTAGTGACCAAATTTAATGACGACAATTTTTCTTGTCACTAAAACTTGGTCACCAAATGACACTACAAAAAAATGGCCTTTAGTGACTTCTAATGACAATTTTTTTTGTCACTAAACTTGCTGTCAATTCTTATGATTTTTAGTGACGACAGTGATCATCACTAAATGTGTATAATTGTCGTCATTAAAAGGATCATGATAATTTCACATCAAATGACAAAACAAAATTCGAGTTACATAGAATTATCGTTGAAATCACAACAATTGGATGGTCTGAAGACCAAGCCAACCCAACCGCATCGTTAGCTCCCGGCCTGAACTAGTCTAAAGACCAACCCAATCGTATCACCGATTCAGGCTACCAGTGCGAGCATAAGCCACGGTCGATGGCGATTTAGGCAGGACCATCAATTGCCGGCACCGGAGGCTGCGATTGGCTGGCCACCTAAACTGCCGACTGCAAGTGGTGGTTTAGGGTGCCGATGCCAGCAGGACCTCCGGATGCCAGCACCAGTGACCGCGATTGGCTGGCCTTTGGTGGCGATTTAGGCAAGTAGCGGTTCCAGTCAATAATAGTTTGACCAGTAATCCACTTTTAGTAATTATTTTTTTTGTCACCAAATATTGTCACTAAATACATTAATCAAACTACTTTTGGTGATCACTTATACTTTTTAGTAATCAATTCGGTGATAATTTTTTATCACTAATCTGGTGAAGAAAAAAATTTTAATCACTAAAGTTGATCATTTAGTGACAACTTTTTACACTGTCACTAATGACCTTTAGTGACGAAGGTTTAATGATTATTATGTGACGATATTTTTTTTTGTTACTAAAACACTTTAATGACGACATTTGAATCTTTAGTGAGTAAATTGTCCCGATCACTAAAGGCCAATTTTTTGTAGTTATATAAGACTAGGCTTATGGTAAGGTTTAGAAAAATTAGTAATATTAATCATTTATTTGCATGAAGTTTTGTACAAGACTTGTTTGTGGCATGTATGTAATGTTTTACTGCATAGAGTCGTCGTCGCTGTCGTCAGCAAGCTCTAAAAAAATACATAAATAAATGAGTGAGTTCGGATGTCTCGTTTGAGTTAATCATCAAAAATCGAAAATCCATGAAAATGGACCAAACAAAACATCTTCAACGGTTAGGGTGCAAGTGGTTTTAGGTTAAATCATTAATTTGAAAATCGAAATTTTTTATTTGGTTTAATTTTTTTATTTTTTTATTTTTTAAAAAAAATTCGGTTTAAATTGAACGAAACTAAAATTATTTTGATTCGGTTTCGATTTTATTTTTTAAATTTAGTTCGGTTTAGTTTAAACTGAATTAGTATTATTTTAATATTTTTATATTAAAAAATCTAATTTAATTAATTTTTTTCTATATTTTTATGATATTAAAATGATAAATTATATTATATTATTTTAAAAAAAATGTTATTCATAAAAATATTTTTCTTTAAAATTCTTTTTAGTATGGTTTAAATAAAAAATTATTATTTTAAAATCTAAATCAATTTAAAATTATTCTAAAATTTAAACGTTAAATAGTTTTAAAAATATTATATTTAGACAAAAAAACTCATTTTTTTATATATTAATGGTAAATGATATTTCTTTATATCTAAAATAAAAGTAACAAACAAAAAAAATTCTATTTAAATTGAACAAATGAAATTGAAATGAATTTTTTCGTTTGATTTAAAATAAATTAAATTTGATTTGATTTTTTATTTAATTTTTTTTAAAATTTTTACTTTTGATTCGATTAGATTTAATCGCTAAATCGAATCGTACCGAACCATTTACACCCTATTCATTGGATTGATCATGAAATGACCCCTCAGCCCCAACTTTTCTAGGCCAGGCGGATTCCATGCACGATTTGGATTGATTGACGCGTATCCCTTCTGGGCTGTGTGAGACGTGAGAGGCATCCTATGTTACCCACCTTTCTTTCTTTCTCTCTTATTGGTACATTTCATTAGCCATAAATTTTGACCATTTTGCAGAGTTGCTATGATTCAAGCTAAAAGGTTGTCATTTCTTGTTTAATCATTTAAAGGTGACACTGTTAGACATGAGCATTGAGCTAAACTTCAGTGTAGGTTAGACTCAATCAAATTTAAACTAAATTTATAGGAAATATTTTTTTTAAAAAAAAAAAATCTGGGTTCTAAATATTTATTGGTGTGAGAGATGGGTTTTTAGAAAGGGAAATAAAATCCTCTCTGACTTAAAATAAAAAAAAAAAAAATCAAACTTAAACGGGACAGGCCAAATCTTAATAATAATAATAACAAAGATAATAATAATAATAATATTTATAAACACAAAGATGATGATAACATTTTTCCCGTAGTGATTTTTTTTCTCGAGGCAAAAGTAAAATCTATTATGTAAACTTAATTATAATGAAACTTTATTAATAAAAAAAAAGATACATGAAAAAATTAAAATGAAAAGTCATACGTAATGAATTAAGATTAGAGTCCAACAAGTTTTGATTTATTATACATATATATATATATATATATATATATATATATATTGTTATTTAATTATATTTTTTTATTAAGATGTTGTAGTTTTTAATTAACCCAACAAATACAGTTTTTCTTTTTTTTCCCCTCATTTTCTCTTGTAATCGGAGTTAATTTAGGAAATGTCTGTCGCAGGCATTTTTTTTCCTTAAAGCTTTATTGAAAGAATAGGACATGTTGATGGATTGTGGTCTTTGCGAAATCTATATTCGGTTTGATTTAGGTAAAATTACCCCCTCTTTTATTTATATTATAATTGTAATATTTTCTAGCTAAAATAAAAAAAAATTATAATGAAAATACAAAACTTTATAGGTAAAGATATAATCTTTATAAATGAATCAAAATTATCATAATATTAACAATTTTTAATTAAAATTTTATTTCATTTTAACCCACTTTAATTTTAATTTTATCGATTATCCTATGATGGTTTGTTAGAGGGAAATCGGGAATCGACTGCACAAATTAAAATTTCCTATATAGTCGTCTCATTTAATGAGTTTTACAAGAAAAATGGGTCATACCTCGACAGATATATTGACCCGCAACATCTCTACATACATACAAAAGAAATTTTACATTGTTGGGAAATATATATATATATATATATAGTACCCTTTGTGTCATAATTTTATGTTGTCACACTATCATTAAAAAAACCAAAATTTAAAAATTACAAAAATATAGATCAGGACCTTAATCTAAACCCGGAAATGGAGGAGCTTTAGATCAATGTCTTCCGGGATTTTGCGGGGAGGAGGAAATTTAGGTAGGGAACGAGCAATTTTTTTAGCAGACTCCAAATAAGAGACATAATCATTGAGCATTTGATCAGATTGCTTTGTTGGACCTGTCACATTGAATCTATTGAATTCTGGTAGTCCAAACAAGTTCTCTTTGAATGCCTTTCTCTTGAATGTCCAATCCCCAGTTTTCCAATTGAAGTTGTATAAGGCTAGGAATCTCTGTCCATACATCGCTATGAATTCCATTGCAGCTAAAATGAATTCGAATTCTTCTTTTGACATGAAGTATGAGAAGTTGATTCTTGTCCATCCTGGTTTAACTCCCGAGAACCCCTGATGTTCAAGTTTTGCAAATCAGAGGACTAGTTCATGTTATTTTCAACTAGATTTGTGACATTTATTCTAACAAAAGCTAGGTTGGGAACCAATATAGCCTTGTAAAATGGGGTATTGGGTATTAAATTTCTTAACCAAATTTCAAATTTGAAACTTAAAATGGAAAAAACTATACTAAGAAAGCCGCCTTTTAAATAGGGCCTCCATAGATACTTAAACCAAATTAGTCGAAATATGGCTCTGAATGTTAAGAGTAAAAAAAAATAAAAATAAAAAATCTAGGCTGAGAAATTCCAACCCAACCCGATAAACATTTGGATCTAATTGGGCTAAGACCAAATAAATGGCAAACCAAAAACTAATGGGCCAAGTCTACCCAAAGTATTACGCCGGAGTGCAACTCATCCTAATATCCGTAGGCCTATTGATTAAAACAAACTAGTGGGAGAACTTATTCAAGTAAAGTGGGAGAAGTTGATTAATTACCTTTTGGATGGCGGATCGAAATGCCAAGGAGTGAGACTCATCAACCCCAAGAAGATAGTGACCATATGGTCCTGCACAAGCACACCCTCCTCGAGCTTGGATTCCAAATAAGTCATTGAAAAGCTTTGCAACAAATGGTCCATGAAGTGGCTTATCTTTTACATTCCCAAACTCTCTCCACATGAATAAATTTTTCTCTCCTGCATTATTAGCATCATTTCCCATTCCAAGCTCATTTTGCATGTCAATTGGAGAGGAATTCGACGTTGTGTGAATCAAGAAGGACAAGATTGCTTGTCTCTTAGCACTAGTATTCCCCAAAATCCATATATTTGGATTTGGAAGAAGTCTATTAAGAGCCGCTTCCATGACGTTGTGCTCGCGGTTTTCAATCACATCATAACCTATGTATTCTTTCACCCAAAATGCTAATGCTGCCCTAATCTTTTGAATGATCTGCGGAGTTCCTGCATCTTCTCTTTCTTCTACGTCATCATAGTATAACGTATCCTGCAATATCATTTAGCCCATTAGAAAAAAATTAATTAAAAAAAAAAGATGTCCTACCATAACATATCAATTCGTATAGACCTAATTTTGTTAGTATCATATACCTTCTCATTGTAAGGATTGACATAACTAACAGTGCCTCCTCCACAAGTTGAAGGAGGAGAGGATTGAAGTCTATAAAGAATTTTGCTCATTAGAAGAATTCCAGGGGACCCAGGTCCTCCTACAAACTTGTGTGGGCTAAGGAAAATTGCATCATAGCCATCGATCTCCCCCGATCTCATGTCGATATCCACATAAGGGCCACTATAAAATACATTAAAAAAAAAAATTAATGTTGGTATGTTTTCAAAATAAAATAATTTTATAAGTATTAGATTTGAGCATATGCTAAACTCTACTTCGACCCAACTCGAAGATTGGACCTTGGAATTATTCTAAATTGTTATGTTTTTTAAGTTATGGGAGTCAAACTTCAAAAGGAGGTAAAATTTAAGGCCCCACCTAATAAAAATTTTCATGCGATACCAATTTAAAACAATTGTTCAAAGACAGCCAAACTATAGAGTCTAATCATGCCCAAGTCTATTAAATATCAATGTAATATTTTTATAAAGTAACAAATAAAAATAAATAAATAAATAAATAGATAAATAAAAAATAAAAATCCAAACAGTGCAAATTTACGCAGCTAAACTCTGTATACTATACCTTGCGGCAAAGTCAAAGCATGCAAAAGCACCATAGTGATGGAGGAGTGAAGCTAGGGCACGAGTATCGGTATAAATTCCGGTGACATTACTACAAGCCGAGAAGGAGCCTAGCATGGGGCGGTTTGTCGTTTGAAATGTCTCAAGTTGGTTTTTGAGAGCTTCTACATCAACTAATCCTTTGTCATTCAAACCAATCTCTATGATTTCTGCTGGGCTCTGACGCCATGATAGAAGGTTGGAGTGGTGCTCGAAAGGACCAACAAAAATGACCCATCTTTCTTCAATCTTTAGGGTCTTTAGAACCCTTTCTCTCATGGTTGATGGAATTGCAATCCCCATCACTTCTTGAAGCCTTTTGATGGCCCCAGTTGTGCCTGACCCCACAAACACCAGTGCATCGTCTTCTTTGCCTCCCAAACAGCTCTTTATGTAGTCACTCGCCTCATGCACCATTTTTGTAGTTTGATGTCCCACAAAACTATCACTTGTGTGTGTGTTACCTTTTCGATACATAAAAATTTTAGAATTAAGTTTAACAATCATAAAGTTGACTTGCATTAAAGTCAAAATTGTCACATCAAAGTTATTTCACAGAAATATATATATGTATATATTCATCATAGTTGTTCTGACTTTAATTTTATTAGAATTTTAGCTGCACAATGTATTAAAAAAAATTAATTCTAAAATTAAAAATTTAACAGATAACTTTGGTCAAAGAATATTTGATCGACCACCCACATCAACTCTACTCCCAAACTATTTTCAAATAAGGGAATTTGATCATTTTGTAACCCTAACTGTGGCTAATCCAACCCTTGATCGACCATATTAAATTTGATTTGAGTCTGATTAGACTCTTAAAAGATAAAACTTTCTCAATGTTTGTTTTTATCATATACAAGACTCAAATTCAGAACTTTGTTTAAGAAATACCGATGAATGACTACCGAACCAACTATACGTTAGTCATATCAAAGTTACATTAACTTTACTTTCAAACTATTTTTAGTTAAGGGAGTTTGACCTATGATACTAACGTGATTAATCAAATTCTTGATTAAAAATAATTTAGAAATGACTATAAATTAAGAATAATTTATATCTTTAATTTTATAATTAGATTTTTACCCCCCCCCCAAATACATCATATTTCTAGCTCAAAATGACAAGTTAGGCATCTGGGGCCCAAATATGTAGTAGGCCGCCTACTGTATGAAGTCATAGCCCAAGTCCATTTCAGCCCACCACCAGCCCATTGAATCCTAACTAATGTCAACGCTGAAGGACGCGGATCGGTTACTTGTAGAAAATGAGTGAACATTTTTTTATAAAAGAAAAGTTACACGAAAGATAATTTTTATATATTGAAAATATTCAAACGAGACTTCGAGGGTATCAACTGGGAAATTTCGGTCAACCTTAAAGACAGAGAAGAAAATTTCTAGTGTCTTACCTTGCTAGAAAATGACGTGATGGATTGAGAAATTTTACTTTTTAATCTTTTTGTAAACACTAAAGTTCAAACTACGAAAATGATATGTTGTTAAAATATTAGAACTCATAAGAGTTGACAATTGAAAAAAGTAGCATACGTATCAATATTATATGCTTAACGTAAAATAAAAATAAAAATAAAAATAAAAGCCATTAAATGTAGATATTAGGATTATGGATCTTGACCCCAGACGACGATGATCGGAGATTTAGAACATCCCCACACCCCACCTTGAGAGTTTTATAAAAGATTAAAAAAAAAAAAAAAAATCCAGTTAGTTGTAGTTTATCGTTTGCACCATAAAGAAGAGAGAGAGAGAGAGGTGGTGATAGTAGTAAACCGACCATAGAAAGGAAGAACGTTTCCAATGATGTAGTTCTCAATGAATTGAAGACAACGACCAGAAGCAGTGTAATCAGCATAGGTGAGCCTTCTCTTTCCAAAAGGGCTCTCGAATTTGACATCATTTCCAATCATCTGGGAGCGTAGCCAAGCAAGTCTCTTCGCCGGCGAGCCATCCATCGGAATACCACTATCAAGCATCCTAAATGACTCTAATCTGGAATTCACACGTTCAAGAGATTTTTGCCAATTGCCATTATTTTGGCCATGCTGTGACTGTGAAGCACTCTTTGTTGTTTCGCTTAGGGATGACTCCCTTGAATCTATTAGTTCCATTATGAAGGGTTTGGTTTTGGTTTTGGTTTTATTTTTTTGGGAGGAGAAGGAGAATATAAAAAAATAATGATAATAAAATTTTGATTTAGGTGATTAGGTGGCAGGGCGCAGCACCATCAGAGGAAAGAAACAAGGGAGAAGGAAAAAGGGTTTTAGGTGATGAGGAAACTCAACTCTTGTGGTGGGAGAGATATGAATGAGAGAGAGCGAGTGAATTTAAGGAAGGTATTTATAATGTAGTCGCAAAGGTAGGTGGCATGTTTGAAGAATTGTTCAAATTTAATATTACTCAGATCGTTATTAACTCAAGTTGACCGCCAGCAACAACCCAATTGTACGAAGAAATTGAGGCTCTCTCCCTAGCCAGATGTTACCTGAAATGAAAAGACCCTCCTCTTACTTTAGCTAAGTCATGCGAATTTAAAGCGCGCGCGCTCTCTCTCTCTCTCTCTCTCTCTCTCTCTCGTTTTTGTTTTTGATTTTAGTTTTCGTTTTGATTTTGATTTTGATTTTGATTTCACACAAATTTAAATCTGAAATTTTTAAATCGAGAGAGAAGAAAGTTGTGATCATTAAATTATTTTTTTAGGGACAAAACTCTCTCTCTCTCTCTTTGGAATAAGAAAATGTAATCAAATGAAATCAAATCAAAAAAATGTAACCAAATAAAATCAAATCAGAAAAAAAAAATTAAAAATAAAAAAACTGAGTTGTTTTTGAGAAGCTCTCTCTATTATTAAAAATTGTCTAAATAAGATAAATTCATTTGGTAATATAATCACTTATAATCACTACAAAAAAATGACCTTTAGTGACAGAAGCATTTTGGTCATTAAAGGTCTAAATATCGTCAGTAAACCGTATTAGTGACCATAAAAATGTCTATCACTCTGTGGTCACCAAAAATTCGTCACTAAAGATCATTGGTGACGGAATGCAAAAAGTCGTCACTAAAGAGTCGACTTTAGTGACCAAAATTTTTTTCGTCATCAGATTAATGACAAAAAAAATTATCATCGAGTTGATCACTAAAAGTACAAGTAGTCACTAAAAATAGATCGGTCAACACATTTAGTAACGACATTTGGTGACAAAAAAAGTAGTCACTAAAAGGGATCGATGGTCAGCCTGAAATTGCCAAGAACCGCCAACGGCAAGGACCGCTACCGACGACCAGCGGGCTGTGGCCGCCGGTGTCGGCATCCAGCCGACCGTGGCAGTAGGTGCCGGAATCCGGTGGTCCCGCCGGTGTCGGAATCCGGTGGTCCGGCCGAGGCCAACGGCTCGCGGTCCTGCCTGAACCGCCGACGGCCACCATTGGCATCGGCAACTTAGACCGGCGGTGCAATTGGGCCGGTCTTTAGATCGGACTGGGTCTAGGCCTAACGGTGCGGTTGGGCCAGTCTTTAGATCATCAAATTGTTATTGATTCAAGGATACTTATATATACCTTGAATTTTGTTTTGTTATTCGATGTGGGATTACAACAACACTTTTAGTGATGACAATTATATACATTTAGTAACGACCAATGTCGTCACTAAAAATTATGAAAATTGATCTCAAATTTAGTGACAAAAAAAATCATCACTAAAAGTCACCAAAGGCCTTTTTGTGTTGTGTCATTTAGTGACCAAATTTTAATGACAAAAAAATTGTTGTCATCAAATTTGGCCACCAATGGTTTTCAAATTGATGAATTTTTTTCCGCCATACCATTTAGTGATCATTTTTTCATATTCGTCACTAAAATTTACATGATGACCAAAATATAGCGAAGAATTTTTTTTCGCCTCCAAAGGCTATTATTAGTGACCAAAATTTTGATCGTCACTAAATTTCTGGTCACTAAAAACCATTTTTTTATAGTGAATATTATAAAATAAATAACTCATAATATGAAAAAAGAATTATTAAACACAACGTTATTGTATATTATGTATTAAAAAAAGAAGCCAGATTGGGCCATCTTCCTAAATCAAATTTTGTAAAATTTTTAAGGCAAATATCTAGTTAATTAATACGTTGATTTCTAAATTTTATTTATTTGAAGTACTTGAAAAAGAACTAAAAAAAGCATGGCCTCGAAGCATTTGGATGCCTTTTACTCCTCTTTATTCTTCTCTCTCCACGTTTTTCCAACTAAGAATTAAAAATATATATATATATATACACAAGCATATGATTTTTCTTAAAAAAAAATCATAAAATCTTTTCACAGAAAACATTATACTAATAATAAATTTAATAATGAGTGTGTCTTTTTTTTCACCTTTATACAGTGGCGGAGCCATGTAAGTGTGAATCCCTCAATTTTTTAAAATTTAATTATTATTTATATTTAATATTTATTTTATACCGATTTACCTATAATTTTACCCTTATTTATCATTTTTAAAACTCATAACTCCACATAAATCTTTTTTCAAATATCCATTAAATAACAAACACAAAATATAATATCAACACTTATTTTAAATCAATAAAAAAATATTTTATAATCTATAAAGGCATGTTAATAAAGAAAAAATAAATAAAATTATAACTCCCAAAAAAATATTAATTTTTACACCCTTTTAAAACAATCAACTAAAATTCTTCCTCTCCCTTCTTCCAAGATTTTCCCCCCCCCCCCCCCCCCCCCCCCTCTAATATAAAGATAAAAAAAAAAGGGGGGTTTTTTTTAAAAAAAAAAAAAATAAAATAGATTTTTTTTTTTAATTTTTAATTATAGATTTTTTTTTTTTTATTTTATTAATTATTTTTAATTTTTAAAAAAAAAAGAAAAAAAAAAAAAAGAAAAAGAAATGGGGTTTTGGTGGGTTAGTTGGGATTTTTTTTTGGTTGGTTTGGTTTTTTTTTTTTTTTTTTTTTTTTTAAATAAAATAAAAATATTATTATTATTATCATTTTTTTTTTAAAATATAAATTTAATAAAATTTTTTTTTTTTAAAAATTTTTTTTTTTTTTTTTTTTTTTTTTTAAAAATTTTTAAAATTAAAAAATTTTTTTTAAAAAAATAATTATAAAAAAAAAATTTTTTTAAAATATTTTAAAAAAATTAAAAATTTTTAAAAAAAATATATCTTCCATTTAAAAAGAATAATTATTCAATTTTTTAAAAAACCCAAACCCCTTTCCAATCCTCTTCCCTCCTCTCTCTCTCCCTTGTCTCTTAAAACCTCATTTTGAAAAATAACCCTCTCTCACTAAGTCCACATCTATTTCGTTTTTCCTCTTCATTCTCCAATTTCTTGAAGCGAAATTTACTCTTTACCCCATAAAAAGGCATATGGGTTTTAAACTCTAATTAACAATCAAAATCTCAATTAACTTTTTCAATTTAACAATTAGTTTAAAACTCTAATATAATTTTCTTTTAAATTGATTTTGTTATTTTTTATTATACTTATTTTAATTTTCTTTTAAATTGATTTTGTTATTTTTTTTGTTGTACTTATTATTCTTGGATGAGGTTCTAGAATAATTTTTTTCTTTTTTGTGTTTAATCACTTATTTGTATATTAGTTGTATGGATATGGTGAATATAGATGGAAATTTATTTTTATATATATATATACAAGTGCAATGTTGTAGGTATCATTCATATTTGGAATTTAAATTATTTTCTTGTTGATATTTTAGATTTTCTAATATAGTTTTACGATTCATCTTTGTTGATTGAATAAATATTTTATAAATTTTTTGCATCCCTTGTCTTTGGGTCCTAGATTCGCCACTGCCTCTATAGATATTCAATCCAAACAACAACTTAATATACTTGTGAATGGAGCCTGCCTGCCTTCTTGTACCAGTCCATGGTAGTGAGAACTAGGCAAGGCTCCATGCAAATTGGTGATTGCGTGTGGAAGAACAGAAATTGAAAATGTAAGAATTTTGGTAGTTGGGTTTAGAATTTTACAAATTGGCATGGCCACCACATGCTGAAAGAAATTGGGTTGTTCATTATTGAATTCAGCCTCTGCATGCTGAGGACATGGCATTTGAACTCCCCCTCCCAAAATTTAATTTTCGTCAAATAATTCTGAAAGTGTGCCCTTGTTTTATTTTCTTGCTTCGGTCACGATAAGGACTGGCCCCTTGACCGGCTTTGGAAAGGACTTGTTAAAAGATTTTAGAAGGAAAAATTAAATTCCGTGACATTTATTAGTAAATTCGTCGGGAAATTTCAAGGCGCCAGATGGTTGAATACTTCAAAACGTAGGCGTTGCTCGCGGCTAAAGTCAGATTCTACCAAGTTGAGTTTGAAAAATAGGGCCCTCGTTTTTGAACCTGTTCAAATCCTTCATTTTTTTCTTAAAAATCTTTGATCCATATCTTTTCAAATTGTTCTTTGTGCGTGTCCAAATTTTTCTTTTTTTCCCCTTAAAAATCTTTATCCAAATCTTTTCGAATTGTTTTTTTGTGGGTGTTCAAATTCTTCATTTATTTTTTCCTAAAATCTTTTTTCCATATCTTTACGGATTGTTATCCAATGACACGATTCCATGTATTGTATGGGTCGCGAAAAGCTTTTAATATTTAGTCAAATTCCATGTTGAGTACCAAAAAAAGAAAAAAACTTTGACCTGAAGAAAAATATAAATGCGATCTAACATCACATGGGCTCCCCAAGTCGGAGGGCCTCTGTAATACAATCTATACTGTTGATAACTTCAATGCATAAGAAATGACTTCTCCCTTTTGAAAATTTCCTTGATAACTCCTAGATTTTTATTTATATATATGGGTCTGAATCGAAACGAGTCTTGCTGTGGAGTCGCAATCTTATGACATAAGCAACGTGTTGAGGCTCCCATCCCATCCCAGCGCCATCAAGAAAGCAATCCCAGTGGCAAAAAAAATTTATGAAATGAATGATTCCCCGCGATATTTGGCTCAAATGATTTATAAAATAAGTTTTGAAATTTCATTACGTGAACCTCGAGTTTTGTTTTATTTTATTTCTTTGCTTCCACCATCCATAAACAATTATGCTCCATTGGCTAAGCTTATTCATCTTTATTCTTTTTTATTTTATTTATAATATTTTTATTCAAAATATAAAATTTTATAAATAAATGTTTAAGTTTTTAATAAAAATTATTATTATATTATTAATGTTTTTTGTATTAAAAATTTTTTTTAATTATAATTATTGAGACTAATCTTAACTTTTCTAAGTGGGATCTAAGCGTTGTTTTATCCTATTGACCCAAATATAAATTATTGATAAATATATATATATATTATCGCCTGAATTTAGTTAGGGAGGATGAATTACATGTGCTTTAAATAAAAAGTAATAACAATAATAATTTAAAATTTTCATTCATCTCGTCCGGAATTTGCATCAGAGTTGATTGGAAAGATTAATTTATAGAAACTTATACCGACATTAGCATGAAAGTAGAACAATTATCAAGTAGGTTATGAATGATCAGGTCAAAGTTGATGAATAAAAGTTTTAACTGTAACTCAACAAAGAGATAAAAATCTCGTTTGAAGACTCCAAGTAATTTTGGATGCAAAGACATCATAATCATCGTCCTGGCTGTAACCGACAACCAATCTCTCTGTACCAACTTCCATGGTATGGTCATTTGCAGTTCGTCGCATGTCAGTTTCCCATTTAAGGGATCCATTACCAACTCGGTTTCATCAAATAATACAAAATGCATTCACTGGTTTTACTTGATATGTAATGTAAATCAGCCATCGGTGGTCCTCTGTCGGACCACTATAATGTAATGTATTTACTCGCAAAAGAATAATTGAATATGTCAGTATGGTAAGTGAAAGACTTCACCATCACCTACAATATATGAAAGAAGCAGTTAACCTAGTCCAAGTCCAACAAAAGCAAGTGACTAGGGAAACAGAATTCCTTATATTGTCCTTGCCTGCCGTTCTCAATAAAGGACTCTGGCAGCAGTTGTGTGATATCCAAAGGCGGTGAATCAGCATGAGCCTGAGTTTCTTCGTCTTGCTCATGGACCCTGCTTATAAGGTAGAACAATAATGATGCTTTATGCTTAACCCTTTTAGTTCCATTTTCTGACAGGTATGATAAAGGGCCAGACACATCAACTTTTGAAACATCTAATAGATAATTCTGGTTTGCTGCACATAGCTGTACTAAAACAGCTGTTGCATTCTCTCTGTTGCTAGGAGATCCACTAGCAAGAAGTTCTTCCGATACAGGCACAGCATCTAAATCTCCGATTTCTGCCTTTGCATCTGGATGAGTAGCCAGCATTGCAATCATGGCCACAGACTCGTCCACAAGTTCACTCCTAGGTTTTTTGATGAGTGCCATCAAAATGGGAATAACCCCAGCCTTAATTGCTTACCCTTGTTTCCTTGATACATACACAGGTTAAAAAGTGCTGTTGATGCATCCATTTTTCCTCTTCGGCTACCTTCACCCAAAAGCACCACAAGTGCAGGGATTGCTCCTGATGCACCAATAATCACTTTGTTCTCATCCACCGATGTGAGGCTGAAAAGTGTGGCTGCTGCATTTTCCCTTGTTCACATACTTCCATTCTGGAGCACATCAATGATTCCAGGAAGACAATTGGAAGATATAATGCTCCTTTTATTACCCTGGCATATTGACAGATTCAGAAGTCCTGTGACAGCATGCTCTTGTGTGTTGTTGTCAGGTGCTGACAAAAGGCCAATCAGGAGGGGAATACCACAAGCCTTAGCTTTGGAAGTGCGATTTCGTGTACCGTGCCTGGCAAGTACACGAAGGTCACGTGTACATTTGAAATTTTAAAGATAATTATCAATATTGCAGTTATTGAAGCAAGGGATTGCAAGAACTCAATTCCGAAAAAGACCTAAGAGTGGGAAAAGAATCCTGGAAGAGAAAAATCATAAGACATGATATTGAAGCACAATACTACTCCATGCCCTAAATAAAATCCAGAAATAAAATTTCTAAACCTTAATAAAACGAGGATAAATAATAGAAACATGCAATGAATCACCATATGACACCGTAAATCATAAATCCAGCCACTTTGTACATTATAAAACAGGAATTTCAACTCCCCCCAATTTAGTTTTATGTATTAAACTAATGAATTCTAGTATATTGCAATTCATCTCATTAAGCTCCATTTGAGATCATATAAGTACTTAGGCCAAAGGTTAGCATATCATTTCTATTACTCCTTCTGAAGCTTTCCTAGGTCTTACTTTAGTTCACCACACCTTTAAAAAGGAGAGACTGTTATTTCTAGGAACTGATTGCTATTTAGATCTAGATTCTGCTTTCAAAAGAATAGCATTCTGTTCAAACAGTGACCTTATTCAGATTATTCCTGCACTGTCAAGAACAGAAGTGCCTAATTTTCGAACAACCAATGAAACATATTAGAAGATATTCATTATTCTGTGTGGTATGGAAGAAAATTTCGCCAAGCTAACCTGCAGCAACTCGCTGGACCTCAATGTCAGTAGACACAAGCCTAGTTAGGAGAGAATCAATCTCTGCACGTTCAGCATAGCAAGAATTTATGTCTAGGCAGAAATTGTCTGATCTTCCAGAAAAATCCACGCCATTGGCTTCACACCAGCTGAATATGAGGCTGCGAAAAGCATAATTTGGCTTAAGGGTAGTGTTAGATATTATCTGCTGTGTCTGTGGACATGTTATGTTTCCATCTTCAAGCCATTTCTTGACATAAGCCCGTTCATAGGTCTAGAAAACAAAAGGGAATGCATAAGAACTTCCCTGTTCAAAATTAGGTCACCTGGATATATTTCCAGAAATTTAAATGCTAAAGTAATTCTCTAAGTCAACTGCATATACCTGCCCAGTGAAAATGATTACAGGATCTTTCATCAACTCCAGAGATACTGGACAACAGAAATCGTCTGGCATTCAGATTTTCTTTTTTTTTTTTTAATATCCCACATTGCTACTGAAAGGATCATGACTTTTACCAGAAGAACCATTAACATTGGGTTTTCCTGCCTCCAGAAAATCTTGAATTTTCTTCGGAATCTTTGATGTCTTTTCCCTTCTTTTTTCCATGTCACCCTTGCTGTTAACAACTAGCTCACGCAAAGCAAGAGACTCTTGTTTGAGGTCTTCTACACACATCAATTGCAATTTTTTGCGCAATGTATTCAATAGAGCTGGATCAATTGCAACTTCATCAATTTGATTGCAGAGAGAGGAAAGATTTTCATACAGCTCCAAGTCAAGTACATCATTTCGATCTGAACCTCTCCTAAATTGAGCATGAACAAGTTCAATCTGGGAGGAATTGTAAAGGATCAAGTTTCATATTGTCTAGAATTGTTTCAACAATACTACATATTGAAAGTATAAAGTAGAAAGTAAGATATGCTTAACTTGATCAAGAACAATAAGAAACATGGGCATCCAAGTTCCATAGAATTAACAAAATTTCATCCAAGTTCCATAGGATTCTGATTTTGACACCTATTAATACCTTGGTACGCAAGTATGATTTGGATGCATTTTGTATATTTTTTGCTACCCTTTGGCATATTTGGCTTTTTGTTAGATCCATTACGTGTATAAAAGATAGATGATATTTTGCATGTTAGGCTTGCATACTAAACCCACTGACATATCAAGCTTTTTTTTTTTTGCTAGATCCATTATATGTCATGTTTGGCATGTCAGGCTTATTTGCTAGACCTGCTGCATATATATACGCTAATCCTTCCCTTTATCCCATACTAAGCTAGAGCACTTTGTGCAACGGGTGAACCCTTGACAAGTTTGCAATGGGTTGCGTCCGGTAGTAAGTCAATCTTAGATGGGATATTAGAGAATGATGAGTGACTGGTAATGAGTGAATCTTGTAGTTTCACGTGTAATTACAAAGCTTGACCGGCAATGACTCATTTATTGTGCTAAAATTTAAAATTGTTTTGACATTTAACCATTTAGCTTCCGCCCATATTGACTCTTATTGTACCAGTTGGAGCCTCTTTGGAAGCGGGTTCTTACAATGACCTAGCAATATGGCCACAAAATCTTACTTGTCATCAGAATCCTCACAAAGACAAGCTTTCGACTTTCAGTTTCTTTTGCCTCTCTCTCTCTCTCTCTCTCTCTCTCTCTCTCTCTCTCTCTCTATAAATATATATGCGAATTAATCCTATCATATCAGTAGATACGGTCAAATCAAAACCCGAACCCTAATTTCAATTCCAGACAATCACAAAACCCAAAACTATTAAAAAATAAATACCTAAAATAAAAATATAAATAAAAACAGAATCAAGGGAAAAGAGAAGCTACAAAGAACGAACCAGATAGATTTTACTTCAATTGCAGCAGAGACTGAGGAGCTGCTTAGCTGAAAGGAGAGCTTCCTTGAGCGAAACAAGCACATTCAGTTCGCTTTCTTCGATCGCTCTTCCATGTCTCTCAGTTCTTCGAACCATGCCACCGGTAGACTCGATCAACTTGAAAAATCGCAACATTGTTTCCTGATTACGCATTTGAAGTCATTCATCTTCCTAATTTCGCCGACTGTGTTTATCGGTTGCTCAAATAGAGTTCCGCTTTCGTCCTCCATTCTCGTCAGATTCAGACTGGCGTTTGGGAATTAGGGTTTTTAAAGTATCTTGTTTTCTCTTCCCTTACCTGCTTTGGGCTCTGTAGGCGAGCGAATCAGACCAGGAAACTAGCACGCGCAGCTCAGCGGTGCTCTTCATTTGAATTAATATTTAATTTTTGAGCCGGACGGCCGGTGCTAATGGTATAATCCTAATTACAGAAAGGAAAAAGATTTAAACCTCAATTTATCTTTTTCCTCTTAAAATATGTTCCATAAATTTGTGTTATTCACCCAAATTTTTCTTTTTAAAAGCGCATTTTTAGTCACCCCCAGATAATTTTTTAAAAATTAAAAATATTATATAAAATTCTTTCCCTTTTTTTTGTTACACGTTATTTAAATCCGATCGAGTCGTGACTACTGAATTATCTCGTTGGGGTAAATTTTTCACTGCTCGCTCGCTCCCCTGACATATGTAGTTACATTCTGTTAATTCCTCATAGTGGAATTGACTAAAGGTAAGTATGATTCACGGAGGGATGGGGGGGGGGGGGGTTGGGGGGGGGGATGGATTTTTTTTTTTTTTGTTTGATAGAGATGGAAGGAAAGAAAATGAGTAGTATTTTTTTTGTTTGGTTGGAATAAAAGTGGAAAGAAATACCACTAATTTTACTATTATACCCTTATGAACTAATATTTTTAATATTTTTCAACACATTTTTTTATTTTTAATTTAAAATATTTTTCTAAAAATATAATTGTTTTTAAAAAATAGATATTTAATATATTTTTCTTATTTTTATAAATTATTTTTTTATTATTTTATATTAAATAAAATTATAATATTAATATTAAAAAATGTAAAAAAATAAAATTAGAAAAAATAATTTGTCAAATAAAATTAATGAATGAAATTAAATTTTATTATTTTATATTAAATAAAATATAACAATAAAAAATAATAAATAATTTCGGATTTGGGGGGGGGCGGGGGAGGGGAGGGGGGGAGGGGGGGGGGGGAATCTTATACTCGGCGGTGAACCAACTCCAAAACACAAAAAAAAAAAATGATAAGAATATACCATACCAAATAAATTTAAATCTCAATTTTTTTTCATCCAGATATTTTCTTTGTTTAAGTCTGTCCTCTTTTTTTGCCTTTTTTTTTTTCATTTTGATCTTTTCAGTTTTTTATTTTTTATCTATATTTCTATATATTTTATATATTTATATATAATATAAAATAAAAACGTTCAAAATATGATCCTCTCGTATATTTTTTTTTTAATAAAGTTTTTTCCTCCTTTCAAATCCTTTTTTTCATTTAAATCTTTTATCTTTTTTTTTTTTTCATTTTTTCTGTTAGGCTTATTTCTCTTTTTATTTTTATTTGATTTTTATTTTTATTTGATTTTTTTTTTTTTGCTTGAATCATGGGATATAGGTTTTTTTTTTTCTTTTGTTTTCTTTGCCCAACTTGTCCTTTCAAAAGAAGAAATTCTTTAATTCCAAATCTAATACCCATCAATTAAAAGATTCTAGCACTCATTTAAAATAATTAGGGGCAAAAGAGTAATTTTGCAATTGTATCCTTAAGAACATAATTTTAATCAAAGAAATTAATTCTAATTCCAATAATAGTCTCATATATTATTTTTATATAATATCATATAATTTATATGATAAAATCTATTGAAATAGTAATATTAGAGATTTAATTTAAAACATTAGTAGAGAAAGTTGAATCACTCTCACTTTGTTTTTATTTCGAAAGAAATATTTAATAAAATACATAAATATTCACCGACCAATGTAAATAATTTCAAACCTCAAAATTAAGTATAATATAATAGTTTTACTACTATTTAAGGTTTAACTTTAAGAATTTATGATCGATGGTTTTAAATTAGTTTTAGTTTTGAAATAATATTTTTTATTCAAATCTCACGTCTAGAATAATTTTACAAAAAAAAAAATATTCTAATAATAATATTTTTTAAAAAACAATATAGCATAATCCATCATTTGGACTTTTAAAAAATACAACAAGAAAAAAAAATAATTAAAGGCCCGAGTGTGGTCATCCAAGCACATCACCACACCCCCCATATGACTTTTTTTTTCATCCACCTTTTTTTTGTTTTTCATCGAGGTTCTTTTCATAATTTTTTTTTAGATCACAATTTTTTTTTACATCCAAGTCCTTTGTTTCCATTCAACTCCGTCCTCTTTTTTTGACTCAATTTTTTTTTCATTCGGGTCCTTTCTTTTATTATTTTACACCCAATTTTTTTATTCGAATTCTTACTCTTTTTATTTTTTTTATTTATATATCTATATTTTTTTATCCACTTAAGGTCCTTTTCATTTTTTTTTTTCTAAACCCTAACTTTTGTACATCCAATTTCTTTTTTCCATTCAAATCCATCCACTTTTTTTCACTCAGTTTTTTTTTTTCATTCATGTCCATTCCTTTTTATTTTTACACTTGATTTTTTTTTTCATTTGTGTTCTTTCTCTTTTTATTATATATATATATATATATATAAAATATAAAACAAAAACGCTCAAAGATGTGACCGTCCTATACTTTTTTATCCTAAGTTTATTTTTTTTCTTATTCAGGTCATTTTCTTTTTCATTCAAATCTTTCATCTTTTTTTGACTTTTTTTTTTCATTTAGATCCTTTTTGTTTTTATTTTTTTACTCGGTTTTGATTTTTTACTTAGATCCTTCATTTTTTGGAATATAGGTTTTTCTCTTTCTATTTTTTGGTTCCACTTGTCTAAATATAAAAGAAAAGGGGTTTTTGTTTTTTTTTATTCAAATCCTTCCTCCTTTTTTGATCCAATTTTTTTTATTCGGATTTTTTCTCTTTTTATTATTATTTTTTTACTTTGTTTTGTTTTTCACTTAGTTCCTTCATTTTTTTGAACATAGGTTTTTCCTCTTTTGTTTTTTTTCCCCCTGTGGGTGGAGTTTTTGTTCATATCATTCATCTTTTTTTTTTTTAACATATTTTTTTCATTCGGGTCATTCTTCTTTTTATTTTTTTACCTTTTTTTATTTAGGTTATTCTTTTTTTTACGTAGTTTTTTCTCTTTTGATTTTGTTTTGTTTTGTTTTGTTTTATTTTTTTTGCCCCACGTGTCCATGAGGTGAACAATTGGTTGCCTATTTATTTTTAGACTATTTTTTTTTTCATTCAAGACCCTCCTATTTTTTACCTAATTTTTTTTCGACCAGTCCTTCTCTTGTTTTATTTTTTTACCCACTTTTTTTCCTCAAATTCTTATTTTTTTGGATATAAAGTTTTTCTGTTTTTTTGATCTCACTTGTCCATTCTGGTCCTTACTCTTTTTTTCTGACCCAGTCTTTTTTTTCACTTGAATCCTTTATTTTTTTTGAATATAAGTTTTTTTCCTTTTTTTTTGCCCTATCGATTGTTATCTTTTTATTTTTAAACCATGGTTTTTTTTTTTCCATTGAAGTCCTTGCTCTTTTATCTTTGACACTTTTTTTTATTTTTTATTTTTTATCCTTTTTTCCTTAAATCATTTATTTTTTGGGACAAAGGTTTCTTCCTTTTTTTTGACTCCACTAATCCATTCATGTCGCTGCTCTTTTTTTTTTTTTACTTGATCTTTTTTTGTTTGAATTTTTCGTCGAACATAGTTTTCTCCTTTGTTTTTGGTCTCACCGATTGTTATCTCTTTATTTTTTTATTGTAAGTTTCAAAAGTAAAATTGATCCGAATTATTTGGCCTCAAAGTTTAAAAGCTTTTAAATCTATTAAAAGATGTTTTAAAATTATCAAAATAATCGATTACAATCAAAATTTTAATATTTTGAACTATATCATTGATAACATTAGATTATAATTGTTTTAAATTATTTTTTTCGTAACATACATTGCACAGACCTACGTATATTTTTAAAACTCCGAAGATGAATTTCTACCCTAATCAACCTCTTATAAGTTTCCATTCTAAAACAAGCCATGGTGTTTGTGGCTTCAAAACTATGAATACAGGATTTTCTATATTTTTCTTTTTTTCCTAAAAAAGGAATAACCCAGAGTCAATGATAATTTATATAAAATTTTAATTTTGAATCGCTCAGATCGAAAGTTATGGCTATAAGAAATTCTAAACTTTGTAAATAAAATAAACACAATAGTATAACATGAGTATGTTTGTTTGTGTCGCGTCAATTTTTCTGATTATAATTATTATAAATATTCTTTTTAATAGATAATTATAAAAAATCACAAATACATGCTTTTATCAACTTTCGATTGTCATGGCACTGCGACCCTTTAATCAAGTGCTCAAATTTAAACCTTGTTTGAAAATGAAAAAAATTATATTAAGAGAATTTTTTCTCGATTGGGATTCGATAACGGTTCGATCTAAATTAATCAGAATGATATTTTGAATATGATGAATCAAATTTAAAAAAAATATATAAGTATTTATAATACAAATCAATTTTGAATATTCATTTATCATTATATAAAAAATAAAATTAATTGTGAACACGATATTTTTTTATTGGAATACGCGAAATAACCACCGAATTTCCCTAAATTCAAGAAATTGATAGGATAAAAGGGCACAAGAAAAGACGGAAAGCCATTTTATTAGCCGGGAAAGATAAAGCAAAGCAAGAAAACGTACATCAAAGCGCAAATCAATATTTCGTTCAAGTCAAAAGGAGAAATCTACTTTGCCGGCATCTAATCAATACTTAAGAAAGAGAAAAAATTTAAATAACTTGAAAGTACAAATCAACATTTTGATATTCTTCCTTTTTTTCCCCCTAATAATTCATAAGTGAATTATACATACTTTTAATTTTTTAAAATAATATAGTCATAAATCTTTGTTATATCATTTAAAATTAATGATTGTTAGATCATTATGTAGTGACTATTATTTTTTAAATGCAAAATTAATAAAATAATTAATAATTATTGATATACTATATCAGTTTTAATATTCACGTGATAGCGTAAAAACCTCTCAAACAAAAATTGAAAATGGGAATGCGGTGCTGGTTACACGGGTTTTATCTGCATTTAGTTTAATAAAATATAAATATAGTAATAATTTCAATTTTATAAAACATTTAAATTTATCTATTTCAAAAAACATAAAATAAAATTAAATTGAATTAAATTAGGATAATTTGAGATCGTTAAACTTATCTATTTTATTTGAATTAAAAAATGAAAAAAAAATCAGTGGCCAAATTACAGCTCAGATAATAGAAACCACAAATAAAACCCCAAAAGTAATTTATATATATATATATATATATTTTTTTTTTCTTTATGCTCTCCAGTCCCTTAGGCCACGCGTTGGAATTAAGCGACCGTACCAATCCAACGGCCATAAACCTGAACGGAGTAAAGAGATCAATGGTCATAATCATCCGTCGAAAAATCGTGCATGTGGAAACCCGAAATTGGACAAAAATCCCACAACAACCAATAATGCAATTTTTTATCCAAATCTTAGGAAATCCGAAAACTGCCCTGTAATTATCTGCCGATTGCCCGAACATGTATCTTAATAAGATGAGTTTTTTTTTTCAGAAAATAAATAAATACCATAATTAAAACTATAATGGCTTTTATAATAATTATTTAGATTTATAAACCATAGGGCATGAATTTTCTAGCTGTAAGGTTAGTCTAGGAGAAATAAATTTTTTATTTAGAAAATTTAAAATTATTTAAAACTTTAATACGATTGAGTTCACTTTTAAACAAAAATATAATCTAGTCAATAATAAATAAATATTTAAATTAAATTAAAATTTTTATATTTTTATATGAAAAGAAAAGTAAAGATTTTTTAACTAATTTTGAATTTATGACTTGTTATAAAATTGGTTTCTTATTTATCCAAACAATCATTCTATTGGTAATAAATTATTAAAATTATTTATGATTATACTTATTTTGAAATATAATAATTTTGTATATAGTTTTAACAATGGTATTGAATTTTTTAATTAACTTTTTAAAATTTAAATCAAATTAACGAAGATTAATAAATTGTTCACAAGCGGATCAAGGGGAAAAAAAAAGGGTTACACTGCCCGGAATTGGAGCGGGCAGGTTCAAATTCCAAGACTCCACTCCCCTACTTAGAATCCGATTTTTTTCTTGATCATCGGAGTTAATAAGCTAGAAGAGTTTTGCATTTGCAACCCACCACCGTCGCCACCGCTGACGGTGGGGCGTGGATGAGAGAGAATATATAGGTGGGAAGAAAGAGAGCGATGGGCCAGGCTTTGAGCTGCAGCGAGAGTGGGTATGAAATTGGTTTGCTCAGAGCAATTGAAGATGGAGAAATTAAAGTGGTTACCGATATGATTGAGGATGATTCAAGTGTTTTGGAGGAAACCACTGTTTATAATAAGCTCTCTGCACTCCATGTTGCTGCTGCACACGGTCAGATCCAGGTGGGTTTTTCACAAAAATTGAGAATTTGATTTCTGTTGAATAATGTTTTGCTTTTTTTAATGTTAAATTGAGCTTTTGTTCAATTTTTCTTCGATGGGTATGTTTTATTTGAGGTTTGATTTGGCGGTTCTTTTGTTAGATTCTTTCTATGTTATTGGACCGGTCTGTTGGTCCTGATGCTCTGAATCGCTGTAGACAGGTATATCACTTCGACTTTTTTTTTTTTTTTTTGGATTTTTAATCATAAATGCTTTGTATGTACTTTCTTTTCTTTTCTTTTTTAGTTTTTATAATTTGGCATGATCTGCGTAGACTCCTCTGATGTTGGCTGCAATGCATGGGAAGATTGCTTGTGTGCAAAAGCTCATTCAAGAAGGAGCAAATGTACGTACCTATCGTACTATTTTTGTTGCTGTTGATTATTATTATTATTATTTTAAATTTGTAATTGCTAAGTCCATGGTTTTACTTTGGGCTAAAATAGAAGCTGAATCATGGGATATCTTTATGGTTAATTAGATTTTAATGTTTGATACGCGAAATCGGAGAACCTGCCTGCACTATGCTGCTTATTATGGCCATTCAGATTGTCTGCAAGCTATTCTGTCAGCGGCCCGTTCCAGCGATGTTGCTGCTTCTTGGTCTCTCTCTCTCTCTCTCTCTCTCTCTCTCATAGGTACGCGACTAAACAAATTGATTGCGGGAGTTAACTGGTTTGAATTTGGGTGGCAGGGGATTCGCAAGATTTGTGAACATAAGAGATAAAAATGGAATGACACCACTACACCTGGCAGCTAGGCGTAGACACCCTGGTTGTGTTCATACCCTGCTAGATAATGGAGCTCTTGTTAGTTCTTCAAATAATGGATCTGGGTACTTTACCATTTGATATGGTTTCTTTGTTCTGAATCAAATGTATTAGTGTGTTATGCTCATCTAGTATCTAAATTGCAGATATCCGAGCAGCACACCACTTCATATGGCAGCTCGTGGGGGTTCCATTGAATGCGTCCGAGAGTTGCTTGCTTGGGGAGCAGATCGACTCCAGATTGATACATCGGGGTATGACTGTCTTGCTATATCTTCAGGCTGGCCTTATATTCCTTTAAGAATTTATTAGATATGCGCGCGCGTGTGTGTGTAAGTCAGAATTTGTGTAATGAGAATTTGAGATGCAAAACATATTGAAATAAGAGGATATCCAAAATCGGAGCATTACTGAAACCTTCTTGATGATGATCCATTTGCAGAAGATGAGGATAGAGAGAATGGGGGCAAGGATTTGGGAGACATGAGGAATTTGGAGACATATAGGTGCCAAGACGTATTCAGCTATGACAAGTTGTGATCACTAGGCTTATATATACGGACCGGGATTCTTTCCATTACACCATTTCTCTTAACTGATGACATGTTAAACCTCAAAAGTTGAGAATCTCCATTTAAGATATAAAAATAAAATTTTGAATTTGATAAGAAACATGATTTTTTTCCTTTCTTTTCTTTCTTCGAAAGGAAGAGAAGTTTATTTTCAACATAAACGTTCATGTATACACACGTGCAATGAAGGTCTCCACTACATTTAGTGTAATGAGAGGAGCCTAGGCTGCAGGCCCTAAATAATTAGAAAACAAAGTAAATATAACATAAACAATGATAGAAACTAATTGTTCCCAAAATCAAACAATTATGGACACCATATAATCTCATCATCAAAATGCAATCTTGAATACTTAGTAAGCTAGTACCGTATCACTTATTCTTGGCTTCTGTTAGTATTTTGTTCAACTATTGCTTTCTTATGACTTGGATGCTTATCATTTGTCAAAATTTGCTTGAACCTTATCTTCGGCCTGTTTTCTGCAGGAGAATTCCATATGTTGTTGCTCTGAAGCACAAACATGGTGCATGTGCAGCACTGCTGAACCCTTCATCAGCAGCACCTCTGGTGTGGCCATCAGCTTTAAAGTTTATTAGTGAGCTCAATCCAGAAGCAAAGATATTATTGGAGTGTGCCCTAAGGGAAGCAAACAAAGAGAAGGAAAAGGCCATCTTGAAGGGGACAGTGTACTCACAACCATCTCCTGACCATTCTGATGTAGTGTTTGATGACACCGCTTCCGAGGTAACATGCGCCGCTTAAAGTTGCTATACTGAAAAACTCTTGTTTCATTTAAAAGCTGTATATATGACTAGCTTGCAACTTATGTTTACGTACCTTGTTTAGAAGGACTTTTAGAGGCTTAAAGGATCAATACCCTGGAAGCATGTCAACCCTCATTTTGTTTCCCTTAACCCTCAAGATAGACAATATCCAAAGAAAATATGGCTTCTTAAATCTCCATGGTTATATTACAGGAAAATTGTTTGTGATGAACTTATTGCATGCATACCTGATCAGACAGTAGATGACTTATGATCTTACAAAATATCTAGTCCAATGTAGTACTGAAGTAGGCAAGGGATTTTGATAGCCTTCTCGACGGATATGGTAGGATCTAATAAGAGTGGATAAAATCACACTACAGAACTGCTACCCAATTTGGAAGTGGAGAACTCTATCTTGTGTGAGATTTCCCTGGGTAATTTATTTGTAATTAGGTTGCAAAATCATCAAGCCACTTTTTGTGGAAACAATGCAACTGCCACATGTCTATGTAGAGGAATTTCATTCACAAATGATTATAATTTTATTAAGTTACTTAAAATAATCACTTGTAACAGGCTAGCGATATCGAGTTATGCTGCATCTGCTTCGACCAGGTCTGCACGATTGAGGTACAAGACTGTGGCCACCAAATGTGTGCCCATTGCACTCTTGCACTCTGCTGTCACAAGAAGCCAGATTGCTCAACTGCATCAGTTGAAGCCCCTGTTTGCCCTTTCTGCCGAAGCACTATCAAACATCTAGCTGTTGCCAAGACCAAGATCATCACCGAGGCAGAAGTGGAAACCAGCAGTCCCTCAAAACCAAGGAAATCAAGAAAGACCCACAATTTCAGTGAAGGCAGTAGCAGCTTCAAGAGTCTCCCATCCTTGGGCTCATTTGGGAAATTGGGTGGTCGGAAGAGCAGTGAAATGATCGATAAGCCATGAGAAGTGGCAGTCATAATGCTTATTAATGTCCTTTTGAGTCTATCCTAAGGAGAAGATGTAGTGCGGCATCATTGCAAATGCGGTAGGTACCCAGCCCATGCTTATTACGTGTTGCGAAACATTGTTAAAGTTCTATTGTTCTCCTGTATCTCTAAGAGCATACAAGGGAAGTATAACGGTGGAGCTCATTTTGCAAGTTTGGGTTAGTGGTTTTTGGTTTTGTTATATCTCGTGTGCAAGCTGCTTTAGGGTCTGTTACCCCTATAGGGGTTGTTGCTTTAATGCTTTCAGAGGCTGAGTATGGATCCATGGTTGTTCATGTTGCAATCCACAAAATTATCTGGAGTTTGAAGAGTTTATTATAAAATAAAATGGGTTAATTTATTTTCTGTACTATTTGGTTCAGATTTCTGTGGCAACTCGACTCTTGTCGTCTTGACTATTTGAGCAGGTAGCATATGTCCAGGTGGCAAGATTATTTGGTTTTTAATGTAATGATCTAGTCAAATGTCTGACGTAAAACCCTGAAGACGCAGCAGTGTGGTTTTGTTTTGAAGTCTGTGACTGCACAGGGATAACCCAAGAGCCTCGTGTGGTTCTTTGTGTTTGTTAGGTAGTATTGCATAATCTGTTCTTAGTAAAACTTTTTCTCTGTTGCACCCAGATGAGTTGGAGCCTAAGACTCAAAAAGAAATCATTCAAGAAAGAGGCACCAATTGGAGGCACTCTCTCGCTATTTAACCTTTTTTTTTTTTAGTGAAGATAAAAGAATAGTTCACTATGTACCATGACACAGCTGCATTCTCACTATTTAATTGAGAAATATGGAAACATCTTATACAATATGAGGATAAAACGTGAGAGATGATATCGCTTCAAACACTTAATCGAGGACTTGTAATTATAATAATAATTAAAGTATTTATGATTTAGAGATGCGAGAGCTGATTATCCGAACAACCAGGAGAGACTCAAAGAAGACAGTAAGCTTTCTGATGCCATGTCTTGGCCAGAATAAGACCATCTGGTCAGGACAGACTCGAGCCAAATATCCCACTCTCTCTCTCTCTCTGCGTGGAAAGTATCAAGTCAGACTAGCTAAGCTAAATCATTGATGACGACTATAATTGCCAAATGGTCTTTCTTCTTTCTTTGAACAAATAAATCCAAAATTACTTTCCATAATGGAAGTTGGTGTCATTTTCGCAAGCAATGAGAGGAGCCCTTGTAATTTACCTGAATAGAGGAAAGAAAAGGACTGCCAGCAAGAATCTCTTGAAATTTTAAATGAGAGCAATTGGGTTTCTAACATTATCATAGTTTACAGGGGCCATTCTTCTAGATTCCATTACAAAATAGTTGAACTTCATAAAATTATTTCCCACAAGATCCACCCCCATCTGAAAATAAAATTAAGCTTCCTTAAATTTTAATGAGTTAAAAGCCTATTCATTACGGGGGATGAGAACTTCGCTTGAAATCAATTAAGTATTAAGTTCAAGTTTCATCCAAATTAGGTACCATAACAACATACATATCCCCAAAAAAGATTATTGATAATCTCTTTTTATTTATGATATAAGATTCTTTAAAGAAAGAAATTATGCCACTTTCTATCATTAACTTCTTTTGGGTCTTCATAAAATTGCTCATTGCCAAGGTGACCCTAATAATGGCAGTGTGGGCAGTGACATTTCAATTAGTGATTCGCCCACACAAGCATGACAATAATATAGAAATTGGTATTCCATAGCCACTAGATTGGTTCATCACTCCATTTAATCTTGATCTTCTAACTTCTGCTATCCTCGGATTGACCGAACCATGCATGAATCATGGGCGTCGAATTGAAACAGGAAGGACACTGAAGAGATGACTGTAACTGGTTGGTGTCAGTTTCCTCTTATAAGCATTGGCAGCTAGTCTCTCTGCTTCAAGGAACTGAAGAAGTGAAGTTGTATCGTTAATGCTGATATTTTCCATGCTTAGCTTGGAACAAAGAGAGAGAAACCAGGTCCTTGACTTGTGGGTCTTCTTGTTTCTCAATGTTTCCATTGCTCTTCTTCTCTCTGGTCTCCTCGAAAGCTCCAAAATGCTTGAAATCCCAATCAGGCTTCCAAGGGTGGTAGTCTTCTCTTTGTAGAATGACCCAATGGGCTGAAATAATTTAATTCGAAAATATTTAGATACTGCAATGATAGGAGCACTAGATTCTTAAAAAAAAAAAAAAGATAGAAGAAGAAGAAGAAGAGAGAGAGAGAGAGAGAGAGAGAAGATTACTTTTCGCAAAACAAACATCGATTAGTATGCCAAATCTTGATTAGTCTGACAAGCTAAATTGCAGATGGCAATTACATACAAACTTGTTTCGCAGTATATGCAAATCTTGATTAGTATGCTAGTGACGTAGTCATGTGTAAATATTTAAGAATAAGAAGGTTTCAACCTGTGTCACTTCATTGTCAATTCAATGAATTTATTGGGGATGACAAGGAACAGAACAGTGACAGGAAAACATATTCAACAGAAGGAACCATACAACACCAACAGGCATATTATGCAGACATCACTGAACGGTCAAAAAAGCTAAAGCATGTGAGAGAGTAAAGTAGTTCCCTCCATCTTTTAATCAGTATTATTCAGAAAATATAATAATTGGAAAAATTGCAGATTAGCTTTTAGCCAAAATAGTGAAACGGAGAGTTGGGTTTGATTGCATTCCCAAATTTAAGAATAATTTTGTGCGAGTATTTATGAATCTAGTCAAGGCACGGACATACATACTTTATACCACTTCTGCTCTTCCTCCTTTCATGACATTATAGGGGAAACTTCTATGCTTTGAGTAATCTATTAATTAAGAACAGATACATTAATCTTATAAAATAATTTTTTTAATAGTTCAAATGCATCAATTGAATGAATTTTATGTGATAATTCATAATAATCAAAATTTTTAACCAAATTATTTATATGTTCTGATATGGGAATTAGTCTGTTTAATTTGATTTATGTAAGGCTCAATTTCTTTTCTTTTTTTTTTTCATGAAAATAGATCATCTCAAAATAAAATGTGGGGCATGCAATTCTTTCAATGTGTAGAAAAGACTAGAACCCCATTTGATCATAAGGACCACTGGAAACACAGGTTGGAGCTGCTTAATGGATTTTCTTCTCTTTCTCTCTCTATCTCTCTCTGTTACTATCTATTATATACTGACCTCAGAATCAAGATCTGAGAAAGAACCGAAGGAAGACGAGGCAGAAGAAGCAGTAAGAAGAGTGCTAAAGGAAGCCGAGCCAGGAAAATCACCATCTCTCATCAACCCAACTCTCGCATTCAATGGCTGCAACCCAAGTGGCCATCCTTCTTCCTGCATTCAATTCAATTGTTTACACACATCACATTAGCATACTACATTTCTAGAGCCCCATTTGCATAAACAGAGAGAGAGAGAGAGAGAGAGAGAGAGTGAGTTCTTACAAGCTGAGCCATGTAGAAGAACAGACTCTATTAGTATTCCGAAATAGTCGGGAGCCTGTGATTTGATAAAGGAGAGATAATAGAAGTCACTTGACTGAAAAATGTGATATCTAATAGTGTGACCAAATCACCACAATGCAGTCAAATTTATATGAACACGCAGTGGCAGCGAAGACTGGAGAGAGAGAGGGGGGGGCTTTAGTTTGTGTTTTTTTTATTGACACAGTGGGTGCTTTGTGAATTATTTACTTGCTGCCAAGTGGAAAACTAAAGCACACTAGGCTTGACTGAGCAGAAAAGGGGGGAGGAGAGAACTGAAAACACACCAGGCTTGACTGGGCAGAGAGAGTTGAAGCTGGCAACACCATTTTTGTCATAATGACGAAAACGCCCCTCCCATCACTTCATCCACCCACTCTTTTGTAATTAGTTAACAAAATAAAATCAATTAAATAAGGTAATGTATAAAATATTATATTATTTGAAGATGCAAAAGCAAAACTCCCCATTATCACAGTCCTGTAATCAAACCTAAAATCAAAAATAATTTATCAGAGATAGAAAAGAATTATTTTACTTTTTAATCCTAAAATTAAGATTTCTCCTGGATTTTTTTTTGGGGGGGGGAGATAAAAGGTCAACAGTCCCAGAATGCTAGTTGCTAGATGCAGCCCAAAGAATTCATAATTAAGCTTAGATTTTGGTAATTGAAAATATGTGGAATTTGAACCTATTTTTGGGAAAGAATATTGATGGGATGGTCCTAATGCAACATTTTCCTCCATAAAAAAGGGAAAGAGAATCCATGAAAAAAAGACCTGAGAAAAGAAAAGGGAATGCTTTGGTGCACATGAACTTTGTTGTCCTTTCATTGAAATTTGGAGTGGACAGTTTTTGTCTAGTCCTTTAGACCATGCTTGCCATATAGTGCCAAAGAGGTTCACTTGTGCATATCTAATTATATACCTAGCATAAAAGCATGGGTCTCACGCCTTGGCCTTACCATGAAACACCAGGTCAAAGATTTCCATGATGCCAATCGCTCACAATGCAACCACTAGTGCTGTCTACAAAATGTAAAGGAGTATTAGTGTTGAAAAAAAGCACCATTCGATTTACCTAACTCATTAACAACTTAATTCTCTCGTCAACACAATCAAAGGTGTTCTACAAAGTCTCATAAGTCTCATGAAAAAGGCTCAAAATTTGGACGGAAACAAGACCATAATTCTGGTCCCAAATGGGCCAAAATTCTGGCCCAGATAACAGCCCACTACGGGGCCCACTTAACCTAGTTCCAGCATCAAAGTTGGGCAGCATAATGCTGCCCAACCTAGGCCCAGAAAGGGCCCCCTAATGATCCAAAAAGGGAAGGCCCAGAACCTTCCCAACGGCTAGTAGCTATTGGGAAGGACCGTTGGGGGCTTCCAGGTTGTCTGTTCTGCAGACTGTTTGGGACCTGTTCTTCCTCTTTCTTCTTCTCTTGTTTGCTTTATAAATATAGCAATTCTTTGTATTGAAAAACTATGAATTTTTACTCAAAAATGTATGCATTCTGCTCACAAAAATAAATAAAATTCAGAGATTATTTTATTCTTTCTTGAGTGTTTTTCTTCAAATTCCAACACGGTATCAGAACAGCAAACGATCTCTTCCTCTTCAAGGTTGGGTGAACTCCTTCCTTCTATAAATCCCACCCAAATTCAAAGTATACTTTTTGTCCAATTGAGAGGAGGAAACTATTATCAATGGGTGAGTCTTATGAAAAAGGCACTCAATCTCCATAACTTGGAGAGTCACATCCTTGATTAACCTCTTGAAGAAAGCAATACATCTTATAGAGAATGGAAGAAGCAAGATAATCATGTCTTCATCATCTTGCTGAATTCATTGGATGAGACGCACAAAGCCATGGTGACTTGTACCCCAAATGCCAAATTGGTATGAGACACAATGTTCTCATTATATGGTCAAGACTCCAATTTGGGAAGAATTTTTCAGCTAAAGAGGCAGATTGCAACCATAAAAAAGGAAGGAAAATCTCTTCTTCAATACTTTGGAGATCTCATCGATTTATGAAACGAGTTGATGACTCTCCGACCCGACTCCATTGATCTGAAAATTATCCAAAAAAGGTGGGAGAAAGACAAGATTTTTGTTCTTCTAATGGGGCTAGATGATTCTTATGCTCATCTAAGACAAGAAATCCTTTGAATGAAGGAATTTCCCTCATATGGAGAGGTCCAAAACATGATTCAACGGTTTGAAATAAGCATGAAGATTGAAGAAGGCTCCAAACAAAGGATAGAAGCTCACGGTTTTGCTACTGTCCAAGAGGAACACATGGCTGCCAAAGTTCAACAAATTCCCAAAACAGGAGATGTGTGCTCACATTGCAAAAAGAAAGGCCATAAAAAGGAGAAATGTTGGTTCTTACACCCACATTTGAGGCCAAAGTCTTTTAAGGCAAAGGACCAGAATGCTACCCAAATTCTTCCAACTTTTGGCCCACCAACAATTGTTCAGCATGCGTCCCTCCACAACCCTGTGATGGCTGAGGTTGCTGCCCTCAAAACTACTCTTGAAGATGTCACTAAGAGGCTGCAACAAATCACTCCCATGGCTCGTAACTTTCAGACCTCACTTCCCTCTTTAAATTCCGAAAATTTCCTCATTAATTCGGGCACCGACTATCATATGATTGGGGATAAAACAAAAAATAAGAATTTTAAAAATTTTTCTAACCATAAGATAGTTCGGGTTGCTAATGAACATGATTTGAAAATAAGTCAAATTGGGGAAATTGATATTTTTGAAAAACCAACAAACGCTTTATATGTCCTCAAACTTATCTCAAACTTGCTATCTATTAGTAAAATTACTAAGAATCATGAGTGTAGAGTTGTTTTTGATCCAAACTCTGTCTCTTTTCAGGACCTCAAGTCGAATTAGTTGATTGACAAGGGTTCTAGAATGGGTAGCCTTTATTTTTTGGATCAAGAACAACATGCACTTGCTGCTCATATCAAGAAAAATTTCTCTCTTTGACATGAGCGTTTAGGGCATCATAGTAATCGAACTTTAAAACGTCTATTTCAATCTTTAAATTTTGAGAATAAACATTGTAAAGTTTGTGTTTTAGCAAAAAAAATCTGAACCATGTATTTAATTTCTGGAACTATATATAAAAGTCCTTTGGATTTGGTGCATTAGGATGTGTAGACATCTCCTATTATGTTTCACTTAGGATACAAATATTTCATCACTTTTATAGATCAAAAGACAAGGTATACTTGGATATACCTTTTGAATACCAAGAACCAAACTTTCGAAGCCCTCAAAAGTTATGTCAAATATGTGATCAAATTATAGAATGCTAACATAAAGGTCATTAGGACAGACTATGGTGGTGAATATACTAGCAACAGCTTTAAAAATTTCCTAAGAGACAATGACATTGCTCACCAAAGGTCTTACGTATACACACCCCAACAAAATGGAGTAACCGAAAGGAAAAATAGGTACATATTAAAAACTGCTAGAGCTATTATGTTTTATGCAAATGTGTCTAAAAAGTTTTGGTGTGATGCGGTTAAAATCGCAGTACATGTGATCAACCTTATGCCCTTTGAAATTTTGAAGGGATCATCTCCGTTAGAGGTCTTACTAGGAAGGAAACCTAATATCTCTTATCTTAGAACGTTTGGATGTGTGTGTTATATTCATATACCAGCTCATATGAGAGATAAATTAGACTATAAAGTAAGAAAATGTACATTCCTTGGGTACTCTTCCTTTGAGAAAAGGATATAGATGTTATGATGCCTCCACTAACAAAATATATACATCTAAAAATGTGATATTATTGGAAGAAGGGTTCTATTTGCATGCAAAGAAGAGCATGAAGCTCCAAGAAATGAGACCTCATCTAGCACTTGGGTTTCCTATTGACTTCCTACCAACCGACTATGCAAACCGAGCAAGGAAATGACTCCCAAGACAACGAAGAAGGTTCAAATGCTATAGAGGCAGACCCGTCTAGTGATTCAAGGGGAGATCAAGAAACAAGTGTAGAAGAGAACCCCGAACAAATTAGGGAAAAATTGGATGAGTCGCCTCCTCAACTTAGGGGATCAACTAGGGTGAGACGATCTCTTTCGAAATGAAAATTTTACTATAACTCCCTCTCCACCGATCATCCTCTTTCTGATATCTACACTACCTCGCATGTTTCTTTGGACCACCAACCATTCTTGAGTGTCATAGATAAGGAACTTGAGCCTAGGATATTCGAAGAAGCCTCTAGGGATCCACGTGGAGGAAGACAATGGAAGAGGAGTTAGAAACACTAACAAAGAATGAGACATGAGAGATCACTACATTACCAAAAGGAAAGAAGGCAATAGGGTAAAAATGAGTGTTTAAAATCAAACACAAGAGTGATGGTTCCATCGAACGAATCAAAGCAAGGCTAGTAACGAAGGGATATACGCAAACTTATGGAGTTGATTATAAGGAGACCTTTGCGCCGGTTGCTAAAATGAACACCATTCGAGTGCTCATATCCATTGCCGTAAACCATGGTTGGAGTATGTTTCAAATGGACGTGGCAAATGCTTTCTTTCAAAGGGACTTAGAAGAAAAAGTGTATATGCAACTTTCTCAAGATCTTCAACATTAAGAAGGGAATGCATGTAGACTCCACAAAACCATCCATGGGTTCAACAATCTCTAAGAGCATGATATGTCAAACTAAGTCATGCTTTTCTCAGTAGTGGTTTTATTAAATGCAATAATGACTCATCCTTATTTGTTAAAAAGAACAATGAAAAAATTGTGATTGCATTAATATATATTGATGATATTATTATAATCAGAAATGACATACATCAGATAGACATAGTTAGGAATTTCCTAAAATCTAGATTTGAAATTAAAAATTTAGGAAGACTAAAATATTTTCTAGGAATTGAACTAACTTATTGTTACAACGGACTAATTCTATCCCAAAAAAAAATATGCCTTTGATTTGTTGCAAAAAACCGGTAAACTAGGAGCAAAACCGACTTGTAGTCCCATTTCCACCTCCGAAACTTTAGTGGATGATGATGAGTCATATGAGAACATAGAGAGATATCAAAAACTTGTAAGGAGATTGATTTATTTCACAATTACTAGACTGGACATAGTCTATGCCGTGAGCCAAATAAGTCAATATATGCATGCTTCAAAGAAGGGTCATTGGAGACTAGTCGAGCGAGTCATTCACTACATCAAAGGATCCCCCTGATTAACTATTTGGATGAAGAATAATTGGAGTTCAGGAGTTAAAGGATATTGCGACGCGGATTGGGGTGGTGATTCTAAGGATAGGAGGTCCACCATCGAATTTTGCATGTTCGTAGGAGGGAACTTAGTCGCTTGGAAGAGCAGGAAGCAACATGTAGTATCTAGATCAAGTGCTGAAACTGAATATAGGGCAATGGCAGCAACCGCAAGTGAGATAATTTGGTTCAAGGCATTGGTCAAAAAGTTAGGGTTCAAAGTGTCCACTCTAATCAAACTTTATTGTGACAACCAATCCACAATTCACATCGTCTCAAATCTCATTTTCCATGAACGCACAAAACATATTGAGGTAGACTGTCACTTTATATGTCAAAAGGTGGAGGAAAAATTAATTACTACACCTCACATCAATAGAGAGCGGCAACTTGTGGATATTTTCATCAAAGGAGGAATCGCAACCCATCTCAAAAAGATAATGGTTAAGTTGGATACTATCGATATATACATACCCAACTTGAGGGGGAGTGTTGAAATAAAGCACCATTCGGTTCACCTAACTTATCAACAATTTAGTCCTCTCATCAACACAATTCAAGGTGTTCAATAAAATCTCATAAGTCTCTTGAAAAAGACTCAAAATTTGGACAGAAACAAGACCATAATTCTGATCCCAAATGGGTTAGAATTTTGGCCCAGACAATAGCCCACTGCAGGGCCCACTTAGCCTAGTTCCAGCATCAAAGTTGGGCAGCATAACCTCCCTAATGATCCAAAAAGGGAGGGCCCAGAAGGATCCCAACAGCTGGCTGTTGAGAAGGATCCCAACGGCTAGTTTTTCTAGCCGTAGGGGGCTTCCAGGCTGTCTGTTCTACAAACTGTTTGGGAGCTTTTCTTTCTCTTTCTTCTTCTCTTGTTTGCTCTATAAATATAACACTTCTTTGTATTGAAAAATTATGAATTTTTACTCAAAAATGTATGCATTCTACTCATAAAAATAAATAAAATTCAGAGGTTATTTTACTCTTTCTTTAATGTTTTTCTTCAAATTCCATCAATTAGTTAATATTTTCTATTTATTATAGTCAAATCAAATGCCGACTAATTTAGTTGGTAAAATTTTTAAAAATAATGCAAAAAATAAAATAAAATAAAATTTATATGTCTTCCCTTGAAATTTCTAAAAAAGGGAACAGAAACTCTTCAAGTATACTATTACAAAAGGAACTTGGCATAGAGAGGCTCTACGACATCATATATGGGATGATTTTAACTTTTCCTCAACTTCTCTTTGATAAAATCCAAACACTAGATCATGCATTACAACATCAATTAAAACATCAAAGTGAGAAATGATTCTTTCTTTCTTTGCATTTGTTCTTATATAATTTACCATCCTGGAATCAATTATTTGATTCGATTGTTGCCTGCAGAAGGCCGATATTCTCCAATTCCTACCAAGTCCTGCTAAGGAAAAGGTAAGCTAGTTAGGTTTTTCAGCTCTTCCAGAAGGCAGCAGTTAAAGGACTCAGACCCAGTTAATCTGGATGAGTGAAAAGAAAAAAGAAGTGGAGTACAGACTGGGCTTGAATGGTGGTTATACACAACACGATATAAGAAAGAAACTTAATGCCGAAAAGATTTTCATTTTCGTTGGTCCAATGCAGTGGGTACATCAGGGGTCATTGGTAAATACAATCTATTTGCTAGTCAAATGATTTTGGACCAGAAGACAAACTTAATAAATCAAACATAATTGAAGATGTCAAAGATTCAAATCCAAGCTCCAATCTTAATTTCATGTGCCCATCGACTTCAAATGATGCATAATGATTTTCTCCGGCACATGAACATCAGCCAGTAATAAAGGCGTCTACTAACATTTCTACCTCCTCTTTTTTTTTTTAAGTTTCCCTTACTAAAAATGGTGGACTGCCATCAACATACACCAAATCCATGCCTACATAGGTTTTAAATTCAAAGTAGAAGATGGAAATACTTCATGCTTGATAAAAGCATGATAAAGGAATCAGATTGGATAAAGGTGAAAAATCAGATTGGATATGGGAATCGAGTCAGGATCTTGGCAAGATCAATTTTACAATGTGGCTGGTGACTCCTCTCATCAAACACATCTACTTAACATGAAATGCAGTTTCCTCCAGCAGGCAATTTGACACATACTTCATAATGACACCTTGTCTGTCACTTATTCTAACATTGTCAGCAAGCATGCCATATGGCTCAGTCCCTAGTGGATTTGGTCCTAAATTCCCCCAAAAGAAGAAGGGACCACATAAGGGATGGTAGCCAGAATGTGATTGCTTAATTAGGAAATAATCTTTTAATTCATAAATGTTAATCAATTATCAACAAACAAATCGGCCAGCAGTAGGCAAAAGATAAACCCAACCTGACATACCTTTTTTTTTTCTCTGGTTTCTGTGAGTTAGGAATATCATGATTTGGTTTTATAAATTGCTTTCCCTGTCGATCACACAAGCCCCAGCCATCCCAAAACCTACCACCTCTAGAATGAGATGAGGATAGAAATTAGCAATCAATGAACATAAGGATAACAAGAAAAATGGCTTATAAATTGCCTCTGATTCTGAAAGCCAGAGAAACATACTGCATGAATGCCTGAA